>CM031627.1:40902711-40920211 GCA_018398815.1 Conus ventricosus | reverse complement strand
ACAAACAACACACCACACACCGGCGCGCGTGCGCCCCAACGCACGCCCCCACGACACACACACACCACCAACCACACCCCACCACACCCCACCCCACACACACACACACACACACACCACGCACGCACCCGCACACACACACACACACACACACCACACACACCACGCCTCCACACACACGCACCACCCCTCACACACCCCCGCGCGCGCACGCACCACACAAAACACACCCCTACACACACAACACTCACACCCCACCCCGGGGCCCCCGCACAACACACACACCCACAACACACACCACACACACACACACACCACAACACACACAAAACACACGCCCCAGCAAACACACGCACCCCCAACACCGCCACACACACCCACACACACCCACACACGTCACAACACACACACAACACACACCCACACACCCACACACACCACACACCCACACACACATGGACTCCCCCACACACACGCGCGGGGCACGGCACACACACACACACACCAACAACCCCAACACCCCACTTAACACAAACACACACAAAACATTCACACACACACACACACACACACACACACAACCCACACACACACACACACAAACCCCCAAAACGCTCCCCTCAACCCCACACACAAAACCACACACACACACACACACACACACACCCCAACACCCCCAACCCCACAAAAGGGCCGCTCCCCCCCGGGCAAGTGTTTTTTCCAGAAAGAAGGCCACCACCCCGCCCACAAACTTTGGGCAGTGCCCAAAAAAACCTTCAGTCCCGGGGTCGCCCTCTTTGTTACCTGCAACACAGTCAGAGGCCCTTTTCCGGGCCCCACCTTGTACCTGGCCAAGTACCTGGTCACATGCGGTACCTTAGAGCCCACACAGGTAAATAGGTCTTTTGCCCGAAATTTTTGCCTTCAAAGAAAACAGGGTTGACTTTGGGTTTGGGGAAAACATGCCAGCCGGGGCACCGGCCCATTTAGGGGAAAGTGTGAAGACTCATCTAAGAGCAGAAAGGGGCCCCTCCCATCAGCAGTAAGAGTCGGAAGCCCAAGGCCAGGTTTTTAAACCACAGTGCCAAGGACATCCACGCTGTTGGTTCGGATGGGGAAATTTCACGGGCCCCCCGATGCCAGGCCCGAAACCCCAACCCTGCCACGACCCAAAACGAAACGAAGTTTGGGGAAAAACTGGATGAAAAAATCGTCCAAAGACTGATGCCTGAAGGGAAAAGCCCCCAAAGAACAAAAAACTAGCCACATAGGGACATTTTGTATCATATGCCACATGTAGAGACGCCTATGGAGGAAAACTTTCCCAAAGAGAAAACACCTTTCCAAAAAAATCCAGAAAGCCAAGAAAAAATGGGGCAAATCAGAGTCCAAAAGAACAACCCCAAAAAAGCAAAAGAAGGGCCGCACTGCCAGCTGAAAAAAAAGGCTTGGAAAAAAAAAATGTTTGGGAAAAACCTGAAAAAAAAACACAGCGCCCCCCAGCAAAGCGGGAAATTTCGAAAGGAAAAAGGGAAAAGCAAAAAAAAAAGAAGACACAAGAGCGCCTTTTCAAGAAACCCTTTTCCGTTTTGGGGGCCCGGGAAAACTGTTTGAGGGAGCCCAAAAAATTGGGGCCCAAGTGTGGAAAAGGAGTTCTTGAGAGCATCTGAGGAAAAACATACTCTGATCACAGAGCCCAAACCCCCACTCGCATTTAAGGTCCCCCGGGGTGTCCCCAAACCAACCCTGGGGGAACAGTTCAATGGCAAACCCCAACGTTGGCGGAAATCAAGAAAGGGGGCGACAAAACCCGAGCCAAAATCATCACCGGGCCCCCAAAAGGAATTTTTTACCCGCTTTACAAGAAATGTTCCCCAAAGGGGCGGGGTGGCCCACAGGGTGCTGCGATCGGTTGGAGGGAAAACCCGAAGATTTAGCGGCCCGGGAAAGAGGCGATTGGGGTTGGGACATCCCCCAAAAAGCAAAACTCAAGTGGGCATCAGCCCCGTTTTAGGCCAAAAATCACTACTGAACGTCGATGGGGAAAAACTTCTTCTCTGTCATGGCAGCAAGGCTGACCCAAATACCCGAAGGGGAAAAAAAGTCTTGGAGGGGCAGTCCAGAAAGGTTTGGGATCCCCGGGTGGGGGGCTGTGTAGAAAAACGCCCCAATGAAACTGGGACGGGAATCCAAAAAACCAAAAAAAGAAAAGAGAGACCAGCCCTAAATGGGGCTTGATTGGCAAAAACCAAAATGGGGTCTGTTTCCCCCTGAGATGATACGTTGGCTCTTTAGATGTACCCTGTGCCAAAGAAACAACCCCGAAAATGCTCAAGAAGTACTTCAAAGGCTTCTCAATGCGGTTTTTCTACCAAGGAGTACAAACTGATTGGTCAACTTTGGGAAATGGGCATTGCAAGGGGTGGCAAAATTTCCCCCATACTGTTTTTGCTGGCAAAAGGAACTCATCTTGAAAGCAGCAAATAAAAAAAAGCGGGGAAAAAACAGACATTGGGGGTGGAAAACATGTTGCCCCCTTTTTAAGGCCTTCATGGGTGGGGCATACAGGATTTTTATCCAGAGAAACGAGACACTTTATGTGCTGGGGAGGGTGGAAAGACAAAAGTTTTCCTCATCCAGAATGAAGTTCAAGCCAAAGAAACACGGGAAATCTCTCACTGAGGAAAGGAAAAAATGGGGCCAATCTGTGGTCTTCAGTTTGCCAACCAGGGCCCTTTCCCCCAGTCACAGAAGAGCCAGTCAAGAGCCCTTGGGGGAAAATGGGAAAAAAAGATACGCTGAAAAAACACACAAAGAGCAAAAAGGGAAAAAGCGATTTCGGAAGAACTTTGAGACCATTGACCAGTGTGGGCTCCCTGGCAAAAAAAGGGCCCGGTGTCTTTAATTTAAAGCTGATACCAAAGCTTCCCATGGCCCCCTTGGGTGATATACGAAACTGCACCAAACATGGGGCAATTTGGGAACCAAAAAACAACAAGTTACAAGGAAATGGCTTGGTGTCCCACCCTGTCTGCTGACCCTCGGGGCGTAAATGTCGCCAAGCCAAAAAACTCAAAAAAACCACTGAAAAAACCCTCCTGGAGGAATACAAAGCAAAGGGAAAATCAACTTCAAAAAGCATTGGGGGACTCAGGAGACAAGGTGGGAGAAGCAATCAAAAACCCCCGCTGAAGACAGGCAAAAATGGAAAAATTCAAGAGGCATGGGTTTTGCAAAAAAAAAGTTTCAAAATAGAGAAATAAAGGAAAAACACAGACCAACAAAAGGGCTGGGGGGAAAACCAAAAAATGAAAGGGGGGTCAAAAGGGGCCCAAAAGGGAAAAACCCAAAAAAGGGCATGCTGAATTTAGGAGTGAGAAAAGAAGAAGACCAAAAAAAAACTCCAAAAGCTTTCCCGCAGAGCCAGCAAGGGCAATGACAAGTGGGGGAAAAGCCCCTCCAAAAAGTTTTAACTTTGGGAAAGACATTTGGCCATGGGCCCCCCTCAGGATCACTTCAATTTTTAAAATCTTCATAAGACCTTCTGCCCTCAAATTTCAAACCTGGTGGGGAAATGGGGGAAAAAAACGATCCTGCAAAGCCCCCCGCCATGATAAACAAAAAGTGGAAGGGATGTTTTAAGCTCAAAGTAAAGTAGCCCTGGGGTCAAGGAAGGTACACCCTTTAAAGGGACAACCAATGCCCCAAAGAAATTGTAAAAGTAGTCTGGGCTAGTACCAACACCAAAAAGGGGGGAATCGGACTCCAAAAGCACCCGCCCAAATTCTTCAAGGCAAAGGGGGCAGCAAAAACATGGCCAAGAAAAAAAAGTGCCACTCGAAACATGCAGGCAGATTTTGCTGGATGGGGGAGATGGGCTGGGAAATGCACTGCAGGAAACCCCCAAGAAGGAAGAGTCACCCAGAGATCATAGCAAAGTGGGATGGGACCAGAATAGTTGTCCCCCCAAATCAACCAAGACTGCATGATCGAGCCACAGTGCCATATGAAACAGAATGGGGGGCAGCTAAATCCCACAAGACTGAAAAGTAATGCTGATCTGGCAAACAGCCTGAGGAGAGAAGGCTATCAGGTCAAAGTCCTCACTGCAAAAAATTGGAGCTAGGGATTTGTAGGAACGTCTGCATACAGCCTCATGAAACAGCTCTCAGTTGCAGGGAAGGAAAAAACCAGAGCCCTGAAAGCAATGGCAGAAGCGGCAGAGAGGTGTTCAAGCTGGATCTGGTCAAGGAGGAACAAAAGTGAACTTCATAAGGCTTAATTTCCCTACAAATATCAGGTGTCCCTGTGGCTCAGTGGTTAAAGCGCGAGTCATTAAGTAGAAACTGAGCATGTCCAGAGGGTCATGGGTTCGAATCCCCAGCCATGGCTCGTCCCAAGATGGGGGAAAAAAAGGGCAGCAGAGGGACATCCGGAGTCATGAACCGGGTGTGGCCCAACCCCCCTAGAGTGTCAGGAGATAAGGGCCGAAACACTTGCTTGAAGGGGGCTTCTCTTCTGAGGACTCTCTGCTGCCACGCTCTCCACGAGTTTCTTTCTACTGACAGTGGGCCAGTAAGCCTTCATTCAAGTTCCTGGTCAACTGTTTTCACCTTTCAACATTCACACCGAGTGCTTCATGGAAGTGGCTAGTAGTAACACTCTTCATCACCTGGTTACCGTACTTTAGGCTCCAAGACAAGGTGTGAGGAAGACGCCTGCAGACTATGCTCAAAGTGTATTGTGCAGCTGCATTTCCGTCTCTGCTGTATGCCTGTCACACGTGGGCGATGTACAGTCGACATGCCGGCAGCTGAACTCTTTCCACATGAGATGCCAGGCAGCTGAACTCTTTCCACATGAGATGCCAGGCAGCTGAACTCTTTCCACATGAGAGGCCAGGCAGCTGAACTCTTTCCACATGAGATGCCAGGCAGCTGAACTCTTTCCACACGAGATGCCAGGCAGCTGAACTCTTTCCACATGAGATGCCAGGCAGCTGAACTCTTTCCACACGAGATGCCAGGCAGCTGAACTCTTTCCACATGAGATGCCAGGCAGCTGAACTCTTTCCACATGAGATGCCAGGCAGCTGAACTCTTTCCACATGAGATGCCAGGCAGCTGACCTCTTTCCACATGAGATGCCAGGCAGCTGAACTCTTTCCACATGAGATGCCAGGCAGCTGAACTCTTTCCACATGAGATGCCAGGCAGCTGAACTCTTTCCACATGAGATGCCTCAGAACCTTACTGCACATTAAATGGCAGGACCGAGTATCAGCCACCGGGATGCTTCAGAAGGCGTATATGGAAAGCATTCATGCAATACAATAATGCTGATGCTCTCTCCAATTCAGGTGGGCCAGCACATATACACCGTATGGATGAAAATCGTCTCCCAAAGAGCCTGTTCTATGCCGAGCTGCTGGAAGGTAAGCGTTCCCACGGAGGACAAAAGAAGCGCTACAAAGACACACTGAAGGCCTCACTGCAGTGCTGTAGCATCGCCCCTGCCTCCTGGGGAGAAGCTGTGCAAGATCGCTCAACCTGGTGCATCATGATCAAATCCGGAGAGAAAGACTCTGAAAGGAAGCAAAAGGTGGCACAGGAGCGAAAGGTCAGCTAGCAGAACAAGCACCACCTTTCAGCCTGGCTCACCTCCAAGTCTGCCCTGTCCACCCTGCAGCAGACTATTCAATGCGAGGATTGGCCTGATCAGCCACTTTTGTACACACACCACCACCCAGTGATAGCAGAAATCGTGGTCATCTTCACCCGCGAAGAACAAACAACAACAACAACAACACCAACGACAAACCTTACTGTAATACCTTCACCTAATTCTTGAGTAATCCATCGTAGTGTTCTGTAAAACCATCAAGTACCTCGACGCCTTCGTACATGTCAGCAGCTCTCTCCCACCCCTTCCCCCCCCCCCCCCCCCCCACTTTCCCTCTTTCGCTCCCGATCCCCCCCCCCCCCCTGCCCCTATTCCCATCTTTCACAGCCACATCCAGGCTCGTCTTGTTGGTGGACACAACACCAGCAATAGCTACGCACAGCCTGCATGGGTGAAATCGTACAGCAGTCCCTGTTCTGACAGTCTTGCACACCCCGTGGGTCTCTTACTTTAAGTCACGCCTGGTTTAACACACGTGTTCTGACAGTCTTGCACACCCCGCGGGTCTCTTCTTTAAGTCACGCCTGGTTTGACACACGTGTTCTGACAGTCTTGCACACCCCGCGGGTCTCTTCTTTAAGTCACGCCTGGTTTAACACACGTGTTCTGACAGTCTTGAACACCCTGCGGGTCTTACTTTCAGTCACGCCTGGTTTAACACACGTGTTCTGACAGTCTTGCACACCCCGCGGGTCTTACTTTAAGTCACGCCTGGTTTAACACACGTGTTCTGACAGTCTTGCACACCCCGTGGGTCTTACTTTAAGTCACGCCTGGTTTAACACACGTGTTCTGACAGTCTTGCACACCCGCGGGTCTTACTTTAAGTCACGCCTGGTTTAACACACATTCTGTCCGTCACCTGCAAGATGAGGCCAGGTGCAACTCTTTTGAACTCTCAGACGTTTTATTGATCATTGGCAGGCGGGAGAAGGGGGTGGAGGTGGGGTGAACTCTCAGACGTTTATTGATCATTGGCAGTCGGGTGAAGGGGGTGGAGGTGATCATTGGCAGGCGGATGAAGGGGGTGGAGGTGGGGGGTGGGGTATGAAGATTTCATGCGTTTAGGGATTCATGTTTTGTTTATAGCCAGCCGACCGCCAAGAGCCATATCAGGGCTGTCACCACGTTGAAGTCAACTGTCAACATCGATTATTAAAAAAAAAGAAAGAAAAAAAAAATATATATGTATATATATATATGTGTGTGTGTGTGTTTTGTGCGTATGCGCACGTGCGTACATATATTTGTGAGCGCACGAGCGCGCGTGTCACCCATTCCATCAGCACACGAGGGTGTACAATTTTAGCACAGAAGGAAGGGGATTTAATTAATGTAGAAGCAGGCACGTAGCAAAAGTCCGCTTCCAATCCCACACAAACACCACCAGAAGGTCATGTCTTTCCCGTTTCATTTTCATTGATTTAACTGTTTCCATCTGGTCCCAACGATGGTATTCTTTGTCTTTGTTTACTACCGGATGTATCGTCAGCGCTTTGATTTATGTACAGGACATTATTCTAAAACACTTTTGTCCTATACAATTGAAAATATGTACAATATGTATATATATTTTTTGAAAGCCAACCAAATTTTACAAGTTCATTGATACCAGTCTCTCTACCACCCCCACCACCCCATCTCCCCACCTCCACCCCCCCTTTTTTTGGTCACCGAGATCCATGCATCATTAGAATATGAAAAAAAGCGCCATTTTGAAATGCTGGATCTGCATTTTGATTTGGATCGGCACCAGAGTTTAATATTTTCATCCCTGGGACACATTCCGTCCTTCTATCACATTTCGTTAAAAATCGGTTCAGTGATTCTAGCGTCATCTTGTGGACAGACAAACCAACCAACCAAGACCCAGGTGGAAGCCTAACGATAACCTCCTGGAAGAAGACGCCAATACCAATGACACTACCACCACCACCACCACCCACCAAAAAAGGTCTCTTCTCTCTCTCTCTCTCTCTCTCTCTCTCTCTCTCTCTCTCTCATCTTCTCCTCTCTCTCTCTCTCTGACACACACACACACACAACACACACACACACACACACACACACACACACACACACACATACACACACTACTCACCCGTATCGATGGCGTTCGGGTTGTTCTTCACAAACTCCGGCACCATCAGGCCGATCATGAGCGAGGAGCCAATGATGCACAGGTTCCGCCCCGACGACAGGTCCACGAAGGACAGGGTGGACAGCCCCACAGCGGTGACCATGCCGAAGCTGACCAGGATGATGCCACCCAGCACGGGGTCCGGCATCATGGTCAGCAGGGCGCCGAACTTGCCGCACAGACCGCTGGCCAGAAAGATCAGCCCCGCCGTGAAGTAGGCCAAGCGACTGGCCACCTGTGGAACAAAGGAGGCGGGAGGTTTGAGGGATTTGTTGAAGTTTTGGGGGATTTGTTGAAGGTTTGGGGGGAGGGGATTTGTTGAAGGTTTGGGGGGATTTGTTGAAGGTTTGGGGGGATTTGTTGAAGGTTTGGGGGGATTTGTTGAAGGTTTGGGGGATTAGCCCGCAGTGAAGTAGGCCCACGACTGGCCACCTGTGGAACAAGGGAGGCGGGAGGTATGAGGGATTTGTTGAAGGTTTGGGGGAGGGGATTTGTTGAAGGTTTGGGGGGAGGGGATTTGTTGAAGGTTTGGGGGAGGGGATTTGTTGAAGGTTTGGGGGATTTGTTGAAGATTTGGGGGATTTGTTGAGGTTTGGGGGGATTTGTTGAAGATTTGAGGGGTTTGTTGAAGGTTTGAGGAATTTGTTGAAGATTTGGGGATTTGTTGAAGGTTTGGGGGGATTTGTTGAAGGTTTGGGGGATTTGTTGAAGGCTGTGGATTTCTTAAAGGTTTGGTGGGATTTGTTGAAGGTTGGGGGATTTGTTGAAGGTTTGGGGTGGGTGGGTGTTGAATTTTGGGAGGTTTGTTGAAGGTTTGGGGATTTGCTGAAGGTCTGGGGGATTTGTTGAAGGTTGGGGGGATTTGTTGAAGATTTGGGGGGATTTGCTGAAGGTTTTGGGGGATTTGTTAAAGGTTTCAGGGATTTGTTAAAGGTTTGGATGGATTTGTTGAAGGTTTGAGGGAGGTTTGGGGGGATTTGTTGAAGGTTTGGAGGGATTTGCTGAAGGTTTGAGGGAGGTTGGGGGGATTTGTTGAAGGTTTAAGGAGGTTTGGGGGATTTGTTGAAGGTTTGAGGGAGGTTTGGGGGATTTGTTGAAGGTTTGAGGGATTTGTTAAAGGTTTGGGGGATTTGCTGAAGGTTTGAGGAAGGGTTTGGGGGGATTTGCTGAAGGTTTGAGGAAAGTTTGGAGGGATTTGTTGAAGGTTTGAGGAAGGTTTGGGGGGGATTTGTTGAAGGTTTGGGGGGATGTGTTGAAGGTTTGGGGATTAGCCCGCAGTGAAGTAGGCCCAGCGACTGGCCACCTGTGGAACAATGGAGGCGGGAGGTTTGAGGGATTTGTTGAAGGTTTGGGGGAGGGGATTTGTTGAAGGTTTGGGGGAGGGGATTTGTTGAAGGTTTGGGGGGGGGGGATTTGTTGAAGGTTTGGGGGAGGGGATTTGTTGAAGGTTTTGGGGGAGGGGATTTGTTGAAGGTTTGGGGATTCGTTGAAGGTTTGGGGAGGGGATTTGTTGAAGGTTTGGGGGATTTGTTGAAGGTTTGAGGGGATTTGTTGAAGGTTTGTGGGGATTAGCCCCAGTGAAGTAGGGCCCAGCGACTGGCTCACTCGTGGAACAATGGAGGCGGGAGGTTGAGGGATTTGTTGAAGGTTTGGGATTTGTTGTATGGTTTGGGGAAGGGGATTTGTTGAAGGTTTGGGGAGGGGATTTGTTGAAGGTTGTGGGCATTTAGTTGAAAGTTGGGGAATTTGTTGAAGTTGTGGGAGGGTTTGTTGAAGGTCGGGGGATCTGTTGAGGTTGGGGGATCTGTTGAAGTTGGGGGATCTGTTGAAGGTTGGGGGATAATCCGTTGAGAAGTAGGCCCAGTGGCTTTGCCACTGTGGAACGATGGATGCAAGAGTTGGGATTTGTTGAAGGTTGGGGGGGGGGGGGGGGGGGGGGGGGGGAAGGGGAGGGGGGGAAGTTTGGGCAGATCAGTTGAAGTTGAGGTGATTTGTGAAGGTTTGGGATTTGTTGAAGGTTGGGAATTTGTTGAAGGTTGGGGGATTTGTTGAAGGTTTTGGCGATTAGTTGAGGTTGGGGGGATTTATTGAAGGTTGTGGGGATTGTTAAAGGTAGGGGATAGTGGAAGGTTGGGGGATAGTAGAAGGTTTGGGGATTGTAGAAGGTGGGGGATTGTTGAAGGTTGGGGGATTGTGAAAGTTGGGGGATTGTTGAAAGTTAGAGATTGTCGAAGGTTGAGAAATTGTTGAAAGTTGGGGATTGTTGAAAGTTGGGGATTATTGAAAGTTGGGGGTTGTTGAAGGTTGGGAGATTGTTGAAGGTTGGGATTGTTGAAGGTTGGGGATTATTGGAAGTTGGGAGATTGTTGAAGGTTGGGGATTGTTGAAAGTTGGGGGGGGGGGGGGGGGGTGGATTGCTGAAGATCGGATAGTTGTTGAAAATGGCAATGGCATCGGGAGATCTCTTACATGGAGTGGAAGCATCAAATACCCACCAATCTCACCGTCTGACGCTGTGGTGCAACTCATAATTTAAAAAAAATCTGGCATTGCGTTTGACGCTGTGGTGCAACTCATAATGAAAAAAAAAAAAGAAATTCTCGCGTTGCGTCTGATGCTGTGGTGCAACTCATAATGAAAAAAAAATAAAATAAAATCTCGCGTTGCATCTGACACTGTGGTGCAACTCATCAAAATTTTTTTTTTGCTTTTCGTCTGACTCTGCGGTGCGACTCATCCAAACAAACAAACAAACAAATCTCACGTTATGTCTGACGCCGTAGTACGACTCATAAACACACAAACAAACAAAAAATTCTTGCGTTGCGTCTGACTGACGCTGTGCGCCTCCTCAATCCTGATTCCCCCGACACCTTTACCTACCAACTCCAAGTGGACTGACCTTGGTGAAGCCGATGGAGCCCACGTTCTGACTGTAGGAGGTGGTGGCCCCGCCAGACCCCACGGCCCCGGAGATCAAACTACCCAGCCCCTCAATGGCGATACCCCGGTTCACCGCGTGCGCCGGCGGAGGCGGAACTCCAGAGATGCGCGCGCAGGAGTAGTAGTCGCCGACGGATTCGATGATGGAGGTGATGGTGGCGGCCAACATGGCCATGAAACTGGCCACCGACACTGTGGGCAAACCCCATTGGCCTGGACAGACAAACACAAACAACAAACAGTTAATAAACACGCAAACAAACAAGATGAAAAGGCATGAACTGAAAGGTATTCTTTCCTGCCAGATCCAAAAACACCAGAAGAAAAAGAAAGCGAGGAATAATAATAATAAAAAGAAAATATATAAAAACAGTCAAAGAAATGAGGGTGAGGATTACGCAAGAAGTGAATGCTGATTTAAAAAAGAACCACAAACAAAAAAGAAAAGAAGAGAAAAGAAAACGAAGAAGACAACACCACAAGAAGACTTCCACCCACCCCCATTCCCCAACCCCCGAAAAAAAAAAAAAAAAAAAAAAAAAAAAAAAGGACGAAGATGAGGGAAACAAAAGAAGGAATGAGAAAGAAGACCCCCGACCCTTACCCCCATCCCCCTCAAAGGAAAAAAAAAAAAAAAAGAGAGAAAAAAGGAAAAACAGAAAGAAAAGTAAACGAGAAAAGAGGCGCCGAAGATGAAGACAGAGATTAAAAAAAAAAGCGAAAAAAGAATATTATCAAGAAGACTGAAGAAAGAAAGAAAGAAAAAGGAAGAACAAGAAGAGGAAGATAAAGTATAAGAAGAAAGAAAAACCACCAACAGCTACAACAAAAAAGTCAAGCTGGTTACATCTCAGCAGACGACAACGACCATGTCAGAGTTGTATAACAACAACAACAACGACGACGACGGACGACGACAACATGTTGGATACAGCCTGGCCATTCAGACCGGCTGAAGAGCAACAACCACAACGTCAGTACCACCGCCAACAACAACTACACCACCATCACCACCGCCAACAACAATTACACCACCATCACCACCGCCAACAACAACTACACCACCATCACCACCGCCAACAACAATTACACCACCATCACCACCGCCAGCAACAACTACACCACCATCACCACCGCCAACAACAACTACACCACCATCACCACCGCCAACAACAACAACACCACCATCACCACCGCCAACAACAACTACACCACCATCACCACCGCCAACAACAACAACACCACCATCACCACCGCCAACAACAACACCACCACCATCACCACCGCCAACAACAACTACACCACCATCACCACCGCCAACAACAACTACACCACCATCACCACCGCCAACAACAACACCACCACCAACACTACTACAAACAATTCATCACGTTGGTTAAAATCCAGGTAAGTATGCGCTCCACCAATGTTCGTCTGAAAAAGTGCAACAACAACAGCAACAGTATCAACAATAACAACAAAAACGTTCGTGTCACTCTGGTTACAAAGCCTGGTTAACTTTACACTCTACAAACGGTTGGTTTAACAACAACATCATCATCATCTTCAGCAGCAGCAGCAGCACGCAGCAGTAACAACAACAACAACAACACACAACAACCATAACTGTAATAACAACATCAGCAACAGTATTAATAGCATTATCATTAACAGTCACAACAAATAAAACAACATCATTGATGACACTAACATTTCAGCGACGTCAACAACAACAGCAACAACAGCAACAACATCAAAAAATAATAATAATAATGGGGATTTATATAGCGCCTTCCACGGCACAAGGCGCTTTACAAAGGCAGAAAAAATGCAATTGCTAAATGTAAAGAAAATGCATTGAAAAAAACGGCTCAGAAATGAAAAACAAAGGCTCTCTCTCATTCTCTCCCACGCGCACACACACTCTCATGCACAGACACACAATACATAACAGCCGCAACAAGCACAAACTACTAAGCAATCCACAAAATCACAAAAGTCAATCAACTATCTGGTAATGACTGTCTTCTTAGTATTGTTTGAAAAGGTAGGTTTTCAATAGCAATAAGAACAAAATCAACATGGAAAACAACACCAATGAACGATAATAACAGCAATAGCAACGGCAACAACGACTATGAAAACCACTACCACGACAACAACAAAAATAAGAGCATCATCAGCAGCAGCAGCAGCAGCAGCAGCAGCAGCCTCATCATCATCATCATCATCATCATCATCATCATCATCATCATCATCATCATCATCATCTCATCATTATCACGAACAAGAAAATCAACAAATAAAAAACAAAAACTAAACAACGACCAAGACCTGTGCGTATGCATCAGCAGGAAGTAGAAGAAGAAGAAGTAGAAGAAGAAGTAGAAGAAGAAGAAGTAGAAGGAAGAAGTAGAAGAAAAAGTAGAAGAAGAAGAAGGAGTAGAAGAGAAGAAGGAGTAGGGAGGAGGAGGAAGAGAAGAAAAAGGAGGAGGAAGAGGAGGAGGAAGAGGAGAACACGGAGGAGGAAGAGGAGGAGGGGGAGAAGAAGAGGAAGGAGGAGGAGAAGAAGGAGAGGAAGAAGAAGAAGAAGGAGGAAGAGGAGGAGAAAGAGGAGGAGAAGAAGAAGGAGGAGAAGGAGGAGAGGAAAAGAAGAAGAAGAAGAAGAAGAAGAAGAAGAAGAAGAAGAAGAAGAAGAAGAAGAAGAAAAGGTCCTCGTACCTGGATACGGGAAGAAGAACCACTTGGCCAAGTCCAATACTTCGGTTTTGGAATCGGTTCGAACCCCCTTCCCCTCCAGAACGTCCGTGACCGTCAGCACAGCGCAAAAACTCCAGGCCAGAATGACTGCCAGGATCACCTGGGACAGAGAAGCACACACACACACACACACACACACACACACACACACACACACACACACACACACACACACACACACACACTTTCTTTGCTGACTAAGACAGATAAGACAACGAAACAAACGAGATGATATCAAGGTAAAGAATCCCCCCCCCCCCCCCCCCTCCACCTCCCCCCCCCTGCACCTTTAAAACCTTCTGCCTATCAACCACAACCCTGCTAAAAAAAAAAAAAAAAAAATAGACACCCCCTCCCCACCCCTTTTCACCTAGAATCTGTCCTGTTCGTCGTCTTTATATCAAGACTGATGAGCGATTTAAAGAAGAAGAAATACAAACCAATCGAAATAACACACACGATTCAATTAATATAAATCAACAGTTAAACAGACAGATGAATTTATGTTATATAATAATCGAATCACACTAAGGAAAACGTTATAACAGACGAATAAACAAACAAACATATCTATAAATGAACGAAATGACGAATAGACAAACAAGTAAACAAATTAGTAAATAAATAAATAATTACCTATGACAATGAAGCTATTACAAAACACTGAAACTACACCAAACTATCGAGGCTACAACAAAACGTCAAGGCTATCAAAAACAAACAAACAAACAAATAAAAATACCAATAAAGTAATGCCAAACTGCTGAGGTACGCCAAAAACCTAGTCTATACTGAAGCACATAATCTAAACAAAATGCCTTGGCTGTACCAAAACATCTAAGCCATCGAAAATATTTTGGCTGTGCTACGGCCCCTAAGCCGTGCTGAAATACATAACCCACACCAAAACATTTAAGCAATACCAAAACACCTACCTATACTAATACGAACACGCAAGCTGTACTATAGCTTCTTCGCTATGCCACAATTCCTTGGCTACATTTCAGCACCTAATCTAAGCTACACACAAAAAGTTAAGGATCACTTTCACAAACATTCATAACTGTCAAATTAAGAAAGTCAATGCGTTGAAGTTTGGCCAACATTTAATTCCATTCTTTAGTGATAACGATACACAATTGCCTTCAATCTCGAGCAATCGTTTGGTGTGTACATTTGATTAAAGTGGGTACGTATCCAAATTTGATTTCCCAAAGTCATTGAAATCACAAGACAGGGCATACTGATGCTCCCAAAAGCTCAGTAATGCGTGTAACCACCATGGCTGTTCTGGCACTCGACGCAGCGAGTCCTCATCGAGTTGATCAGGTTGGTGAAGATCCTCTGTGGAAGCGCCTGCCACTCAGCCTGCAGCATCTGGTAGAGGTGTTGGGCATCCCTGGGAGGGGGGTGGCTCCTCCCTTTGCGATCCAGCACATCCCAGAGGTTCTCAATCGGGTTGAGATCGGGACTGCATGCTGGCCACTCCATTCTGTTGACTCCAGACTGCTGCAGGAAGTCGTTGACCACCCTTGCCCTGTGGGGGTGAGCGTTGTCATCCTAGTAGACAGCCTTCGGTCCCATCTGCTGCAGTGTAGGCACAGCCAGCAGTCGAAGGATCTCATCTCAGTATCGGATGCCAGTCAGGTTACCCTGTACATGATACAAGGGTGTTCTGTGGTGAAGGCTGCAGGCCCCCCAGACCATTACAGAACCTCCACAAAAGGCCACCTTTTCTTGGACAGTGGCGTCAATAAAGCGTTGCCCTGGGCGCCTCCAGACCCTCAGTTGGCCGTCGTTGTGGTGAAGGGTGAAGCGTGATTCATCACTGAACAGGACCTGGGACCATTGCTGACGTGTCCACCTCACGTGACGTGCGCAGAAGGCGCGGCGTGCTGCCCTATGGGCTGGAGTTAAGCGTGGCCGTATTGCTGGGCGACGAGAACGGAGATTAAACCCATGTAGGCGGTTCCGTATGGTCTGCTGGCTGATGTTGATGTTAATAGCCACCCTGAACTGCCTTTGAATGATGCTGGAAGAGGCTGTTCTTGTCTGCAGGGCTTGTCGTTCAATGAGACGATCGTCACTTGGGGTTGTCTTCTTCGGTCGACCAGATCTACGTCTTTCATGGACAATCCCAGTGGCTGTGAAGTGCTGAATCAGTCGGACAATGACCGAGATGGACACATGAAGTCGCCTGGCCACTTCTCGCTTGGGAACACCATCTTGGAACCATGCAACAGCTCGTCCCCTATCCAACTCGCTTATTTTTCGTCGTGGAGGCATTGTCAGATCAGGCCTACTACTGGTGGAATGTCTTCTTATAAAGCCAAGCGAGTGACAGCATCTCACACATAAACAGCAGTGCTTGCACGTGCATAATGGTTTTTCCATCTGGCAAGTGCAATGTGTTCAGGCAGAACGGTCCAAAACAAGGTCATTTTTCGCAAGTTTCCGCTTTTTCCGTTTGCGGCCCAGCTCAGGAGTGGAGAATCCCGTGCAATTTTCGCACTAACACAACATCGCCCACTTACAGCTGAACAAGAATTCATGACAATTTGGCTGGACTAAGAAATAAATAACAGCAGCGAACTGAGTTTATTACGCACCTGTTTTCACATACCGATCCTTAACTTTTTGTGCGTAGTATATATAAAAGTACCGGAGCTATACCATAATACCTGGGCTATACCTATGCCCCCGAGCTACATAGAAAAACTTAAGCTATGCAAAAAGCACCAAAGCTACGCCAAAACATCGAAGGCATACTAAAAATACTTCAGATAAACTAAAGCACCTAATTCAATACCAGCACACCTACGCTATGTTAAAGCCACTCAGCTATACGACAATCTAGACATACCGGAAGTAGTTTAAACAGGGGATAGCGGAGCAAGCGGCAGCCCTTCTTCCGGTTGCATGATGGCAAAGGAACCCGGATGTTTCGCATGTAGAGTGAGAAGAGGAACACCAGACCCACTGTCCTGTGAAATAACATCAACGGAAGAGTAAGGACGACTATCGAAAAGACAAAGAGAAGACCATGGCCAGATAAAGGCGAGGATGAAAAAGTGGACGAAAATGATGAGGTTTGAATAAGATGAATGTAAAGGGCAAAACAAATAAGAAGAGGAAAAAAAAAAGAGAAGAAGAAGAAGAGGAGGAGGAAAAGAGGAGAAAAACGAAAGGACTAAGAAGAGAAAGAAGCAGAATAGAGATGATTATCACAATCACAGGCAAAAAGAAAGAAAACACACACACGCACACACACACACACACACACACACACACACACACACACACACACACGCACGCACACACACACACACACACACACACACACACACACACACACCACACACACACACACACACACACACACCACACCATAACGACAATAACACCAACAACAATAACAATGTTCTGTAGAAATAGGATTACATTCAGCGAAGTAGAGAGAAAGACAATACCACATCAAACACAACGGCGCAGAACTCACTGCCAGTCTCTTCAGTGCACTACAATACCGTGTGTTACAAACGCAATACATTTCATCACAATGAGAAATGACGATATAACACCACAACATAATATAACGCAGCTCAGACCAACACAACACAATTCGATACATAACATGGCACAAAAGTCATCACAACCGCAAAATACAACATTACACTTGCACAATACACGCATTACAATATTCTGATTATTTACCATATTAAATACGATATTACACCACATCACACACACACAATACAAGAAAGCACAATTCAACACAATACAAAACGAAACATTACGACATACAACGCCTATACATTCATCACAATACAAACACAACTTTCTGCCACACAACTCGCTTCGAATCCCAACGTCGCTTCACTTCGCAATAATACGGTCGCATTAACACAAGTCGCATAACGCGACTGTTGCAGAAAAGTGATTCACCCTTGGTCTGCCAAATATGCCAATGATTCA
>CM031627.1:40892711-40895211 GCA_018398815.1 Conus ventricosus | reverse complement strand
AGGAGGAAGAAGAGGAGAAGGAGGAGGAGAAGAGGAGGAGAAAAAGGAGAAGAAAGAGGAGGATACCGAGGAGGAGGAGAAAGAGGACAGGAAAGAAGAGGAGAAAGACGAAAATAAAGTGGAGTAGAAAGAGAAGGAAAAAGAGAAGAAAGAGGAGGAGAAAGAGGGGAGAATGAGGAGAGGAAACGAGGAGGAGAAAGAGGAGGAGGAAGAAAAAAATGGAGAGGAGGAAAAAGAGAAGGAGAAAGAGAAGAAGAAAGAGGAGGAGAAAGAGAATAAGTTGAGGAGAAAGAGGAGGAGGAGAAAGAGGAGAAGAAAAAGGAAAGAAAGAGGAGGAGGAGAAAGAGGAGAAGAAAGAGGAGGAAGAGAAAGAGGAGCAGAAAGAGGAGGAGGAGAAAGAGATGCAAAAGACGTAAGCGGAGAAAGAGGAGGAGAATGAGGAGGAGGAAGATGAGAAAGAAGAAGAGAAAAAGGAGGAGGAGAAAGAGCAGGAGAAAGAGGAGGAGGGGAAAGAGGAGAAGAAAGAGGAGGAGAACGAGGTAAGCGGGAAAAGGAGGAGAAAGTGGGGGGGAGAAAGAGGAGCAAAAAAAAGTCAGAGGAAAGGGGAGGAGAAGAAAGGGGAGGAGAAGAAAGAGGAGGAGGAGGAAGAGGAGGAGAAGAAAGAGGAGGAGAAAGAGGAGGAGCAGCAGGAGGAGGACCTCACCTGACCCCGACGAGGACCTGCAGGATGGTGCAGACCCCACACATGAAGAGGAAGGTGGACATGATCTCGGACTTCACCAAGGTCAGGTCCCCGGCGTCAGATGGCGGCACTGACGATCAGAGGGATGGAGATGGTGGAGCTGATGCTGAGAAGCACTTGCTGCAACGGACAGCGCCATTGGCTGTTATTCATAGAGCGAAGAATACGATTGTTTTCTCTGCTCGTAAAGGAAACGAAAGCGATGGGTTGTTTAATGTCGAGGAAAAAATTATTTGTTCAAAGTTGTAAGGTGAAGAATATGGTGGATTGTGTTGATTACAGAACAGAGATTATTGGTTTTTTTTTTTTTTTTTTTTTTATAGGATGAAGAATATGATGGTTGTTGTGTATAAAGAGCTGGGGATGATTGGTTGTTGTTCAGTGGATGAAGATTACGATTGGCTGCAAGTTATAAGCGAAAGAGATATGGTGTTGTTTATAAGGCGGAAGAGTGTGACTGGATTTCATATGAGGCTGATAATATAATCGACGGTTGTTTACATGGTGAAGAATATGACTGGTTGTGATTTCTAGAGCGAAAATATTTGGCGGTGGTTGTTTGCAGGCAAAGAGTATTATTGGTTTTTGTTACAGGGCAAAGAATGTTATTGGTTATTGTTTACAGGGCAAAGAATGATATTGGTTATTGTTTTGCAGGGCAAAGAATGATATTGGTTATTGTTTACAGGGCAAAGAATGTTATTGGTTATTGTTTACAGGGCAAAGAATGATATTGGTTATTGTTTTACAGGGCAAAGAAATGTTATTGTTATTGTTTGCAGGGCAAAGAATGATAATTGGTTATTGTTACAGGGCAAAGAATGTTATTGGTTATTGTTTACAGGGCAAAGAAATTGTTATTGGTTATTGTTTACAGGGCAAAGAATGATATTGGTTATTGTTTGCAGGCAAGAATGATAATTGGTTATTGTTACAGGGCAAAGAATGATATTGGTTATTGTATACCAGGCAAAGAATGATACTGGTTATTGTTTACAGGACAAAGAATGATAATTGGTTATTGTTTACAGGGCAAAGAATGATATTGGTTATTGTTTACAGGGCAAAGAATGTTATTGGTTATTGTTTACAGGGCAAAGAATGATATTGGTTATTGTTTACAGGGCAAAGAATGCTATTGCTTGTTGTTTACGTGACGCGGAAAGATGTGACTGGCTGTTCATAAATGATTTATGATGAGTAATTTAAAAAAACTGGATAAATAATGTGCTTGGTTGTTGTAGGCGATATATGGCGAAACATATGACTGATCCTTGTTTTTGTTGAATGGTGACTACAGTGGTTGCGTAGCCATTTGCAGTCAGTGACGCCTTCGTCAAGCAGATGTCCGGAATGGTATTTCCAACATTTATTGTTCCCCCCCAAGACAGGGCACGCGAAGCCATGTAACTGATGAGAAAATGCTGAAGTTTCACTTTTTCGCGCGCGCGCGCGCGGCGCACACACACACACACACACACAACACACACACACACACACACACACACACACACACGCACGCACGCACGCACGTACGCACGCACGCACGCACGCACGCACGCAACGCACGCACACACACACACACACACACACAAGAGAGAGAGAGAGAGAGAGAGAGAGAGAGAGAGAGAGAGAGAGAGAGAGAGAGAGAGAGAGAGAAGAGAGACTGATCTGCTAGGATTACAAAATACTCTCTCGTTTCGACGACGTAGACATTACTCTCCCCCCCCTTCTTTTCCCCAACCCACCACCACCCCC
>CM031627.1:40877341-40884841 GCA_018398815.1 Conus ventricosus | reverse complement strand
AAAAAAAAAAAAAAACTGATTCAAAATTGCTTGCATTGACAGTGGGTAAACTGAAAGGTATTTTCGTGAGTGGTGGGCAGGCGGTCCCTTCGGTTCATCGCTGTCGTTTTTTTCTTTTTAAAAGTTTAAAAAACAAAAAAACCAACCATTTTGTGCAAATACACTGGCCAAAAATGTAACTAAACAAGCGAAAATACAGCCAAGGTTTCATTGAGATGAAATCTCTCCCCTTTCCCTCACCCACACCACAAAAACAACCCCACGCACGACGAAGCACGACGCACGCACGCACCACCCCGCGCGCGCGGGACGCACGCCGCACGCACGCAACACGACGCCACCACACCCCAAAACCACACACCCCCAAACACACAAACAAAACACCCCCACCACACACAAACACACAAAAACAACCACACACCAAAAACAACACACACCAAAACACACACCACACAACACACACACACCACACACACCACACCAAAACCCCCCACCCCAAAAACCCCCAACCCCCCCCCCCCCAAAACACACACACACAAACACACACACCACACACAAAACAACACCCCCAAAAAACCCAAACACAACCACACCCACACCCAACACCCACACACACACCACACACAAACACACACACACCAACCCCACACACCACCACCACACACCACACAACAACACCACACACCCAACCACACACACAAACACACACACACACACCAACACACACACACACCACAACCACACACCAACACACCAAAACACAAACCCAACCCCACACAACACACACACACACACACACACACAAAAACACACCCCACACACCCCACACACACACACACACACACACCACACACACACAAAAACAAAAACACACACACACACACACACAAAAACAACCCCAACCACAAACACTCACACCCCCACACACACACACACACCCAACACACACACACACACACACCACAAACCCAACCACACACACTAAACCCAACACACACACACACACCCACAAAACACCCCCACAACACCACAACACAAAACAACCACACACAACACACACACCAAACCCCCACAAGCCCAACCACACACAACACCCACACACACACACACACCCCACACAACCCCACCCCACACACACACACAACACACACAAACACCACACACACACACAAAAAAACCACACACACACACACACACCACACAAAACCACACACACCCCACACACCACCACAAAACCACCCCAACACACCACACACCCAAAAATTTCACCCCAAAACCCCAACCAACCCAAAACACAACACCCCACAAACACACAAAAACAACACCCCCACACCCCACACAAAAACAACCACCCACCCACCACACTACACACCCCACACACACACACACACCACCCCACCCACACCCCACCACAAAAACACACCCCACACCACAAAACACAAAACCCCAAAACACACACCAACACAACCCACCCACCCACCACCCCCCACCACCCAACCACACACACACACCCCAAAACCACACACACAAAACACCACACACACACACACACACACACACACACAACCCCCACACACAACCCAAACAAAAACGGCCCACGAGCACACACACACCAAAAAAAACACAACACACACACACCACAAAACACCCCACACCCCACACACACAAAACAAAACACACACACCCCAACACACAAAACACACAGAGCGCGCAACGCAGAGCACACACACACCAAACACCCCAACACACAACCCCACCCCACACACACACACACACCCCACACACAAAACCCACACACACACACACACACACACAAAAACCCAAAACCCACACAACACACACCACACACACACCCACCCCCCACCCCCCCACACACACCCCACCCACACCCCACCCCCAAAACACCCACACACACACAACCACCCCAAACACACACACAAAACACCACACACACACACACACACACACCACCACCACACACAACACACACACACCAAAAACCCCCACACCCCCACACACCACACACACAACACAACACACACACAACTCACAAACAAACCCCCAACGCCGGCCCCACACACAACACACACACACACACACACACCCCACACACAACCCAAACCACAACACACCACACCCCCACACACACCACACCCCCAAACACACCCCAAAACTCACACACCCCAAACCACAACCACACACACCCCAACACACAAAACCCCCACAAACCCCCCCCCCCCCCACACACACCCCAAAAACACCCCCACACACACCACACACAACACACCCCCACACACACTACACACTCTTCACACACCCACACCACCCCACACACACACACACACACCCCAACACACACACCCCAACCACACTCACACAAAACACACCACACCGGGCGCGCAAACGCACGAGCACCCCACACACACACACACCCACACACACACACACCACACACACACACACACACACAAACACACAAAAACCCCACACAACACACACACACACACACTCCCAATACCACACACACACACACCCACACACACACTACCCCCAAAATCCCAAACACACCACACACCCCAACAAAAACCCAAAGCACCACACACACACACACCCCATCACACTACACACACACACCACACACCACACACACACACACCACCACACAAAACACACACAAAACACACCACACACACCCCACCACACAAAAACACACAGGGGCCCCGCAAAACGCACGAGCACACACACACACAAAACAAACACACACACACACCACACCACCACAACACACACCCAAAATTCACACAACAACACAAAAACACACCAAAACACACCACACACCCCACACCCCAACCCCACACACACCACCCCAACCCCAAGCACAACACACAACACAAAACCACCACACACACTCACCTACACACCCCAAAACACACACACACCCCACACAAAACACACACACACACACACCCCAAACACACACAACCCGCCCCGCACCCCAGGGCACGCAGCACGCCGCACACACACCCACACACACACAACACCACACACACACCCCACACACACAACACAAAACAGAGCGCGCGAACCCCGAGCACCACACACACACACACACACACACACACACACACACCCCACACACACAAACCCCCACACACACACACACCAAAACCACCCCACACACAACCACAAAACCAGAGCACGCAAAACGCCGACCCCACCCCACACACACACCCCCACACACACACACCCCAAACAAACCACACACCACAAAAACCCCCAACACACATACGGGACAACACACACACACACACACACCACACACACTCACAAAACACACACACACCCCACCCCACACACACACCCCCACAACCACACACACCCCACGCGCGCAAACGCACGGGCACCCCACACACTTTCACACACACACACACAAAACCACACACACACACACCCCAACCCCCACACAACCACACACAAAAACCAACCCACACACCACACACACCACACAAACACACTTTACACCCTACACCACACCTTAAAATTTTTTAGCGATAAAATGTTCAGTAAAAACGACGCGGGGTGGGGTTGAATGATGGTGGGAAAGGGAAGATGGGGGTTTGAGGGGGGTTTTTTTTTTTTCTTTGTGTTTTTTTTTTTTGTTTTTTTTTTTGGGGGAGGGGGGGGGGGCGTTTCATTACTTTCTGTCGTAAATAAAACTGAAGGAAGCTAAAAAGCCTTGGGGACGGGGGAAAGAAAAGGGAAAAAAAAAAAAATTTATATATATAAGCTTTCCATAGACGGGAATCAGAGACGTAAAGAAAAGACCCCAAGAACTTAAGACAGCAATTACTGTGGTGGGGAAAAAACCCGTGAAAAAGGAAACTCAGAGAGTTTCAAGGGGCGGAGGGGGAGGGGGGTGCGAGGGGGGGGGGGGACTGTAAATTCGGGGAGGGGGGGGGGGGGGGTGGGGGGTTTGGGTGAAAGAAGAAGGAAAAAGAAAAAGGGGATGTTGGTGAAAGAGAGAGAAGGACAGGAGGTGTTTGGGGTTTTTGGGGGCCGCGCGGGCGTTTGGGGGGTGTGTGTGTGTGTGTGTGTTGTGTGTGTGTGGTGTGTGTGTGGTTGTGTGGGGTGTGGGGTGTGTGTGTGTGTGCATGCGTGCGTGTTGTGTGTGGGGTGTGTGTGTGTGTGTGTGTGGGTGGGTGTGTGGTGTGTGTGTGTGGTGTGTGTGTTGGTTTTGGGGTGTGGGCTGTTTGGTGTGTGTGTGAAGGGGTATTGGGAGCTTGTGCGTTGGGGGGGGGGGGGGGGGAGGGGGGGGGGGGATGGGGGGGGGGGCGGGGGAGGGAGGGGGGGCGGGAAAGGGGTAGGGAGAGGAAAAGGGGGGGTGAAACATGAACTCCCCAGCTTTATGTATTTTCCAGGGTTTGGGGGGACCAACAAATTGGGGTAACTTTGCTCCCCTGGGGGAAATAAACAACGCCAAAGGAAAAGTTTCGGGGCTTTCGACAAAAAGGAAACGCCGAAATGGATCATTTTGAGCCCCCCCCCCCCCCCCCCCCCCCCGTTTAAAAAAAAATAGTGATGTTCCTGTTGACCGTAAAAAGGGCCCCAATTTCCCCGCCTGGCCAATGGAGAAATGAAAAACTTTATAGACATTAACATTTATTCAAGACTGGCAAAGCTTTTTCGATCGTGAATACAGTCAGACAAGTCCTCGGACGCACAGTAAGAAATACAGGTAAGTTCGATTTGATTATTACCTACCATGTACCGGTTGAAAGGAGAAGCGTGTAGGCGTTGAAAGTCTCATGTATTGATTAAATGATTGACGGATTGATGGATGGACGGATTGATTGATTGATTGATTGATTGACGTACTGTCACTTTCATCAGAATTGTCTCATCCTATTACAAGCTATCCAATCATCATCGTCAGCGTCAGCGTCATCATGAACATCAACATCGTCATCGTCATCGTCGTCGTCGTGGTCATCATCGTCTTCGACGTCTTCATGGCAACTATCATCAACATTACCGTCGCCATCGTC
The DNA here is from genome assembly GCA_018398815.1 of Conus ventricosus. Taxonomy (NCBI): domain Eukaryota; kingdom Metazoa; phylum Mollusca; class Gastropoda; order Neogastropoda; family Conidae; genus Conus; species Conus ventricosus. Next base: position 40,879,796 of record CM031627.1, on the reverse strand, counting down.
GTCGTCGGCGTTATCATCATCATTGTCGTCGTTGTCATCATTGTAACTATCATCAGTCTTCGTCGTCGTTGTTGTTGTCGTCATATCACCTTCGTCGTTGGCATTATCAGCAACGTCGTCATCAACCCCTATTATTATTATTATTATTATTATTATTATTATTATTATTATTATTATTATTATTATTATTATTACAGTTATTGTACCTGCCTATGTTTTACTGTGGTTCAAATTCGGCAATCTGGTTTTACTTAGAATAGCATCAGCCAATTCGAGAATTAGCGGCACCATTTTTCTCGTGAATCCTACCTCGTGTAGGAGATTATCCTTCCACCAGGTCAGATCCTTTGACACTTCAACATCTGCTCCACCCAGGTCAGATCCTTTGACACGTCAACATCTGCTCCACCCAGGTCAGATCCTTTGTCACTTCAACATCTGCTCCACCCAGGTCAGATCCTTTGACACGTCAACATCTGCTCCACCCAGGTCAGATCCTTTGACACTTCAACATCTGCTCCATCCAGGTCAGATCCTTTGACACTTCAACATCTGCTCCTCATTGACAAACAGCCGATCATTCAAGCGATTAAATTTCGAATTCAGTTCACCAAAATTTCAATCAACGATTAAGATGCTTGGCGCCATTTTAAAACAAACTGAAGATAGCTAAGATATTAGCAACAGCTCAAAAAAAAAAAGGGAAAAAGAAAGAGGGGGGGGGGGGGGGGGGGGGGCGTGGAGGTGGGAGAGGGGATGGGGGGGGGGGGGCATCAGTATCGAAGCGACTGCCTTCCATGCATCAAAGATGACGCCTGTGATAGGTTTTGTCATTCAAAAACAAAGAATGGAACAAAAACGAAAGAATGATCGCGTATTTGTGCATTTTTGTGAGGTAACTTTACCTGCTCTGCGGCCCAGCTTGCCCTACCTTCCCCTAACGCAAAAAGGACATGACCGATTTAAATCAAACTTGGTGAAAATATGGAACGTATGTACAGGACGATCCTTTGCATTTTTGGTGCAGATCCGTGCAGTAGTTGCGGAGAAAAGCATGGATCCAGGATCCCGTTGTGAATGGAACATGCGTGGACTCTTCAAAAGGAGAATTCACCTTTGTGTCGCCTAGTGGTAGCAGCGTTATTGAGTATTTCATTTTAACACAAGACTTACTCAAACATTGCACTATGAAAGTTTGGGACTGTTTGTTCTCTTGGCATCTGCCATTGGAAATGAAATGGAGAAATAGTAGCATTGATATCAATATAAAAAAAAAGAAGAATGCCCAGTGTTTTGCGAAGAGAAGTGCATTATATGGTCTGAAGAATGTGCAGACACCTACACGGAGGAACAAAATAAACTGAGAAGGAAAAAAAAGTTAGAAAGAGCGGGGGTTAGTTACCGCCAAGGACATTGACAAACAAAGCACAGGACAAGACACAATGCATTTCGACCTCTTGGGTCTTCTTCAGGCAAAAAACAACAACAACAACAACAAACAACAACAACAACAAAAAGATAACATTCAGCAGAACGAAGAGTCAATTATCTGTCCATGAAGAGTTTAAACCGTGTACTGACAGAGCCATACAATTCCTTAACACTGACGTTAACTCATGCTTAGAGTTGTTCATGAATGCTTTATGTAGTGCTGCTAATTGTATGGTGAGATCTGTGGGGAAAAGAAAGAGAGAAGTGAATGATTGGTTTGACAGCGAGTGTGGAAAAAAGAAAAGAATTGTCAAAGGATGCTTGAAGCAATATCAAAGAGCTGAATTATGTAAATTGAAAAAAGAACATAACACGCTTTATGTTAAGGGAATAAAAAGAATACACAACAATAAAAAGAGAGAAGGAAATGGAATTCGATGAGGAACAATTTGACAAGCTGAGAAAATCAGTTCATGACTCCAAACTCTTCTGGTCAACAATTAGATCGATTTGCAGAAAACCAGTCATCTACAAAGAAATTACCTCACAACTGTGGTATGATCACTTTAAAAAAAAGTATTTTTAACGATTCCGAAGACTCAAATATAGAGGTAGACAATGAAGATCTATGTACAGAAGAACCATTATCTAACAATGTGATAACAAGAGATGATGTAATAAGCAGCATAAATCACATGAAACGTGGCAAAAGCACTGGTCCGGATAAGGTGGTTTGTGAAATGTTCAAATGTCCCAATTCTGTTGTTATTGATTTCATAGCAACTCTGTTTAAGTGCTTTAACTCACTTTTCGATAAAGGAATCTCACTCGAGGCATGGTCAAAATCGATAATAATCTCTCTTCACAAAAAAGAAGAAAATAACAATCCAGATAAATACCGAGGCGCTGCACTGACAAGTGTTTTAAGTAAAATTTGTACACCTTTTCTCAATAAAAGATTAACTACTTGGGCAGAAAGAGAGGTAAAAAATTCTTTTTTTTTATAGAAGAACAAAGCTGGATT
>CM031627.1:40862341-40872341 GCA_018398815.1 Conus ventricosus | reverse complement strand
GTGTGTGTGTGTGTGCGTGTGCGTGTGTGCGTGTGTACGTGTGTGTGTGTGTGGTGTGTGTGTGTGTGTGTGTGTGTGTGTGTGTGTGTGTGTGTGTGCGTGCGTGCGTGTGTGTGTGTGTGTGTGTGTGTGTGTGTGTGTGTGTGCGTGTGCGTGTGTGCGTGTGTAGTGTGTGGTTGTGTGTGTGGTGTGTGTGTGGTGTGTGTGCGTGGTGCTGCGTGCGGTGGTGCGTGTGTTTTTGTGTGTGTGGTTTTTGGTGTGTGTGTGTAAATTTTTACGTCTGTAAATTTTGCCTTTGGTGGTGTGTGTGTGTGTGTGTGTGTGTGTGTGTGTGTGGGGGTTGTGGTGTGTGTGTTGTGTGAAAAAGGTTTACGTGAGGCGATCATGTAATGCATTCCTAAAATGGGTCGATTTGAAAAATGGGGCGACTTTTTGTCGCCTAACGTTTTACTGTTGAATGTGTTCGAATGCGTTTTGAGGGCTGCATTCAAAGTCTCCCCACCCATTTTTGCCAACATCGCCAAATTCACACAACACCAACCACCCACACCACACACACACACACACATTTACACTCCATCGCCCATTTTTCGATCCCATTTCCCGGTATATTAATGTTTCCCTTTTAAAAAAATTGTGATGCCTGCCCACCTCATGTTGCCTTTTCAAAATCACACTGACTTGGGGGTGGATACACTCATTTTGGTCAGGAGCACCCCAAGTGCCACCTCATAGTTGCGACATTTCGCCCCCCTTTTGACTCACCCCACTTGTGCCTTTTAAGGCATGGTGGTTTGTGTGGTGTGGTGTGTGTGTGTGTTGTGTGTGTGTGGGGTGGTGTGTGTGTGTGTTTGTGTGTGGTGTTTCATAAGATATAATTATACAGTTTAATTGATATTTTTTTTATTTTTCCTTTTTCCCCTCTCCCCCTCCTCTCTCTCTCTCTCTTTCTCTCTCTCTCTCTCTCTCTCTCTCCTCTCTCTCACAACCAACACAACCCACCCACACCAACGCGCGCGCGGCGCCCCACCCCCGCGGGCAGGGGGGTTTTTTTTTGGTTTTAGTGTTGTTTCCCGTGCCCTGGTTTTTTTCAAAACCCCAAACAAAACTCCCCAAACCAAACCCCCCCCCCACAAAAAAAAACCACCACCACCCCTCCCTCTCTCTCTCTCCCCCCCTTTTTCTCTCTCTCTCCTCTCTCTCTCTCTCTCTCTCCCTTCCCTTTTATTTTTCTTCTTCTTCTATGTATCTTTTTTCTGTCTGTTTTGTCTGTTGGTCTCCTCTCTTCTCTCTCTTTTCTCTCTCTTCTCTCTCTCTCTCCTCTCTCTCTTTCTCTCTCTCTCTCAGAGCTATCTGCGTGAAATTTAACATTTTACAATTGAAAAAAAACTCGGAAAGGTTTTTGGTGTGATTTGTGTGTTTGAGAATAACCCCCTTTTCCCTCTGTCTGCCTCTTCTTCCCTTTTAATAATAAATTTTTCAATGGGGATTTTTATAGCGCCTTCCACGGACAAGGGGCCCTTTTCAAAGGCAGAAAAAATAAAAATTTCAAAATGTAGGAAAATGCATTGAAAAAACGGGTCGAAAATAAAACAAAGGCTCTTTCCTTTTTTTCCCACGCGCCAACCCCTTCACGCACAGACCACATCACAGGCAGCGCAAGAAAACTATTAGCGATCCACAAAAAAAAACAAGACCAATCAAAAATATCTGGTAATGACTGTCTTCTTAGTATTGTTTGAAAAGGTGGGTTTTCAGGGAGGTTTTGAAGGAAGAAAAGGTCTGAGAATGTCTTAAGTCATAGGGGAGTTTATTCCAGAGTTTGGGAGCTGCGTATGAGAAAGCTCGTTCGCCATGCTGTTTACGATGGGGACGGTAACTGGGGAAGCGGAAGGTCCTGGTGTCGGTGGAGGAGCGGAGCGTTCGTGATGGGACATATACTTGAAGGAGATCGGAAAGATAGGCAGGGGCATCTCTCTCTCTCTCTCTCTCTCTCTCTCTCTCTCTCTCTCTCTCTCTCTCTCTCCTCTCTCTCTCTCTCTCTCCCTCTCTCTCTCTTTCTGCTCTCTCTCTCTCTCTCTCTCTCTCTCTCTCTCTGCCTCTCTCTCTGCTCTCTCTCTCCTCTCTCTCTCTCTGCTCTCTCTCTCTCTCTCTCTCTCTCTCTCTCTCTCTCTCTCTCTCTCTCTCTCTCTCTCTCTCTGTCTGTCTTTCTCTCTGGCCCCTCACATTTTCTCCCCTCTCTTTCGTGGATTCCCTGTCTCTGACCTCTTTGGAGTCTGTCGTCTGAAGCGAAGACGATGGACATACGAAAGCGTTTGCTGATACTACTTTATTTCTTTCTTCTTTTTTTTTTCAATCCGTCCTCGGTCCATTTACTGTAGCGTAGTTCTTCACAGTTACTCAAAGAAGCAAGCGATCTCTCTCTCTCTCTCTCTCTCTCTCTCTCTCTCTCTCTCTCTCTCTCTCCTCTCTCTCTCTCTCTCTCCTCTCTCTCTCTCTCTCTCTGTATGTATGTATGTATGTATGTATGTATGTATGTATGTATGTATGTATTATGTGTGTGTGTGTGTGTGTGCGTGCGTGCGTGCGTGCGTGCGTGCGTGCGTGTGTGTGTGTGTGTGTGTGTGTGTGTGTGTGTGTGTGTGTGTGTGTGTGTGTGTGTGTGTGTGTGTGTAAGTATGTATGTGTGTGTGTATGTGGTCGACGCGACACTGCGCTCTGTTAAAAAATGACCGATTAGGTGATTTAATAAAGGGCATTAAATTCAATTTCAAAAGGTTTTACTTCAAACACCATAATTGTGGTGGGGTATTTTTTTTTTGGTTATGGAGTTTTCATGTTTTCTCGACTTGTACATTTCATGGTCGGTCATGGCGGCGTACAATCAGTGTCCCGGGGCGAAAAAGAACAGAACCAATGGAATTCACGGGGTGGGGCAGCGGGGCAAGGCGTAAGAGGTTTGGGGGCAACCTAAGAGGGGAGTGGCGTTACCTGTGTTTTCCCTTTCATGAATTTGTTTCCCTTATTTAACACTTTGGACGGACTTGCGTAAAAAAACCCTTTTCCCCCCAAAATCTCGACCATTTTTGGGTCCCCAAGAAAAAGCAGCAGCCCATGATAAAAAATAAAAAAGATAAAAGACTTTTCGGGGCCCGGGCATTCGTTTTTTTTTAAGGAGGACGAACGCTTTAGGCACTTCCCTTTAGAAAAAACTAAGCAAAAAAACTTAAAATATAAAAAAGAAAAAAATAAAGTAGAATGGAAATGGTAAAATAAATAAAAGGGGTTTTTGGAAGGGAAAGTTTTTTTGGGGGAGGGGGGGTTTAAATAAATTGTAGAAAGGAAAAAAAGATTGGGGGAAAAGTGGGAAAGAAAGGAAAGAATTGAGTGATGAACGAAAAAAATCCCCGGGTGAAATACTGTCGCCGGAATTTGTATCGCAGCGATAGCTTTACGGAAATATTGTTCAGCGACAAATTTGCTAAAAAAATTGACCGCGAAAATTTTTTCACAAAAATGTCCTAAGAATAGTAGCTGCCAAAAATACGTCCCGAAAATTTTGCGACAGCTTTTTGCAAGGGGCACTGTGAAATAGGGTAGTCGGGAAACTGCGCTTGCGACCTTTTTCACGTGAAATCTTACTGCTAGAGTTAACTTTCCTTGAAATAGGGTCGCAGCTTTAGTATTCACAGCGACATTTTTCTGAAAAGGAAAAAAACTCGCCCGGGTTGAGCGTCAAAATATCAAAAAAAATGCAGCCTGCCAAAAAAATAAAAAATTTGTCGCAAGTGATTTTTTTTTTACATAAATGTTTCGACGAAAGAAATTTTCCCATTCGTGTGTGTGTGGTTGTGTGTGTGTGGTGGTGTGTGGTGGTGTGTGGTGTGGTGTGTTGGGTTTTGGTGGGTGTGTGGTGGTGTGGGGTGGTGTGTGTGTGTGTGTATCGTTTGTGAATGTGTGTGTTTTGGTGTTGTGGGGTGGTGTGGGGGGGTGTGTGTGTGTGTGGTGGTGTGTGTTGAAATTGATGTTTTTATCAATATCGTAGGCCTAAATTCAGAAAGAAATAGGGAAAGGGGGAAGTTAAACCCCTAAAAAGCAGCCCTACCCCCTTTCACAATTTCCTTCCTCAAGGTTAATTATTTGTACGCTACCAAAGAGCTTCATAAGCAGCCATCAAAGGGCTACTTTATTTAAAAAAGTTCTTTTTAAAGAATAAAAAAATTTTTAAAAAAAAGGGGAACCCCTTTAGACCCTTTTGGGGTTAAATGGACCAGGGTGTGGTAAATATTGGGCCACGGGCCATTTTAAACCGACACGCATTGTCAAAACCCAAACCAAATTGTTTGGTCTGTTGGCCATAATAAGATTTGGGGGCTTGTTCGAAAAACCTTTAAAGACACCCCCGTCCAACACTTTCAAAAACTAAACTTAAAAAGTAAATGTTTACCTTTAAATTTGCAGAACAGAAACAAAAAACAAATAGATCAAAAAGCTAAAACAAACCAAATCGCAGAACAGAATTTTCAGTTGTTTTTGTTTTTAATTGCAGTGCCTAGGGCACTTAAAAAAATAAATTTACAAACAGTCAAAGTAACCCATTTATCCAAGAACCCAAAATTATCAAGGCCATAAGAGAGCTTCAGGCTCATTTGGCTTTTTTTAAAACTGCACCCTTTTAAGGCATCAAACTCCAAGAAGCCGTGATTTGAAATAAATTTAACATAGTATTTGGTTGAAAGGAAAATCCTTTCTTTTCAAAGCTTTACTATTTAATAAAAAAACAACGCAGAAAAAATCAGAAGGACGTTTAAATGGTTTTCTTTCTTACCCCTCTTTTTTAAGGCACCAAGGCCTAAAATAACTGTTAAAAAATGTAAACAAACACATTTAATAAATTCTTTTTTTTCGGTGCTTTTTTGAAAAAAGACAAACAATAATGTTCAAAAAAAAACAAAAAGGAAATTTTCAAAAACCGTAAAATTTTTGGGATGTTTCCAAAAAACCCAACGGCGTGGGGGGGGGGGGGGGGAAACACCACACACACACACACACACACGCACCACACCCACACACACACTACACACACACAACACACACCACACCACACCACACAACACACCCCCACACACACACAAAACACACAACACATACCAACCACGGCTCATCAAAATTACTGATCCTGAGAAAAAAACAACCGTATAACTTTAATGAAGTGGTAAAACTGCCACAGGGGCTTTATTGGGCTCTCCCCCCTTAACCCTCAGGGGGTTTTTTTTTCCTTTTTAACCATGGTCTTTAAAAAAACCTCTACCTACAGCACATCAAAATATTGCTCTGAGTTTGTTTCAAGGGCGTTTAAATATTTTAGAATTTCGTGAAACAAAAAGAAAAAATTTTCCTAAATTTACCCATGCTTTGATTTAACAGAACCAAGGGGTAAAAAATTAGTACAAAGTTTCTAATGCTTACTTTTGGTATCCTTTCCCGCGACCACCAGGGTTTTCTACAAGGAATTATGCATGCTGAAATGTAGCACAAAAAAATCTGAACTATCTCCATAGTTTTCTCAAATTAGCACCACCCAATTATCTACTGGCCCGAAATAACCCCAATCCCCCCTTTACAGGAACAAACGAAAGTAATAACCTTTCAATAGCCCCACATTTCTGGACAAGACACATTACTTCTCAGAAGGTAAAAACACTTTTATTGGAAATGTTTTTGCCCTGTTGGTTGTACTTTTTTTTTTTTTTACAAGGGGTCCTTTTTTGCTACTTTTAAAAAAGTGAGTAAGCTCTTGCATTGATCATTTTACTTACTCTTTTATAAAAGGAAAAATGGTAGGGGGGGGGGGCCTTTTAAATGAGCACAATTTTCCCCTTTTTGGGAATTTTCATCACATCACTCATCATCACACATCTCACATTTTACACTCATCCCTCACATCTCACAAATAACAAGTGCCTGCGATCTGTGATTTTATGATTCAGCCCGCACACACACACACAACACACACAACACACCACACCCCCCACAACACACACACACACCACCGCCGCACCACGCACGCACGCACGCACGCACGCACGCACGCACGCACCACGCACCACGCACGCACGCCGCACGCACGCACGCACGCACGCACGCCACAACACACACACACACACACACACACACACACATACACACACACGCCGACAAAGCTGGATCTTGAACCCTGAAGCTTGCGGAGAAACGAAACCCAACTTTCAAAAGATAAGTTTTTTTTGACCAAATGAAAGACATGTGTTCGTTTTTTATGCCGCGAAGTTTAAAAAGTAAAAAGGCCCCTATCCAAAAAGGCAAGCGGTTTAAATAGTAATGACGAAAATTTTTCAAAAAACAATTGTCATAATTATTTCTCTTGGGTTTGTCGCACCATTTAGGGCCCATTAATAATAGCAGCCAAAAACTGCGCTTTTAATAAATATACTAAAATGCCAGGAACTAAAATCATTTTTTTTTTTTTTGTTTTGTTTGTTTCTTCTTTAAAATAAGATTTAAATCAAAATTCGGAGATATTTGGGTAGAAGGAAAGGAGTTTTTAAAAGTTGGGGGTGAAAAAAAAAAAAGTTGGGGGTAGCATGTAAGAAAAGGATATTCCTAATAAAAATGCGGCATTATACGATTTTTTGCCCCTCGTTTTCTTCCCATGATATCCATTTCTTTTCCCCTATACCGTATTGACATTCACTAGCCCGTTACCCCCATTAGTAAATTTTGGGATAAATATATTTGTGTTCCCTCGCTTTGACCCCCTCTACCCATCCCCACTTTCATACCTCCTTTAACGGTTTTTTTCCCTCCTGTAATCTCGCCTATCATACCTCCTTCAACGGTTTTTTGTCCCCCTGTACGTAAGGGGGTGCAGAGTAAGAAATGTATGTGGTGGTTGTGGCGTGGTGCCCAGGGGTGCGTATGTCACGTGGTTTGGGATCCCCCTTTCCCTCCTCTCCCCCTCCTCCCTTCTCTCCCCACCCCTTCCTCTTTCCCCCTCTCCACTCCCACTCTTCTCTCTCTCTCCTCTCTCTCCTCTTTACCACACCCAACACACACACACACCACACACACACACACACACACACACACCACAAACCCCCAAAAACACACACACACGCACAAACACACACCACACACACCACACACACCCAAAAACACACACACCACTGGAAAACGTAAAAGCGCAGCCGGGAATCACCAACAAACTCAAACACGCATAAAAATATCTGCAAAAATTGTTGCGTAACTTGCGGTTTGTGGGAGAATCTTAAGGGTTTTTATTTAATTGTCAGGGGAAAGTATCGTCCCACGAGAAAGTTCAGAGTGGGGGGGTATGTAAAGTGATAGCTGGGGTATCCCAGGAGAGAGAGAGAGAGAGAGAGGGGAGAGGAGAGGAAGAGAGAGAGAGAGAAAAGAGAGAGGAAAGAGAAGAGAGAGAGAGAGAGAGAAGAGAAATTTAGAGAGAAAAAGGGAGGAAGAGAGGGGAAGGAGGGGGGGAGGGAGAGGGACAGAGAAAAAAAGAGGGGGAGGGGGGAAGGGGGGAAAGAGATAGGGAGAGGAGGAGAGAGGGGGAGAGAGAGATTGCGTGATTTTGGCAAAAAGAATCCAATAAATTTGAGCATGAAGCAGTTTTTTCAGGGTCCAAACACCCAAAAAAACAACAACAAAAAAAAACACACACCACAAAACACAAAAACACCACACAACACACACAACAACACACAAAAAAACCCCAACAACACACAAGGGCCCCCAAAAACCCACACACCCAAAAACACCCAACACTGTCCCAAAAGCCCCCTCTCCACTACACGCCACTTGCCGCACTCCAGAGAGAGAGAGAGAGAGAGGGGGGGGGGGGGGGAGGGCGGGAAAGGCAGAGACCCCCCCCGACAGACAGTTTTATGGGCAGAGTGAAACTAAAGAGAGTCAATCAGATAGGGGGGGCGAAACAGAAAGAAATGGGGGAAAAACAAAAAAGGAAAAGAAAGATAGACCGAAGTCAAACGGGGCACAAATAAATATAGACAGAAAGACAATGGGGGAACTGATCCTTTAAAAACCCTGAAGAGGGGGGGTGGGGGCGAGTTTTGGGGCAGGACCGAACTTCTTCGCGTCGTATTTTTTTCCCAAAAAAAACTGCTCAGAGTACCCGTTTTCGCGGCAGCAATTTTCTTACATGAAATGCTGTCGCTGCGACATGTTTTTATTTTTAGCAGCGAACATTTATGCATTCTCGTAAAAATCCGTCGCGCTACCAATTTTTATGAAATTATGTCGCTCAGCGATAATTTTCATAAAACCAGCTGCAGTATTTCCCGGGAAATACTGTCGCTGCGACACGATTTTTGAGCGACAGTATTATATACGACACCGGGCTGGAATCTGAGGGTCTACAAACGTGGCGGAGAAGGATGGGGATCGGCCGGGGACTGCACCAAGAAATGCTGCAGATCTTCACCGACCTGATCGGCGTTACGACGACGGAAGCGGATCTGGAGGCGCCCATCGCACCGGCCCTGTCGTCCCCGAAAAAAACCCGCCCATTATTGTGGGGGTTTCCTGTCTCGGAAGTTAAAAGACAGTGTTCTGCCCAAACCGGAGAAAACTGAAGATAAAGGAGTGTCTGTGGATGAGGACCTCACACCTGCTAATTACAAGTTATCCCGGGAGGGGCCCACAGACAACTCTTACACGCTGGGGGACATGGTCTCACAAGGAACAGTGTTCGCCAAACTGAAAAATCATAGAACTGTGAGACGAAATACGGTGACAACTTTCGATGTGATTTTCAGAAGAGAAATCCCTTTTGGACCTAATGTGTAAACAACGTGAGATTAGTAATTCATCTTGTTTCTCTGTTTTTTCTGTTCTTTGATCGTTATGGGTTATATAACAATGTAATACAATGTAGATAATGTAATGAAATGATGCACACAAAAAAAACGTTTAAATGTAAATAAATAAGATGTATGCCGATAAGTTTTGTGTGTTTCCGGCCCTGCCTCTTTGTTCAAATTTGCTTACATTGTAATAAAAGCATGTCAGTTGGTTTTAAAGGTGGTCAGAAGGCGTCGCGCGATTCAATTCTCTGTCGGTTTGTGGGGACATGGGGGACGGGGCCGATCGTGTCCATGATGCTAATTTTGATGAACATGAGAAGTTGTTTGGCCGCTCCTCGGTTTTGGGCCCCCTCCCTTTGGGTAGTTGTTTTTTCCCGCTCGTCTTCAGGTAGCAGGAGGAAGCGGCTGTTAAGGGGCGGGCCGCGGGAGGGGGAGGGGGTTTCCGATGCTCGAGCGCAAAGCTATTTGGGGAGGTCAACCGTTGCATGCGCAGGTTCTGTGTGTTGTGTGTGTGTGTGTGTGTGTGTGTGTGTGTTGTGTGGTGTGTGTGTGTGTTCCCTCTCTCTCCTCTCTCTCTCTTTTCTCTTCTCTCTCTCTCTCTCTCTCTCTCTCTCTCTCTCTCTCTGCAAGTGCTTTCGAAAAGCATGTCCCCCCTTGTCTTTCGCCGATCTTATTTCGTCTGGGTCTACATTATCCCACAGAAATGTGACCATATCAAAAAGGGAAAATGGGAATTTTTGTTACTTGTAGCCTGTTGTGAATGTTAAAAGGTGTACGCAGAGTATGCACTGTGTGGGCGCGATGATCTAGTTTTGTAGATTGTTAGCTTGAGAAAATTCTCTCTCTCACTCACCCCCCTCTCTCTACTCCTCTTCTCTCTCTCTCTCTCTCTCTCCTTCTTCTCTCTCTCTCTCTCTCTCTCTCTTCTTTCCATCGTCTCTTTCACAATTTCTTTTTGTTTCTTTTTTTAAATCTGTCTCTAGTAAATATGAATATTGCTGATAGAAGTTAACACCCGCCATTTTGACAGGAACCCATTGTAATGAGAATGGTGATGAGGTGATGAAGATGATGATGATGATTGTTATTGGTTGTAGCTCTCCTTCGTTGTTGTTGCT
>CM031627.1:40854305-40861341 GCA_018398815.1 Conus ventricosus | reverse complement strand
GAGAGCGACTGACTTTACGATTTGTATACATTCAGAATGTAAAAAAGCTTAAAAACAAAAAACAAACAAGACCACCTCATCGTGGGGAAATGTACGGTAGAGCGGTTACGAAGGTGGGGGGAGGGGGGGGGGTTCATAGCTGGGCTTTGGGGCCGTGGTCAACAACAAAAAAAGTGCATACTATACAAAAAAAATGACTGAATCTTAGATAAGTCACTAAAGACAAAAATAAAGAAGTTGGGATAGGGTAGGAGGGGAAAGGGAGGGAGAGGGAGGGAGGAGAGGGGAGTGGAAGAAAGGGGAAGAGGGGGAAAGAGGGTTGGGATGGGGGGTAGGGGGGAACGGGGGACAGGTCAAGGGACAAGACTTGGTGGGATGACTGCCCAACGTGTTAACCAGCGGAGCGAGAGAGGTGTGTGTGTGTGGGGGGGGGGGGGGGGGGGGGGGGGGGGGGGGGGGGGGGGGGGGGGGGGGGGGAGGAGGGGGGGGGGGGGGGGGGGACGGGGGATCAGGGGAGAGTACTGAGTGAACAGGCTGCAAAACCCAAAACTTAATGCGCCACGCCCCAGCTTTAACGAGTCGAGTATTATAGACTGGCCCCAACGGCTTGTTCCTGCGGAATGTTGATTGTGTCTGAAAGTCGATTCCCCTCGTGGTCTTTCTATATGGCCATCAAGGGACCAGCGGGTGATTCCCGGGGAAGACACTGAAAATGAAGAGAATGGCACTATTTTTTTTTTTTTGGGGGGGGGGGGGGGGGTGGGGGGAAAGAGAAAAACCTGGCGCAAAGATAAAATGGTGACGGGTGAGTGCAGAGGCCTGAAATGTGAGGGGAGCAAAGGGAAAGGTCATGTTTTGAAGATTGTGAATTACGCCATTGGCAGAAATCCCCCAAAAAGGTGAAATGATTGGTAGGTGGTTTGTTCTTCCAATAAATTATAAGTTTGATATGAAACACTGGCTCATCTTAAATGCTAAGCCCTGAAAATGCTGACATGGATTATTACAGTAAATTAGTGCTAAAACGTAATTTGTGGCATGCAGCCACAGTTTCTACATCTGTACTGTAAGAGAGCGAGTGTCGCTGGTATGTACCCTCAGGGCAGTGGCCTGGGTGGTGAAACTCTGTTCTCTCAATGCCAGGATCTCATGGTTCCGGCCTGGAGTTGCAGGTGTGTGGAGACGTGGGGAAAACTGGACCCTGTCCGTACCTTCCCTTTACTCTCACTGAGAAATTAAAACGGTGCGAAACCACGTTTTTAACTGGAAGAATTCATTCATCATTCATTCATTCCTTATTCATTCATACCTTCCCCCGGTCCTCTCTCACTTATAATAACTAAGACGTTAAAAAAACGTTAAATGAACATTAAATTCATTCATTCATTCATTAAATTCATTCTTTCCCATTCATTCATTCATTCATTCTTTCCCTGTGGTCCCTTTCTCTTTTACTCTCACTAATATCACTAATGACGGTGAAAACATGTTAAACTGAAGATTCACTCATGCATTCATTCATTCATTCACTCACTCTTTCGTTCTTTGTGCATTCTTCATTCATTCATGCAGTCATTCATTCATTCATTTATTCCCAGTGGTACCTTCTCTCTACCCTTACTAATATCACTGAGTATGGTGAAAACACGTTAAACTGAAGATTCAATTATTCATTCGTTCATTTCAAACATTCATGCTTTCATTCATTCCCTGTCGACCTTCTCTCTACTCTCACTAATATCACTAAATAACGGTAAAAACCACTTTAAAAACTGAAGATTCCTTCCTTCCTTCCTTCCTCCCTTTCCCTTCCTTCCTTCCTTCCTTCCTTCCTTCATTCATTCATTCGTTCACTCCCTGTCGTGTCTTCTCTCTACTCTCACTAATATCACTCATGACGATGACAAAACACGTGAAACACAAGATTCCTTCCTTCCTTCCTCCCCCCCCTTCCTTCCTTCCTTCCTTCCTTCCCTTCCTTCCTTCCTTTCCTTCCTTCATTCATTCATTCATTCATTCGTTCACTCCCGCGTGTCTTCTCTCTACTCTCATCTTAATATCACTCATGACGATGACAAAACACGTGGAAACAGAAGATCCCTTCATTCATGCATTGACTCCCTGTCGTACCTCCAGATCAACAAACTCTTCACTTGACAGTCTGCTGAAATGGCCGATCTTTGCCCACCCCATTGCACAGACCCTACAGAAACAGAAGAGAGAACAAGTGCTTCCAACACCTTCTCCATCAGTAAAACACTGACTTGGCAAAACCAGATTCCAACCGCTGACCACTACTACCACCTAAACAGAGAAGATAGTGCTACTGTTCAGACTTAGGACGGACATAACAGACTGAATGCACACATGTACAAGAAGTAAAAAGATCGGCGAGTCTGCGATGTGCCCAAAGCAGAGGCCTAAATGGACACCGAGCACATACTACAGGACTGTCCCCTCCATGCTGCTGCCAGGCAGGACACATGGCCGGAGCACGTGGCTCTGAGGGTCAAGCCTGCAGGGACCTGGCGGACCTTTGGAGGACAGCCACTTCGTGCGGCAACTGGCGTCACCATCTGAGTGTTCGAGAAGAAGAAGAAGAAGACTTGCAAAGAGCTGCAGAAAAATGGACGGGGTGGGAGCGGGGATGAGGGTGTGGGGGACGGGGGGGCGGGGAATCGAAGCAAGGGGAAGGAACCCGTCATGAACATGAACATGTTAGCAGCGGAGAGTTGACACAGAATCCTTCCCTTGCCACGTATGGGGATCACAAGTCAGTTTTGAAAACGAAACGTTTGTATCGCCAATAAAAGGGCTGCTGTTCGATCCCTGAATCGGAGTCATAATAATAATAAACAAAGCCAAACCCCAGGATCACCAAAATTCCGAGTCCGGCGCCCTACCAAACTGGTCTATCCTGGCTCCCCACAGTCATCAGCAGGACAGGACGAATTAGATTGGGCAACCTTAGTAAACCGTGTCCTATAATTCGTGGTGTTCTCATCACCAAAGGGTCAAAATTAAAAGAAAAAAAAAACGTAAACAGGCTTCCTAAGCAGTAAGCGAAGGGGAAGAAACACGGCATAAGAAGAAAGCTCTGTACAGGAAATAACTTGCTGGGGAAAAAAAAAAGAAAGAAAAAAAAAAACAAACCCAACGGTGTAAAAAGTAATCAATATAAAGGAATGTTTTCAAATCAGAGCTTGAGGATAATTGTCAAGGGAGATCAAAAGATGTGCTAGCTGTCAAAGTGATCAGCCGTCTTGTGGAGTGACCTTCTCACAGTTCAGTCCCTCAGTGTTCACAGCAATGGTGGAACACCTTTGGAGTCTCCTCTGCCCAGCCTTTACATCAAAGATGTTTTCCAAGCGAAATGACTTCAGGCAGGAAACTGAAACAAACTTAAACGAAAAAATGACTGTTCCGCCTAACGAAAAGACAAACAAGTCATTAAGACAAAACACCACGCGTTTCGACCTTTTTGGTCTTCTTCAGGCAAGACGAGGGGGAAGTCACTCCCCTTCCCAACGGCCTCGTGTTCACTCCACGTCCGGTTTTTTGAGACCGAGTTTGAGGAGATGATTGATTGTTCGGTCTTCGTCCTCGTTGTACTGAATGTTGTGTGTTGAGGAGATGATTGATTGTTCGGTCTTCGTCCTCAAATTATTGAATGTTGTGTGCTGAGGAGATGATTGATCGTTCAGTCTTCGTCATTGTATTGAATGTTGTGTGTTGAGGAGATGATTGATTGTTCGGTCTTCGTCCTCAAATTATTGAATGTTGTGTGTTGAGGAGATGATTGATCGTTCAGTCTTCGTCATTGTATTGAATGTTGTGTGTTGAGGAGATGATTGATCGTTCAGTCTTCGTCATTGTATTGAATGTTGTGTGTTGAGGAGATGATTGATCGTTCAGTCTTCGTCATTGTATTGATGTTGTGTGTTGAGGAGATGATTGATCGTTCAGTCTTCGTCATTGTATTGAATGTTGTGTGTTGAGGAGATGATTGATTGTTCGGTCTTCGTCCTCGTTGTATTGAATGTTGTGTGTTGAGGAGATGATTGATTGTTCGGTGTTCGTCCCTCATTGTATTGAATGTTGTGTGTTGAGGAGATGATTGATTGTTCGGTCTTCGTCCTCATTGTATTGAATGTTGTGTGTTGAGGAGATGATTGATTGTTCGGTCTTCGTCCTCATTGTATTGAATGTTGTGTGTTGAGGAGATGATTGATTGTTGGGTCTTCGCCCTCGTGTATGATGTTGTGTGTTAGGAGATGTGATGTTCGTCTCGTCCTCATTGTATTGAATGTTGTGTGTTGAGGAGATGATTGATTGTTTCGGTCTTCGTCCTCGTTGTATTGAATGTTGTGTGTTGAGGAGATGATTGATTGTTCGGTCTTCGTCCTCAAATTATTGAATGTTGTGTGTTGAGGAGATGATTGATTGTTCGGTCTTCATCCTCATTGTATTGAATGTTGTGTGTGTCTGGCCTGGAGAAGGCCAAGGAGATCGAAACGCGTCGTGTTTTGTTTGGTTTTCATCTTTCTCCGTTCGGCGGGCGGAGCAGGAAGTTTTCATGTAAGGATGTGTCCTGATGCGACGCGATTCGTCACTCTGTACTTTTTTTTTTCCCTTTTTTGTACTTTTTCCTTTTATTTTCCGATTGGTTCCACACACACACGCGCGCGTGCACACACAAAAGTGTTTTACTTGTTCTGTTGATACAGCGATCGGTTTGAAAAAAACAACACAAACAAACAAAGAAAAGAACAAACAAACAAACCCGACCGCTTAATCGCGAGGTCAAGGGGAAGTAATTCTGTTCTGGACTGGCCAGAACCGTGTCCAGTGTACGTAGCAGAGACACAAAAGAGCGAAAAGGGGGCGGGGTAGTAGGGACGGAGAAGAAAGCTCGGTTGGATGGATGTGGGTAGAGAGACGGGGTAGGCCTACGAGGGTAGACAGTAAACAAGTGGGGTAACGTTTGCTCCCATAAGAAAACCTAACGCAGAATAACTTTTATTCAAGACTGGCACAGCCTTTTAAACTTGAATAAATAACAAACAAATACAAAGACGAACAATCTAATAGTGGGGAAAAAACAAGCGCAGGCCAATAACTCAACTATCTTCATAGTAATGACTTGGCAGAGATTTGGACTTACGGAGGGGGGGGGGGGGGGGGGGGGGGGGGGGGGGGGGGGGAGGTTGAGAAACTGGGAACTTGAAATTAAGAAAATATATTACAGATATGAAAACTCTTCACTAGCTGCATAAGGAGAACCATAGTAATGCCTTTTGAAGGCAGATATATTTGTATTGCCTGCTCCGAGGCCTTTCGTCCGCTGGGTCGGACTCATCAGGAGAACGGCTGGTTGTGTGTCTGCGCTCTGGCGTCAAATAGAGACACACCACAGTCCATAAAACTGTGGTGTTCTCACACCAAGGGTGCCAAAAAAGAATCCAATAGCACCCCCAAAGCGCCAGTGAAGGGTAGTAAATAAAACCAAACGAAAAATGTGGGGAGGAAAAAAGGTGCTGAAAACCTAAAGACATGCAAATAGTTAAAAATGTAGGAGACAACCTTTGAGCCTACGCTTGAGGATCCACCAAGGATGCAAGGGAGATCAAAAGACAAACACACAGACGGACACAAACCAATATATAACCTCGATTTAATCGAAACGAAATGGAGATGACATGAGGCAGGGAACAGTAAACAATGAACGTAAACAAGTGGGGTAACTTTTGCTCCCATAAGAAAACCTAACACAGAGTAACTTGTATTCCAGACTGGCACAGCCACGAGGGTAGGTTGGAAAGGGTGGAGGGAGGGAGGGTGGCGGGTGTTAGTGAAAGCTGAGACGGGGATGAGGGGGGGGGGGGGGGGGGGGGGGGAGAAGGACGAGGGGAGGGGGTGGGGGTGGGGGCGAAGGCACGGGCGACTGATCTCACATGGAAATGGGACATGGATAAAGAAAGTGTCATGTGAGGGGGGATGGGGGTGAGGGGGGTAGCAGGGCGGGGAAGGGTGGATAGGCTTGGGGGTTGGGGTGGGGGGTGGGGGGGAAAGGGAGTGTGTGTGTGTGTTGTGTGTGTGTGTGTGTGTGTGTGTGTGTGTGTGTTGTGTGTGTGTGTGGTGCGTGCGTGCGTGCGTGTGTGCGTGCGTGTGTGCGTGCGTGCGTGCGTGCGTGTGAGTGTGGTGTGTGTGTGTGTGTGTGTGTGTGTGTGTGTGTGTGTGTTGTGTGTGTGTGTGTGTGTGTGTAAAGCTGCAAACAGCTGAAGCCAACCACCTTTTAATTTGCTCCCATACATAACTTGACCTGTCTGAAAGAATACCGGTTGGAGCCAGCAAACCTGACACCATCCTCTCTCTCTCTCTCTCTCTCTTGCTATGTCTCTCTCTCTCTCTGTGTCTCTGTCTCTGTCTCTCTCTCTCTCTCTCTCCTCTCTCTTCTCTCTCTCGCTATCTCTCTCTCTCTCTTTTTTCTCTCTCTCTCTCTCTCTCTCTCTTTACCTCTCTCTACCTCTCTCCCTCCTCCCTCCTCTCTCCCCCCACTCTCTCTCCGTCTCTCTCTCTCTCAGTCTCTCTCTGTCTCTCTCCCCCTCTCTCTCCCTCTCTCTCTCCCCTCTCTCACCCCTCGCACCCCCTCACAATCTTCTCTCTCTCTGTCTCTCCCTCTCTCTCCCCCCATTTTGTAATCTCTCTGTCTCTGTCGCTGTCTCTGTCTCTCTCTCTCTTCTCTCTCTCTCTCCTCTCTCTCTCTCTCTCTCTCTCTCTCTCTCTTCCTCTCGTTCTCTCTCCCTCTCTCCCTCTCCCTCTCCCCCCCCCTCTCTCTCTCCCTCCCCCTCCTCTCTCCTCCCCCTCTCCCCTCTCTCTCTCTCCCCCTCCTCTCTCTCCCTTCCCCCTCCCCCCTCCTCTCTCTCTCCACCTCTCTCTCCTCTCTCTCTCTCTCCCTCTCTCTTCCCCCTCTCTCCCCTCTCTCTCCTTTCCTTCTCCCCCCGCTCTCTCTGTCTCTCTCTCTCTCTCTTTTCTC
>CM031627.1:40821805-40849305 GCA_018398815.1 Conus ventricosus | reverse complement strand
ATGCTTGGGCAAAAATTTATCTTAGATGAAAGTGAAGGTTAACAATGCCAGAGTGCAAAGACTTTAAAAGACTCCATATGGACATACGTTTGGTGTCTATTAGGGAGCACAAGCACAGACCAGTCTTGCATCGTGGATCAATCTACAGGCTTTTGATGCTAGAAAGCAATTTCTAGCTAATTTAGAAGTTGCTATTAACTCTGCTGTTGGTTTACCTGCCAGCATAAAAGGTATCAAGACGTTCTTGCAGACGCTAGGTCAAAGGTTTGACTTTGTTGAGGCCATGGATTATACATGCTACCCTCTGACCTTTTGACTACAGATTGGCATGATACAGAATTATAACAATGAAATCCTCATAGCTGGAGACGATCAAAACTTAGGGCACAAACAAGGCTTAAACACAAGGCCTGCTCCTCCATTTTAAAAAAAGTACCTAAGCCTAAAAGAAAGCGATCCAGTTATAAGCGCCCCACAGCCAGAAAGCAGTCCAGAAAGCACGCCACCTGTTGATCTTCCTCGCACTGACAGTCACAAAAGCGAAAAGGACCCGCCCTCGTTGTGTTTTTAACTTTTACTGGATTAGCCATACTTTATTTCACTAAAATTAATCCAGCAGCTAGCATTCCTAACGACCACAGATGGTCAGGCCATATAACCACTACCTTACCTTATAGTGAGACACAACCACCTAAACAACATACCTCTTATCCAGGCAGATCATCAAGCGCTTTGGCGGCTTAACTTCATTTAATAAGTTATGCTAGAATGAGTAATTGTTTTCCTAATCCAACTTTTACCATGCTGAGGCGATGGATGTGTTCTACTGGCCCTGTTGGCGCACTGCCGGTGTAAAGCATAAACGAGTGGTAGATGGATCAGACAGCAAACCCTACAGCTGTTAATATGCAACTATTGTAATCGCCCGGTGTCCCTGAACAGAGTCCTTATTTCATTCCTGCCACGTAGTGTTTTCATAAAGTATTTCTGTCTGTATAGTTTTTCACGTTATTCTGCTTGTTTTGTGAGCTAACTGCGCTCTGTTAGTAGACAAGCACTTCTAACCTGTGCCGCCCTTTGTACCTTAAATCCTGGTATTATTTCGGCTGTATTCTAGCCCTTTTTCTTTCTCGCCCTAAATTATTATCGTCTGCATCACCAGTTTATTTTTTTATCATTCATCTATCTCTCTATCCAGCTCACCAAATTTTCGCTAAATTGTTTTTCTAGGTTCGCCCTTTATTGTACTTTATGAACGATCAATAACACCATGAATTTCACGCATAGCGCAATGCCAGAATCGTCAATTGATACTAAAGATTTTTCAGACAGTTTTTTCCTCATTAAAATCTCGGGCTCAATTTCTGTTGCTGCCGCATCCTTTATTGTTGGTCCTAAATCTTGAAAAGGGTCATTTCTATTTCACAGATCGTGTTGGCAACACTTGCCCCAAGTTCTGTAAAAGAACTAACAGCCTCAGGGCCTTAATTTAAAATGTTAATCCGCTTATTGGTCGGGCAACAGGAATCCTCTTCTAATTGTGCATAGTTTTAAAAACTTAGTTTGGTTCTGGCTTTGTAGTAACTCTTACAAAATTTCCTCTGCTATTTCTTATATCAGATGGTTGCTTTTATCTATCTTAAAATCAAAAGGACTATGGCCATCTGGCGCCTCTATTTCCTAAGCTTATGTAGTATGAGTTAATTCTATTGTTAATAGTTCTGCACGAGATGCGCTAAGAATGAAGGGGGTGTTTCTGCTTCTTCTAATGAAGGGGTTGAAGAACCCTCTGCTCTCTTTCAGTTTCTTCGAGCGCAATGATGGACCTAATTCTGTTTCAACTCTTCAAATGAAGGGCCTGGCAGATCTCTTTCTTCTTCAATAGGATCAATTGCGTCAAAATCTTCATTCCATATTTTTATTGTATATTCTTTTTTGTTTGATAAAAAAATGAAACTCATAACGGTTTTTTGACCTCGACCAACAGAAAGAGAAGGAAACCCCACGGCGTAAAAGGTATAAGGCAGACGTAATTAATGTAATACTCCCATCAACAGTTTTCCAGGCCCGGACAAAACTTAAATAGTCAAGTTTCCGGCACTTGGCGCAGACGATGTCAATATCACTATGTCTATAATGCCAGGCACCGCTAAACTATCATTCACAATAGATATTACCATCGACAGATCCTAATACTACTGTTGTTACTAATTAGGCAGACAATCGTTAAACATATAGCAATCAAACTGGAGGCAGAGAAGTCGTTTGTCACTAAGCGAGGCAGACATTTTTTGCCCTCTATTTCAGACTATGGCGCCAAAAAAAGAAAGAAATGAGAAAGTAATAAATCAAGGAATACAAGACCCAAACGGTCTCAGCACAGGCTTAAAGATGGGGGATGCAAAGAAGGATGTTAAAGATGAGCCGTAGCAAAGCATTTGGCAACATAATCTGCATCCCCTCCTAGATTTTGAGCTGGTTAAAACGCATAAGCCGATTTTACCAAGGTGCACTAAAAGAAAAAACTACTTATCATCTGACAATTGATCCTAGCGGTTCTGTTTTAGTCTGTCAGAAGACCTTTAGCTAAAAACGCGGTTAGAGACATATCTCATTGAGATTATGATGTTGTACCTGAACCCTGGACTGGCCAGAACAATCCTTAACCCAGTATAAAAGTAAAAAACGTTATTTATTTGAAAAACGTTATACACGCCATTACAGGAAAGATAGAAACAAGCGAGACACTCTATGGAACAGACATCTCAATCAGTCTTTGAAGTCTTTAAAAATGAATTTTGGTTCTTGTTTACTGAAGGAAAACTCCCTTTCAGAAGAAACAGAAGCGTTTTTTATAATCCAAAAATTGAGACGGTCGACTGTGCAAATAAATGGCAATATCTGATCTGGTTTGTATTCGGGTCGCGACTTTTACACCCACAAACACTCGATGAATAAGAAAGTTTGTTCGCTGGAGGTAGGCAAGAGATTCCAGCAGTTGATCGTGTATGTAAAAAACTTCGCCTTTATGATGTAAGAACTTGAAGAGCTACTTAATAAACAAATATGGGCTGTGGCTGGATTATTAGATCAACATTGACAACAGATTGTTTGGAGTGGAGACAGGATATGGCAAGATGTTATAAAAATAAAGATTCACAATAAAGCAGACGGAAACGGTCCAATCAAAATGCACAATATATTATGGTTTGTGATGCCCAGTTAAACAATGAAGATAACAGCTAAAAGACACGCTTATTAAAATACAGATAAAAATTCTAATAAAAACCGGAGGATAGTTTTGAGTTTCTTCCTAAATATCCGCCCTGTTTCTCTTATCTGCGGGATACTAGGGTGTGGGGAAAACTGTCTTTGTACTTGATTTAGTTACAAACAATATCCAGGTTTCATTACGAAACTACCTAGTAAAATCTGCACATACCATTAAGCACAACAAGTCTTATCAAAGAAAGGAAGATTATTTGGGACAACTAGAATATATTTTTAGAGTGAATCCAGCGACAAACTGAGCGATTGTTTAGAACAGTTACTATAGAACTATTTGAGGGAACTGAAAACGCTTGTTTTACTATTGATGACTGTTCGGGGCTGAACGAGACATTGTTAAAAAAAGAAAAGCTCTGTCAAAGCTAGCCTTTAGTGGACGCCATGCCATATTTTGTGTGCACTTAACTCAAAAATACATTGCTGTCTTAAAAAGACTTTCGTATCAGCAGTTAAAATCGGTCGTCATTATTTAATCGAAGGACAAAAGATAGTTTTGAAGAATGATTAAGTGAAAATTATAAAATAAGGGCAAAGAGACTAAAAAAAATAAAAGCGCCAGTTTAGAAAAATCTAAGCCCGCTAAGCTATGCTTACGACTGACCCCCCCCGTCCAATTACGTTGTTTATTAAATTTTAATATAAAAAAGAATGTTCTCGAGGCCAGAATCAAAAGCGCAGCTAGCTCCTAAAAGCGTTGCAGGAGAGTTAAAAGACCAAAGCAGACACAACGAGTTTGATCTAATAGGAGTGCCCGAAAAGTTTTATGGATTTGAATACACAGAAGACGGGCTTACAAACTAACAGACACTTGAAGACAAAAAAACGACAGCAAATATATCCTACTCCTAGAAGAGTAAGAAATTTAAGGTCAAACGATTTGGCAAACATGAATTCCAACTTCAATGAGCAAGAGAAATGCTTAGGGCGTTGCATTCTGAAATTAGCTTGGAATTTAAAGTTTGAACTACAAAGCCCTAAGTATACTTTGATAAGGAAAGACACTTTTTAGAAAAGCTTAAAATGCAGGTCGCATTTCCCATGTTAGCTAATTTTCCACGGAACACATCAGAAAAAGACAGATTAAAAAACTTGGCATGGTTCTGAATATATGCTACCGAGAAAGAAACCTTAGCTGGAAGGTGGTCGGCGACACCGACGGCTTAAATTTAAGCCCCCCAAGAACTAGAATCACCAACCTAGGCAAATGACGATGAATTTTTCGCATATTTTTATTACTCGAGGGATGGGCGATCCTAGATTGGCCACACAAACTTGAATAGAGGCATACAAATACAGTGCTGAAAAACTTGGATCACCTCTTAAGCTTGGTATTGCAATTACTAAAAAACGGATGACAAAATAAACACCCATGTAATCATCTACAAGGTTACTGTGATGTGTTGAAAAAGACAAACTAACTGTACCGACTTTATTTTAATTAAGTATGTAGATTTTATTTCGTTTTACTCTGTTAATGAAGTGCTCCAGAAGGATTAATAAGGAGATATGTACAAGGTAGGTGTGTGGGGCAAGATTACTTTAAAAAAATAATCATATTTTAAAAATGGAGGTTCAACAGTTTAGATTAGACAAATAACATGAACTTTCAAAGGAAAAAGAAAGGTGACTTGGTAAGTTTAGGTGTTATTAGAAAAAGAAATATGCTAAAGCCGGTTAAATACTCATTCTTATGTAATTACAGCACATCATTGTAGCTAGCCGTAAGTGCAGGTCTAGTGATGCCGTTGTACTACCGGGGATGGGGCGCCAGTCTCTTTAGCATTAGAACCTTGGGTTTAGGTTTAGGCGCCGCGTCTATGAATGTTTAGCGAGCTGTTTAAAAATTAACTCCTAAATTACAAAAAGCACATCCGCCATTGTACCCTAGGTTATCGTTCAGCAAAACTTTGTTCATTAAGATTAAGAATTAAGCAAATCATTACAGATGAAAACATTAGGCCGCAGAATTTTCAGATGCTTATGGCCGGACGGTGAAGGATTAACAGAACGGACAAAAAATTGAACTTCAAAAAGGAGTGGAGAAAGACTTTTACTTCATCGACAATTAGACACGGAATGCCATTAAACAGAACATAGAAAAACAAACACATGAATCGGTTAAACCAAAATAGACCAAAAAACATAAGAGTTAACAAATAGAATAATTTAACAAAAAATAAATACTATTTTTATTTTAACACACTGGGTTTGGCGGACAATTGCAGCTCCTACCACGAACAAAGGAACTTTTAGGGGCAGCCTTTTAGAACATAGTAGCAACCGCTTAGAAGAGAGAGTCTCTCTTAAATAATACACGGGAGGGGTGTATTCATGATTCGTTTCAACAGTCATAAACATCTACGCTCCATATAGATCTGTGGCCCGACTTCTCAACATCACCCTCTGCCTGTCCATGGGGCATACAAGTATCTAACTTTTTAGGCCAAACGGGCAAGAATATTTTTTTAATTAGGAATGCTTTAGCACTGGTTTAGACCTGTTGATTTAAATTCTTTCATTGGACATGAGCGTGTAAGACTGCAGGCAATCTCCTAACCCATTCCTGTGTTACGTGTTTTCTGTCCATAATTTCTTTCTGTGAATATAATAGGTAAACAGGCTTTCACTAGATTCTTATTAAAGTTTTTGCTACTTAGTGCCTGTGATCGATGGTTTTGCCTGGATCTCCTCTCATAACTGTAACATGATGGATTTAAAAACAGCTGGTTTACAGAGCCTTAAAACAAACACATTTTCCATCACAACTTGAATCATCCTAAGGATACATTAATGGGCCTCGCATTATATTTGTTAGTAAAGGCCACAGCCACAGCAGTTGAGCTTTTACCGTTAAAGGCTCAGACGTTTTGTATCGTGAAGCCATGTTCAACAACTGTCAGAGCAATACTTAAACTTTTTTCTTCAAACTTGTCATGTTGGAAGATACAACAAGTCCCATCTGGTGGGTGTCATTAGGAACTGAGTTAACAAATCTAGGTCTTATTATTCTTTTGGGTGCAGGCAGATCTCATTTGCCAAATTTGTCTTTTTTGAAACCAGTCCTTTCGCATCTGATTCAGACACTCTCGCGGCTTTTCCAGTTTTTTCATACATCTTTTCCTTTCCCAAATCCTTTAGAGAATAATAGATTTTGTACTTCCGATTGTCCCAAAAAAGAGACTTAATTTTAATTGTATTTAGAATGTTGTGCAAGAATATAGATGCTCCATGGCTCCCACAATAAAAAAAACCAATTTTCGCCTATTTCTGTTCTTCTGACGGTTTTCATAAAAGTCAGACAGACTGGCGGTGGCGATGGTTTAGAAACTTCTTCCTGTCACTAAGTAAAACACATTCATTGCCTCATCAACGGCTAGGTAAATGTGTGCTCTCATGTCCCTGTTCTCTTAACTTTTTATTAAATAAATCCTAAGTGAGCAATTCCTTTTCTCGTAAGCGTCTCTTGCCTTGGCTAAATCTTCTATAGCCTTAATGGCGTTCCTCTCTCTTCGTTTCGTCGGAACCGCGCAATTTACTAAACATATAATGCTCCTTCCAGAAGAAGCTAAAGCATTAACAATAGCCCCTCTCTACCATCATAACTACTCCCCGCTCCCGCCAACTTTTTTAATTAAATTATTATGCTTATGATTAATCTTTCTAATGAACTAATATTTTCTGGGATAATCCCCTGGGTAATCATGAAAGACCATTTGAGGCTAATCCCCCCCTGCAGTAATTACAGACTAAATCCTTAACAACATCCTCAATGTCTAACCTTCCTAGGTCAGCCGGCTTCATTTTAAACATGTTTTTTTGCTAACACGCTATAGCCTAATACTAAGGCCGCTAATTACAGCAGAGTGGTAAATCGTATTGATAATCTTTTTTTTCACTCATCTTTTTATTAACTAAAAAAATAATTAAAATAATCATAATACGAAAGGCTGTCTATGTGCTTTTTAATCAATAATCTTTTGTTGTTAAAGCTAAAAATAAAGTTGCAACTAGTTTTGGCGAATCTTCTATCTTTCCCATGTTGGGTGTTTTATCCCTAACAAGCATTTTGCAAGGGTTGAATAAACTATAACACCAACGATAGGCACTGCATAATTAACCAACGTTAAACTCATAGTTTTAAAAGTATTATATTATTTTTTTTTATTGCTTTTAAAAATGATTGTGACGAACATTAAAGTGTGAGGAGCAAGCAGACCACTGCCATAAAGAAAGATTATATTCTCTAGCTGCGTTGGGAAAAACTAGACAGTATTTAGGCACTGAACTAAGTATTGAACAGATCCAACAATTGTCTACTTTAGACGTTGAGAAGTACTACGCTAGGTACGAAGCACAGCTAGGGTCAAAAATGGTTAGATCGGTGGTGGCAGACAATGATTAGCCTATATGCCTAAGTTAGTAAGTAAGATGGCGCCGGTTGATTCAGAAGAAGATTTAAAATACGACTTATCACAAGATCCGGTTTTAAACAAGTCCCTAGAAACTCTGCATGTGACATGTATTACAGATTTGGGACTATGTTATGCCCATTCATCATGGATTAATTACTTTTAATCATATTAATTTTTAATCATATTAAATTTAATCGCAATAAAAAAAATGAGCGAGAAGGCGCCGCAGGACAATCCGCAGGACCCTCCGCAGGAGCAGAATGTACCACAAGTGAATGTACCTCAGGGGCAGAATGTACCACAAGTGAGTAATGTTACTAAGACTAAAAAATCCTGGACGTGTTGAGGCGGGCGTAAACTAGCTGAATGAAACAAACTGAGAAAAGCAAACCAATCAGTAAAACAAAAATTGTTAGATAATAATACAACATCTCCACCAACAACAGCAACACAACTAACAACACCACAATCACAATCAAACGAATAAGATGTATGATTATTATTGGGCGCTGCTGCTGTTGTTGGCGGTTTTTTTAGCATACAAATACCTAACACCATACCTAGCACACAAAGTCGCAAGCCCCCACAGTAAAAGAAGAAGAGCCAACTTCTGCAAACAAAGTGCAACCTCCTGTTGTAGACCCATTTTCTATGGAATAGTTTTTAAGAACTAGATAAAGTACAAGATAAAGAACTAAATAAGTACAGTTATAGAAAGTACTTTTAAGTTAAGTGCAAGTAAATTACAAGTTAAGTGTAAGTAAATTATAAGTTATATAAAGTACTAGTTAAGTTCTTAAGTTAAGTTCTTGTTATGTTCTTAAGTAAGTCTTGTTAGGTTTCTTGTTAGGTTCTTAAGTTAAGTACAAGCCAGTCAGTCAAGTTAAATCTTTTAAAGTTCTCCAATGTCCTACAGCATATGAAAGCTCAGAACTGACGTGAATTCTCTTGTTATTGTTAAGACTAGTGATTTCTTGTTAACAGCAGTTGTGTTACTTGATGGAGAGTAGAGCGCAGATTAACATTTGTGTGATGAAATACTTTGTTCAAAGAGGGCTTGCTTGTAGTTATCGTGATTATATTTTTTTGACAACTTCTTTACTTATACCTTTAGCTTTCTTCATTACAGAAGTCTGGCTAGCAACGCTATACATCTTCGACCCGCAAGCCAAACATATTCTTTGATAACTGTCCCATTAAGTTCATCCTTCATCTTCCCAATTACTTTCTTGTTCACAGTTGAATGTAAAGGACTGTCTTTGGGATAGTCGCATGTGTCCGTACCACCCATCAGTTTCCTTTAGCTACTTCTGTTTCTAAGTCTTTATAAAAGTCTTCTGTGGGAACGTCTAGAATAAAACTATCATGTCTGTGTAAAGGACTCTTGCTTCTGGTACAGTGGTTTAAAGTAGTCTACAGAAATTCTAACATTAATAACTTTGACAACTCTAATACAGTAAAGCCAATAAACACCGGCTTGTCCAACTTAACATCCTTTTTCTTCATCATAATGCCGACCAGGTTGTCGTTAAATCTTTAAAGTCTTGATAGTTAGGTTTAGAGGCAAACTTAATTGCTTGGTTTTCTTTTGTAACTAATTTTACATCTTTACGATTGTGTACGTTCTCCATGGTTTTGCCAAAACAGCTGTTGTTCATCAGTTTAAAGAAGTCTTTTTCTGAAGCATCAGTGGCTTGGGTTCTAAGATCAGTATTCTTCTTAATGTATGGTCTCATAAAGGGCTCTTGGTCACAGATAATTATTCTGTGAACTGCTGTCAGCTTCAGTCCGTGTCTTAAGTAAAACTGTAACAGTCTGTAATGACACACATATTTAGTTTTATGTCTAAGATTAGGAACAAGTTTAGGAGGTTCGATGGGACTCATCTTTAATCTTTCTGCGGCTAAGGGGTAATCGTTGTGAAGATCGTGTAGTTCATAAGGATAATCTAAGTCTACTTCCAAGATTAGTCCTATTGGATTATCAGGCGTAAGCTGTGACAACATACCTAACACAGTATTGACATCATGAGGCCCTTTTATCATTTTAAAGTTTCTTAGCGGAAGTGGTTGACTCATGGCCCATCCATACAGATTGTTAGAGTCTAAGTACATTAGATAGTTGGATGGTTTAGCGGGATCATAATCGTCTAAATATTTGTTGTTGGCTTTGCAGTAAGGATGTGAGGCCATGCTAATACCTCCCCTCAGCCCGTCTTCAATCATCTGAAGTGTGGGTAGATCAGAAATTAAGTCAATCTTGATGTTTGTAGACTTTAAGAAAGCATCCCAAGAAAGGCCTGGGGCAGAGATGTAATGTGACGAGTCTAAGTTGTAATGTTTCATGCATGTAGATCTGTAATTCTGAAAGACGTCTGCCAATAAACACACGTCAGCCAATAAATATTGATCATGATAGTCACCCATCGTTTCACAGTGTAATTCTGTCCAGGCTTTTTGAGCATATTCATATTCAGCATCAGTTATTTCTTTGACTAAAAGACTAAAAAAAAGGCCCTTAGGGGAAGTGGTCTTCGAAAACCTTTTCCACGGTTATGTATTCATAAGGGTAAACCCTTTACGCACTAAAGAGGGGTCAAATTGTTTCGGTTGGAAGTCTTGTAGGATCCGTAACTTTATCTAAACTAGCCATGAGGGGGCTGATATAACGAAAAAGGTCAGGTAAAATAATGACTTTTCTGGAGTGCAATGAGGTAACCCTCTTATATTCAGAAGTCACTGTTGCATGATGAAATGAGAATCGTAGCCTCGTAAGTTATGAAAGAAGATAGGCAGTTTCCATGTCTTAGGATCAACCTTAAGTTGTAGATTACAATTGTTGTGTGCGGCCCTCTAAACTTTCCAGTAATGTGATCGTGGTCTCTTACTGTCACGTCTTTACTGTTAGGTGTTAGCTCTAAGCCGCAAATCCAACAGTGTGTAGATGAGTCATAGCGTTCTTGGCCTTCAGGAGTCATAACAATGTCTGAAAGATTCAGTTGGTTGGATAATTGATTGCGAAGTTGTTTCATCTGCTCTAAAAATCTACTAGCTGCGTTGGGGGCCCCTGTAAATCTCGGTGTCGTGTGTGCCCCATCTGACCTAACAACAATAAACGCATAAGAACAGATCTGATGGTGGGTTAATAAGGTTGTTTTTTGTTCTTGCTGTTGTGGACCATAGTACTGCGGTAAGAGCGATTCAAAGTCAGCATAAACCACGTACGGGCTCATCTGCATTTTGTGTACATTCTTAAAACTAACTTTAGACCCTGGTTTAGGTGTGAGGAGTTTGGTTTCACAGTCTACAAAACTTTTACATGTTTCTTATGACTGGCAGCTGCTTCTATAGTTGGGATTTTGACCAAACATCTTCTACAAATATCTTGTTTAGATTTATGCTTTGATGTATATATACTCAACGAAAAAAGTAACTGACCAGGCAGTATTTGTCCATTTAATTGTTATTTCAACAAACCGAATGATATGTATAACCGATCAACAGAATCTGCCACAATCGGGGCCAAAATAAACAAAAAGAAATTCATCTTGGAAATCACGAGACCCAGTTCCAACAATTCATTCGGGGAAAGTGTGTTAACAAATGTCACAGAAACAAAAGGCAGTTGCTCCATAAGACTGATCAGTCTCAATACCATGTGTAACCACCATGGTTGGCCAACACTGCTGCACAGCGCTGTCGCACAGATGTCACCAGTCTCTGGATGAAGGCCTGAGGGATGTTCTTGCCTTTCTTCAATGACTGCTTGGCGGAGTTGTTGAAGTGTCTGTGGAGGGTGAGGTCGACGATGCACACGACCCCTTGATTTCATCCCATAGTGTTCAATGGGTGATAATCTGGGGAACGGCTGGCCAAAGCATAGTGGGGATGTGCCGTGCATGGAGGTCATTTTGAACAACTCTAGCCACATCCTGCTGCAGGGTCAGCCAGGGCCGGGGTTGTTAAAGGAAAGGCACTTTGGGGAGGTCTAACAACCTCGTCCCTGTATCGAAGCAGTGATGGCACCTTTCAGGATGATCAGCTGGGTTCGATGAGTCCCTTTGTGAACCCACCCAATGCCATGACCCCCCCCCCCCCCCCCCCCCCTCCACCGTGGGATTCGTACTCCTCAACACAAGCGTCAGCAAAGCGTTCACCAGCAAATGGGTTTAGACTCTTCGCCGGCCATTGGTCGGGAATAAGGTGAACCTCACTTCGTCAGTCCACAGAATGCTGTTCAGCTCAGCATTTGTGGCTCGCTGGTATCTTCGGGCCATGCTATCGAGCGTTACGGTGATGTGCAGTGAGTTGTCGCCTAGCAGGACGCCTTGCGCAAAGTCCTCTGTCACGCAGGCGATTGCGCCAGTGTTGGAGGTGATCGGCCTGACCCCCAGGGATAGTGTGGGCAGTCATTGTGCTGGGCGGGGAAGCGGTTCGCAGATGTGTTATGACGATGAACCGTTCCTGTCGTGCAGTTGTCACTCTTGGGCGACCACTTCTTTGAAGGTCAGCGACGGGTGCCTGTTGCCCCATAGCGTTGATTCCAATGCCGAACAGTCATTCTTGTTACTCCAAGTGCCTTGCGGTCGCAGCAACCGATGCCCCGCTTGCAGCATGCAACAAGAGGGACATCGTTCACTCTGGGATAAGCGTGGCATCTTTCTGTGCGGTGTTAATCAGGGGTTTACGTATGGATAAAGTTGCGAGTGAGACAACGAATACAGTTCAGGCTTTTTTACTGTGTGCATGTGAAAAGCGTGAAGGGGGATGCACCACAGCTGTTTTGTCTTTTCGCCTGCGCGCCGTGTGCACGCTATTCAGGGGCATTCAACATTTCACCGCAAATTGTTTATCTGGCAGTATTCCAATACATTTTATCCATTCAATTTCTCAGCTTTTTAATTTATTTACAAGGCAGAATCAACATATATTCTAACAGTCTGCTTATTGTTTGATTTATACATAATGACTCTTAGGGCCGTCCCCGTAAACAGTATCAGTCTGCATGTTTGTTAAGCGGGTTTCGCCTAAAGGTAGGGCTTGGGAGAAACCCTTGAGGCCTAGATCAGCTTCTACAGACCATGTGTATACATTTCCCGTGATTGGTTGTTTTGCTCTTCAAACTGAGATATACTTTCTATGCTTACGGAAGGTTTGTTATCAAAGTTCAGCTCTTGTTTGTATTGTTTATATTGGAAACTCTGTTTGCATGATTTTTAACAGGATGTAAATGTGCTAAAACACACCACATAAAACACATGCTGTCAGAATTATGTATGGTTAAGACTGCTCGTTTTTAACTTAACTCTTTTGGGGAGAGGAAGGTAAGAATTGCCAACTATAGGATAAAACTTTGTTTGTCTTAATTTGTTTCAAGGACTGTCCCTTCAGACCAGCCAGAACCCCTTAACTTTCCCTCCTCACTTGCATGGTTTAAATGTTTTAAGCTGTAGTCAGCCCGTTAGAGTTAAGTCGTGATAGCTGATTACTTCTTTCTGTTTATTTGGGAAACCCAAACTTCCATGTTACTTATCAGGTGTTATATAATCAATCAGAACAGCCAATAGCCTTTTACTGGCGGCTCCATCTGAAGAGACTCTGGGATTTTAGAGATAGCATGTGCTACGCTTTCATGAACGTTTGAGGGGTTAATAATATTCATGTCTACTTCACTAAACGTATTGTTTAAATTTGTTTTGTCACTACCAAATTTTTTCTTCCATCGTATAGTTTTCCATCCTCAAATTTTTACTTGTGGTCGTCATTTTTAAAGCCACAATATTTACGTAAATTAAAAAAATAAATGTAAATAAAAGTAAGTAAAAACGCTCTTTTATTCTTCACCAAAGTGTCGCAACACTTCAAGACACGTTAACCTTACAATAACGCCTGCTAATACTTTAGCTTTTTCGAATCACTACAGTCAATGTTTATCACTTTAATTGCTTCGTTAAATAGTTCACTATGATCTTTTATTATATTGTCTATATCATTCTCAAACCCAAATTCACTAAATCAATGTTTAAAAATTTCATTGTTTCGTCAAATAGTTCATTACCAATTCTTTAAATCGATTCACTGAGTTCAGCAGCCATTTTTAAATCTAAAATAAATAAAAAAATAATTGTAAATTCAACTGTTATTAATAGTCTTTCTAATCGTTAAAATTGATATACTAATAGCTACTCCCTTAGGGGTGTAGAAGAAACAGTTATATCGTCCTCTTCATGAGCTATATTATCAACTAAAATGGCAAACAACTTTATAACCGGTTGGGGCCAAGAATCTGGTATTTCACTGATGATCCCGTCACGCTCTCTGCATATTTATGCGCTTAAAAAGATCATTAATTAATTCTTCAAACTGCTCGTTACGCTTCTCTATTGACCCCCTCCACATCTATCGCAAACCTCCAATCCTCAGATATATTAGTAAGCCTTCTAACTACTTTGGTCTCCATTTTTAAACTCAAATAAAATTATAAAAAAAAAAATTAAGTAATCAGTTTCTCTTGTAAATTCAACTGTTATTCATAGTCTTTTCTATCGCAAAACATGTCTTCATTTAAAGCCAATAGCTACTCCCTTTAGGAGTGGTTTGAAACAGTCAGGATTAACATCTTCAGGAGCCATATAATCAACTAAAATGGCAAAAAACTTTACAACTGGTTGGGACAAGAATCTGGTTATTTTACTAACGGCTTCCAATACACTTTCGCGGGATATCTAGGCGATTAAAAAGATTAGTAATTAATTCTTCAAACCTGTTCTTTTTTAAATGATCTTTATCGCCCTCCCTCTCCCAATCCAACTCGTAAAGTATATTAATAAGCTTGTAGCTAGTTCGGGCCTCATTTTTTAAACCAGATAAAATCATAAATTAAAAAAATTAATTAATTAGTTTTTCTTGTTTTTGTGCAAGAATTAGAAGAAGTTATATGTGTGTGCGTGAGTGGGCAGGGGTGGGGTGTGTGTGGTTAATTACTGGGTCAATCAATCGCAGGTCGTTTTAAAACCCAGTTTACTGCGCTGCTTTGTAGGGCAAACGTGAGTGTGTGTGTGAGGGTGGAGTAGGGTGAGTGTGCACACAAAATACACACACACACACACGCAAGGAATCATTCACACATAGACAGGACGGTGCTTGTGGGGAAAGTTAAAGGGACTTTTTGTGGTTCACACTTGAACGACGTAAATTCGAGACAGCCGCCAAAGCACTTATCCCAAAATCCCGAATATTGATCACAGGATCTCTTTCAAAGTTCTATCGGCGGCCGCCTGAAAAGGCAGCCTTTGTAAGTGAGGGGAGCTAGGCACAGTCAAGCAGTCAGCGGTTATGCATAACCGTACTATTTTAGGCCCACGTCATGCGTTTGTGGCTTTCATGAGGTCTTGCAGGGTAAGTTGTCGGAGGTTAGACTGAGAGGTTGTTTCCATTTCTCCAAATTTAGGGACTTGAGCATGGCGTGAATTTGTTTTAAATTGCTGGAAAAGAAACTGAATTGGAAGCCCAACAAAGTAAAACTCCAATACCCATAAAGCACATTGGCAACAGCGCGCAATTTGCGTGCATGATCGTTGGAATATCCACATTTCTCTTTAAGCCATTGTGCCAGTTTAAGCAATCCTACCTTCTTTCCTTTGCTCATTAAACCATTTTTTGCACAGGTTTTAAAAAATTCCCAAACTGGATGTAAATCATCATGTTTGGGCATCCTGTTTCTTTACATTTTAACTCCCTTTTGCAACCTTCTGAAAATGCAGCTATATTTTGTGCCATATGCAAACACTTCTCTCGCAGAAAAAGCACCACACACCTGCACAGCACAACCCTCCAATGTGAAATGACAAGGCAGCTCGCCTTGTTGCTAACAACACAAATGTCACGTGATTTAGCCCCACACTTCATTTGATAAGAGGTTTACACGCGGGGGGGAATGTCTAGAACTGTTTTGGATAATGAGATCTGACCTTCCCCGGCCAAAAAATGACGTCATACTCCCTGCGATTGGTTAAGCGTGCACGCGTGATAAGCGGCTACCCGTTTATGATTAATATTCACTAGCAGTTGCACGCTCAAATGCACACATGGTGCTGCACCAATATTGATTGTAACCAGTCTCGGGTAGTATTGTTTAAGCCATATACTTTTTAGTTGATTTTTATTTTTCCTGGAAAAGATGTAATATGCGGGTTCACGATCGCCAATGTTATTTTTGCCCCGGAAACCCCCGTTTTAATGTGCTAATTACGTCAATATTTGGCAGTTTTGACAAAGATAATTTTAGTTGTAAAAAGGTGTTATTTTGGCCCAAAAATGACATGTGATGGGACGTGACTTGGATGTGAAAGGGGGGTTTTCGTTTTCAAAATAAGATGGGTGGGTCGTGAACCGCTATTTACATTCTTTTTTGTGTGTGTGTGTGTGTGTGTGGGGTGTGTGTGTGTGTGTGTGGGGTGTGGCGCGCCGCATGGCGCGTGCGTGTGTGTACGCCTGTGCGGAATGTGGCGGGGGTAGGGGGTAGGAGGCAGGAGGGGTCGGTGAAGGGGAAGCGTGCCGCGGGGTGCTCGCTAGAGCGGGCCTCTGTGTGTGTGTGTGTGTGTGTGTGTGGGGTGTGTTGTGTGTGTGTGTGTGTGTGTGTGTGTGTGTGGTGTGTGTGTTGTTGTGTGCACAAAAAGAGGAGAGGGGGGGGGGGGGAGAGAGAGAGAATGGCCCTAATGCAATGGAAATGTTTTTCTTTAAACGGAAGGTATTATATTTACAGAGATGCCCATTTTGTGTGACTTGTGTGAATCATTTATTTCCACTACGATTTGTCAGTTGCATATTTTTCTTTCGTGTATGTTGTGAAAAGTGTGTCTGTTGGGTTCAAAACAAATTCCTTGTTTGGGTTTTGATAGAATAGTGTAATGAATGGTGTTTGATTGATTATGCATCTCTGTGTGTTGTGTGTGTGGTGTGTGTGTGTGTGTGTGTGTTGCGTGCGGAGTGGTGTGTGCCATATTGCGGAAAAAAGGCATTTTTGTGGGGGGGGGGGAAAATGGGATGCTGTGTGGTGTTGTGTGTGTGGTGTGTGTGTGTGTGTGTGGTGTGTGTGTGTGGTGTTGTGTGTGTGTTTTGTTTGTGTTTGTGTGGGTGTGCGTTTTCCTGGGGGCGCGGCCCGCCCCCGCGGGTGTGTATGTTTTTTGGTGTGTGTGTGTGTGTGAAACAGTGAAATTTTAAAAGAGTAGTGTTTTGGTTTTTTGTATGGAGACAGGGGATTAACAGTTGGTAGGTTTTTGGGGAAATCTTTAAGGGGGAAACCCCTGGTTTTGACCGCTTTCTTCTTTTCTTTTTTTTTTTTCCCCTTGCACGGGGGAGCAGTGCTAGTGAGTGGAAAAAGGAAAGGAAGTTCTTTTCTTTTATTTCCCCGTTTGTTTTTTTCTCGCCGGACGATCTCTAGAAACTTTTTTTTTAGTTTCTATTTGTGTTGTGATGCTTGGTTTCATTTTTTTTTAGAAAACTTGTAGTTTTTTTTAAACTCTGTGTTGGATTTTTTAAGTCTTTTTTTGGGGGTGCCGTTGTGCTGGTCTGAAAAAGCTTGATTGCTATGGTAATTTCCTCTGTGGGCAATGTTTTTTGGGCTTAAAACGCGTTTTGCTCGTTTTTTCTTTTTTTCATTTTGGGGTCGGTGCTTATGTCAGCATGGATGTGTCCTATTTTTGGGAAAATCTGTTAAATTTCCCGTAATAGAGTAACAAGCAAAATTGATCCTAAATTGTCAGGGTTAGCCAACCCACAAAGCAAAGGGGACGTGTTTAACTTTTTAAGGGGAAAGCATACTCAATTTTTGTTACAGGATATCATTTCAAACGAAGTTAGAGAATTTATATTGTTCGAATGGGGTTCAATGCTTTTTTTGCGTCTTATTTCACTTAAGGGGGCGAGTTTTTTGTTCATATTTTTTTTGGGCTTTCGTTAGACTTTTTTTATAAAGACAGGAAGTATTTATATTTTTGATGTTAAAATAAGGATGGGAAGTCTTTTTGTTGTTTTTACGGGCCCCAATGTGATGAGCCTGGTTTTTTGGGCGTTGGAAAAAACACTTAGAGAAGTTGGAGTAAAAAATGTCATTTTTGGAGGTGTTGGATTTTGGTAGTGTTTACTGCTTGGACTGTTTAATTACGACAAAACAAAAATCCAAAAGCCAAGAGAAATAGAAAAATGCGGACAGCTGATTTTAAGTGACTTTGGCGGTTTAAACCCCAAATTTACAAAGGGTATTTTTGGAGGAGAAATACCCTGTCGCAGGCGTTTGATTTTTTCTTTTTTCCGACTGGTTATGAAATCATGTAAAGCCCGGGATATTCTCCGGTATCGATCTGACATCCTTAATTCTAATAATTAGAGCAATTTTGAGAGATAAAAGAATCTATTATAAAAATTTTAATAGTTCATTGTTGAAAGACACCAAATTTAAATAAAAAGCAAAAATCAAGTAATTCAAACAGTTATTGGGAATAGAAAACTCTCCCATATAGTCGTGGGGGTTTGCTCGTTTCCAAATCAGAAACCCAGTTTGTTATTTTGATCCTTTTTTTTGGTTAATTATTATGAAATTTTAGAACCAAAGTAATTCGAAAACGATGAAGAACGGAAGGACACAGAAAAACAGAAACACTCGAAAGTAATATTTTTTATTTGAAAAAAAAAGTGGTTTATTGAAAAAAAGACTGAACTTGAAAGTATAAAAAAGAGTTGATTACACTTGGGGAAAGAAGATGGAGGGGGTGTTGCTGCGTTCAAGGGCGAGGGGGATCAAAAAAGGGGAAAAAATAAGAAATTATTTTTGTGGACTTGAAAGCAAAATTCGTTGTAAAAATTTTACGAATTTAGCTGGATAATGGATTATTTAAAAGTGATAGTGATAAAATTCCCGAAGAAGTTAAAAAGGCCCTTTTAAAAAAAATTTTATTCAAAAAAAAGAGATATTGATCTTTGTTTTTCTAGATTTAGAAAATAATTTCCAGTACTAATGAGAGTTGGTAATTCTTTGGAAGGCAAAAATTTTTTTGAAAACCCGGTGTTGCTTTAGACAATTTGGTAATTGAAAAGTCCTGGCGCGTGGTTACGCAAAATTTTCAAATGTTTCTGGTTACCTTTTGGGTCATATGTTGTAAGGGTTCCCGATGGATTCGATAAAAAGGAAAAATTCTTCGACGCAAAAGAAGGTACTATTTTGCTTTCCCAAAGGGTGCAACCCCAAAAGCCCGAAAAAAAAAATTTTTGGAGACCATTTTCCTTTGAACACTGTGTTTAAAATAGGATTAAGGTTACCCAA
Organism: Conus ventricosus; assembly: GCA_018398815.1. Lineage (NCBI taxonomy): Eukaryota > Metazoa > Mollusca > Gastropoda > Neogastropoda > Conidae > Conus > Conus ventricosus. Next base: position 40,830,286 of record CM031627.1, on the reverse strand, counting down.
ACCGTTTAAAAATGGTGTTCCCTTTCATAAATGAAGACCAGACGGGGTTTTATTCCAAAGTATTTGGGGAAAAACTTTGTTTATTTTGTTTTATCTTGTTTATTGTTATACCCCAAAAAACCGGGGAACTTTTATGTTTAACTTTAAAAAAGGTTTGCCGGTGTAACCCTATGATTTCTTTTTTAAAGGTATTGCATCCCTTTGGTTTGGCCCAAGTTTCTGAAATGGAAAAAAAACATTTAAAAAATTAAGTCACCGTTTCTTTAAATGGAAACTAGGGGTTTGGTTTTCCCTTTTTGAGAGGGATGTCCCCAAAGGGGGATCAATCTGCCATTTTTTTTTGTTTTTTGTTTTAAAAATCTTAGAAAACTGTTTTAGAAAAAAGAAGACAAAAAAGGAATTAAATAGAAATATGAGAATAAAATTCCAATTTGCAGATGATACTGAATTTTTCAAGAGGCGTGGGAAAAATCATTCAAAAGAATCTTTTTTGGGTTTTTGAAATTTTTTGGGGAAAAGTTATGGACTTTTACTAAATGGGGAAAAAAAAAAACGAATGCAATGGTTGGAAGTAAAGAAAATCCCCGTTAAGTATATGAACTTTTAAAATATCAAAAGGAAACCCCCCCAAATTTTTAAAATTTTGGGGTTCTGGTTACGGTGTTTAAAAAATTGTCAAATTTGAATCTCGGAGAAAAAGTTGCGAGATAAAAATTGTACAAAAACTTGGAAAAAAGGAGATAACCCCTTTGGCAGAGCAGCAGTACTTAAATCCCTGATTTTAAAAAACTAACCCTTTATGGATGTTACTCCTAACCCCCAGACTGCAAAATTTGATAAATTTCAGAAATTTACTTTTAAGTTTGTACGGGTAAAAATAGAGTAAAAAAAGCGAAAAATATTGTAAAAAATTCAGCAGGGGTCGGAATAAAAACTTTGGGAAGAAAAAAAAAACGCATTAAAGTTAATTTGGGATTCGGAAACTTTCATCAAGAAACCATAGGGGGAAAAAAAAATACTCTGCTCTTTTTTTTAAAAGCGAATTTTTCAAAATTGGGTGGTTTGTCTGGGCAGGTAAGTTAAAAAATTCTGGGAGATGTATTCAAAGCTAAAAAGAATAGATGAGATTTTTGGGTGCAAAACTGCGATGAATTCTTTTAGGCCCTTTTTTTGATTGGAAAATTGATGTTTGGGGGGGCGACCCAAAATTTTTTAAAAAAAATGGATAAAAATGGTGTATTCTGCGTACAAAATCTTTTAGACGAATTGGTGATTTTGAGTTTCCCAGTCTTTGTTGATGGGTTTTTAAAAACTTCAATCGTTTTATAACTTTTATAAGGTTTTCTTTAGTGTGTGAAAAAGTATTCGGAAAAGCGGGAGTAGAAAAAATGTTATGAAGAAGGTGAGTAAAAGAAATTTATGTCGTATTATGTTCGTTTTTCGAGGAGCCTCACTTTTTTGATCTCTGAATCAAGCACTCTGACCCAAAATTTTTGCAATAAAGGGAATGTTTGATTCCCAAGGCGTTAAATTTGGGCAAAAATTTTTAGAAATTAAAAAGATAAAAGATACCACTATGTTTTCGTGACCCCTCCCCTCTTCCTCCCCCTTTTCTCCTACATACAGCACCATAGTTCATCGTGACCCCTCCCCCCTTCCCTCCCCTTTTTCTCCTAAAACCAGCCCCACTATTTTTCTCGTGACCCTCCCCCTTACCTCCCCCTTTTCCTACACCAGCCACCACTATGTTCACCCTGATCTTCCCCTTACCCCCCCCCTTTTTCCCCCTGCGTTCAGTTTTCATATACTTGTGTACGCCCTTGAATGGGGACTATAAACCGAGGTTCCGATGTAACGCAGCATAACTCTTGAACACGTAAAACCATCACCAACTTTGGAGAGTAGGCCTTTTTGGCCGTTGGTTGGATGACACTTTTCACATGCATGCCCCAGCGTGAGAAATGGAAAGGATAAAAGGAAGTAAGGAAATGAGGTCGTATTGAAGGGATACTGAATGGATGACACGAGAAAGACGAATAAACGCCAGCTGGCGCTCTTCAGTGGCCTACCAGGTGGCGCCCGTTGTTTTAAAACGAGTGTTGGTTTAAAAAGCGTTAGAGCTTGGCCTCTACCCGAGGATAGGCGTATAAAAAGTTTTCATTATTATTATTTTTATTTTTTTTTATTATTATTTTATTATTTTATTTTTTTATTTTTATTAATTTAGATGGTTTCAGATTAAAAATTTAAATAATAGGAAAAGCAACCTTATTGTTTTAAAAAAACATGGGCATTGAAAATTCAGAAAATGTTTTTTTTGTAAGGAGAAACAGAAAAAATTCACTTTTTTTTGGGTACCCCCTCTTTTTAAAACTTTTTGGCGAATTTAAAAAATGAAATGAATAAAAAAATGCGAAACTATGAATCTTTTATTGAATAAAATATTGCCCTGTTTGGTTGTGACAATGGTTTAGATCGATAAAATATTTGACTTTAAACCTGTTATGCCAAATTCTTATTTTCAAAAAGTAAAATGAAAAAAGTTTTTCCTTATTTCAAATTTTCTCGTGTATTTGAAAGCAATAGAAAAAGAAAAGTATGTGCATGTCTTCAAATGTGCAACACGTAGTTACCAGTGGTCCCCTTCTTTTTTTGGATTATGTTTTTTTTGGCAGGTTTCCAAATAACATGACAACGGTCGTTGGGTTTGTTTTTTGTTTGATTAATTTTTTTGTCGATTCAGTTTTTTTGTTTCATTTTTTAATATATTCTTTTTTTTTGTTTACCCTTTTTGGTTTTAGTGGTCTACATAGCCTATGTTTCGATTTCGAAAAAAAAAGCAACGTGTTTATTAAGTGACGTTATCACTTTTTTGTAGTGAAGTAAAACAGTAGTGGTTTGGTGGGGTTTGTAGTAGTTTATTGTGGGATTGTTTTCACAGTTTGGGAGCAAGGTAATGTGTTGAAGCGCGTAATGAAGATGTAATGATGATTATGTGTGAGATGATGTGTTCTTTTTGTTGTTGTAATGGTCTTACTGCAGAGTAGCGTTTGCGTTTTGACTCTTTCTTGTACTTTTGTTTTTGTTTTGTAATAAAATGTGGATTTAAAAAAAATGTAGTGGTTTGTTTTTCTGCAGTGGCATGTCTGTTGTCTGTTATCTGTTTGTTGTCTGTCTGTTTGTGTTTGTATATTTGTTTTTTTTGTATGTATTTTGCATGCACGTTTGTTTGGTGTATGTGGTGTGTGTGTATGTTGTTGTTTTTATGTTTTTATATTTATATTTAATTATGTGGTTGTATGTTAAAATGTGTATTTGTATGTTGTTGGTGCGGTGTGGTGCACGCGCGCATGGTGTATGCCTGCTGTTGTTGTATGTGATGTGTGCTGATATTTGTTTTATGCAGATATGAAGTGTGTATGTGTTTGCTTGTTTTACATTTATATGTTCTGTGTATTGTCTGTGAGTGTACAATGGTTAAATGGTTTTTTAAAATTTTTCTTTTCAACATGTAGAGGCGAGTGTCTTTAGATTTTGTATCATTTCATGAATGTAAAAAAGCTTAAAACAAACAAACAACAAGCCTGACCCATCGTGGGAGAATGTAATGGAAAAAGCGGTTAGGAAGGGGGGGGGGGGGGGGGGGGGTTCTGTGGGTTTTAGGCCGTGGTCAACAACAAAAAAAATGCATCTATCAAAAAAAAGACTATCTTTAGAAAGTTTAAAAAAGAAATAAAGAAATTGGGATGGGGTGAGGAGGGGGGGGAGGGAGGGAGGAGGGGGGGGGGGGGAAGAAAGGGGAAAGGGAAAGCGGTTGGGGGTGGGAGGTGAGGGGGGGACGGGGGGGGCGGTCAAGGGGCAAGATTGGTGGGTGATGCCCCAAGTGTTAAACAGCGGGGGCGAGGAGGGGGTGGGTGGTGGTGTGGGGGGGGGGGGGGGGGGGGGGTCAGGGGAGGTATGAGTGAACAGGTGCACACCCAAAAATTAATGCGCCCGACCCGCTTTAACGGTCGGTATTTTAGATGGCACACGAGCTTTTTCGCGTTTTTAATTGTGTCTGAAAAACGATTCTCCCCCTGGTCTTTCTTATGGCCTCAGGGATAGGGTGGTTCCGAAGACAGCTGAAAATGAGGAAAGGCCTTTTTTGGGGGGGAAACCACCGGGGGCAAAGGTACAAAGGTGCGGGTGAGTGCGAGGCCTGAATGTGAGGGGAGCCAAAGGGGAAAAGGGATGTTTTTTTTTTGAAGATTTTGGGAAATTCGCCATTGGCAGGGAAAAACCCCCAAAAAAAAGGTGAAATGTTGGTAGGTGGTTTTTTCCCATCAATTTTAAGTTTGTATGAAACCTTTGGTCATTTTCTAAGCCCGATAATGTGGGATTATACAGTGTTTTTGCTAGAAAGACGTGTGCCGCAGGCCCTTTTCTAATCTGTATGTAAGGAGCGAGTGTCGGGTTGACCCCCGGGCAGTGGCCTGGGTGGTGAGAATCTTTCTCTATGCCAGGATTATGGTTCCAGGCCCCGGTGGCCCGGTGTGTGGAGCGTGTGGAAACGGTTCCTGTCCGTACCCCTTTTCTTACTCTCACGAGTACGGGGGAAAAAACCCTTTAACTGAAGATTCATTCATGCATCATTTTTTTTCCTAGGCTTCCTTCTCTCTACTCTCATTTATTTATAAAGTCGTGAAAACTGTTAAAATGAATTTTCATTCTTCATTCATTCATTCATATTCCCCGTGGTCCTTTTCTACTCTATAATTCATAATGACGGTAAAACACGTTTTAAAAAACATTCATTATTCATTCATTCATTCTTCATTCATTCATTCATTATTCTTTTTTCTTCCCCGTGGGCCTTCTTTCTTCATAATACACTAAGACGGTTGAAAAAAGTTAAAAGAAAATTCATCAGCATTCTTTTTTTATTCACTCACTACTCATTCGTTCATTGTGCATTTATTCATTATTTTGCAGTATCTTCATTCTTTATTCCCGTGGTACCTTTCTTATTACTAAAATCCTGAGTATGGAAAAAACCGTTAAACTGAAAATTATTTTATTATTCGTTTTTTTCATGCGTTCATTCGTTCCCCGTGATCTTCTTTACTCTCATAATATAATAATAATTTTAAAAATAATAAAAATAAAATAATATAATAATAATAATAATAAAATTAAAAATAATAAATAAAATGAATACTTTTATAGCGCCTTTCTCGGCTGAGGGCCCAAACTTAAACGTTTTACAATCAACACTGTTTACACAACGGCTGCCCACCCCGGGTATGCCCATGAAGAGGCCAGCTGGCGCTTTTCGTCGTTTCCTTGTCTCCCGTCAATATGCCCGTATCGATCATTCCCTTTCTTCCCTTTTTCTTTCCTTTCTCAGCGGGTGCAGAAAGTGTAGTGTACCATCAAAAGGTCAAATGGCCCATCCTCGAAAATTGGTGTGGGATTTTGTGTGTGCAAAAAGGTTTGCGTGCGTTACACACGGAACCTCGGTTATAGTTCTTTTTGAAGGACTCTAGGGAATGGGGTCAGAACCAATGTTAACCCGAGGGAAAATTCCCCTGTACCGAAACGCCCCCCGGGGGAGGTTTTGAACCCCCAACCCCAGGATCACCAAATTACGAGTCCCGCGCTCTACCAAATGACCCTTTTCCCGGGGCCCCCCCAAAATCACTGATAAAGGTATAAAAAAATTAAACTGAAGATTTCCCTTTCCTTCCTTCCTTTTTCCTTCCTTCCTTCTTCCTTCCCTTCCCTTTCCTTCCCTTCCTTCCTTCCTTCATTCATTTATATTTGTTCATCCCGTCGTGTCTTCTCTTACTCTCACTTAATCACTCATGACGATGAAAAACACGTGAAAAAGAAGTTCCTTCCCCCTTCCTTCCTTCCTTTTTTCCCCCTCCCTCCCTCCTTTTCCCTTTCCCTTTCCTTCCTTCCTTCCTTCCCTTTTCCTTCCCCTTCTTCCTTCCCTTTTTCTTCATTCGTTTACCCCTGTCGTGTCTTTTCTTACTTCACTAATACATCATGCGTGACAAAAAACACGTGAAACAGAAGATCCTTTTTCTGCATTGATCCCTTGTACCTCCAGTAACAATCTTCATTGACAGTTGTGAAAGGCCGACTTCTCCCCCCACATGCACAAAATTTCAGAAACAGAAGAGAGAACAAGTGCTTCCAACACCTTCTCCATCAGTAAAACACTGACTTGGCAAAGCCAGATTCCAACCAGGCTGACCACTACTACCACCTAAACAGAGAAGATCAAGCGCTACTGTTCAGACTTAGGACTGGACATAACAGACTGAATGCACACATGTACAAAAAGTACAAGATCGGCGAGTCTGCGATGTGTCCATGCAGAGGCCTAAATGGACACCGAGCACATACTACAGGACTGTCACCTCCATGCTACTGCCAGGCAGGACACATGGCCGGAGCCAGTGGCTCTGAGGGCCAAGATCTGCAGGGACCTGGCTGACCTTCGGAGGACAGCCAACTTCGTGCGGGCAACTGGCGTCACCATCTGAATGTTCGAGAAGAAGAAGAAGAAGACTTGGCAAAGAGCTGCAGAAAAATGGACGGGGTGGGAGCGGGGATGAGTGGGTGTGGGGGGAGCGGGGGAGCGGGGATCGAAGCAAGGGGAAGGAACCCGGACATGGACATGAACATGTTAGCAGCGGAGAGTTGACACAGAATCCTTCCCTTGCCACGTATGGGGATCCCAAGTCAGTTTTGACAACGAAAACATTCGTATCGCTTATCCAGGGTTGCTGTTCGATCCCTGAATCGGAGTCATAATAATGATAATAATAACAAAGCATTTTTAAGCGCCTTGCCAAAGGTTCTAGGCGCTGACAATCCACACCCTCGTGTACACAACGGGCTGCCTACCTGGGTAGTGCCGACTGAAGAGCTGCCTGCCGGCGCTTCATTCAGTCGTTTCCCGTGTCATCCAGGCAGTATCGTTTACTCAGTTTCCTTACTTCCTTCATTTCTCACGCAGGGTGCATGCTATGTGTAACGTGTCATCCATACCAACGGCCAAACTGGCCTTCTCTTCCGAAAGTTGATGATGGGATTTTACGTGTGTGCAAGATGTTATGCGTGCGTTCGCACACGGAACCTCGGTTTATAGTCTCATTCGAAGGACTGTATGGGGAAATGGAGTCAGAACCAGTGTTAACTCCAAGGAAAAAAATCCCCTGTACCAAAACGGCCCCGGCGAACATTCGAACCCGCAACCCCAGGATCACCAAAATTCCGACTCCGGCGCTCTACCAACTGGTCTATCCTGGCCCCCTGCAGTCATCAGCAGGACAGGACGAATTGGGTTGGTCAACCTTAGTACCAGGTCCCCATAATTCTGTGGTGTTCTCATCACTAAAGGCTCAAAATTAAAAAGAAAAAAAAAAACGTTACAACAGGCTTCCTAAGCAGTAAGCGAAGGGAAGAAACCCGGACTAAGAAAAAAGCTCTGTACAGGAAATAACTTGCTGAAGAAAAAAAAGGGAAAAAAAAACACCTAACGGTGTAAAAAGTAATCAATATAAAGGAATGTTTTCACTCAGAGCTAGAGGATAATTGTCAAGGGAGATCAAAAGATGTGCTAGCTGTCAAAGTGATCAGCCCGTCTTGTGGAGTGACCTTCTCACAGTTCAGTCCCCTCAGTGTTCACAGCAATGGTGGAACACCTTTGGAGTCTCCTCTGCCCAGCCTTTACATCAAAGATGTTTTCCAGGCGAGAGGACTTCAGGCAGAAAACAGAAACAAACTTAAACGAAAAATGACTGTTCCGCCCGACGAAAAAGACAAACAGAGCACCACGCGTTTCGACCTTTTTGGTCTTCTTCAGGCAAGACGAGGGGAAGTCACTCCCTTCCCAACGGCCTCGTGTTCACTCCCCTTCCCAACGGCCTCGTGTTCACTCCCCTTCCCAACGGCCTCGTGTTCATTCCACATCCGGTTTTTTGAGACCGAGTTTGAGAAGATGATTGATTGTTCGGTCTTCGTCCTCGTTGTATTGAATGTTGTGTGTTGAGGAGATGATTGATTGTTCGGTCTTCGTCCTCATTGTATTGAATGTTGTGTGTGTCTGGCCTGGAGAAGGCCAAGGAGATCGAAACGCGTCGTGTTTTGTTTGGTTTTCATCTTTCTCCGTTCGGCGGGCGGAGCAGGAAGTTTTCATGTAAGGATGTGTCCTGATGCGACGCGATTCGTCACTCTGTACTTTTTTTCCCCTTTTTTTGTACTTTTTCCTTTTATTTTCCGATTGGTTCCACACACACACATACACACACACAACACACACGCGTGCACACACAAAAGTGTTTTAATTGTTCTGTTGATACAGCGATCGGTTTGAAAAAAAAAAAAAAAACAAAGAAAGAAAAGAACAAACAAACAAACCCGACCGCTTAATCGCGAGGTCAAGGGGAAGTAATTCTGTTCTGGACTGGCCAGAACCGTGTCCAGTGT
>CM031627.1:40791805-40809305 GCA_018398815.1 Conus ventricosus | reverse complement strand
GAATTATAAAACACTACTTCACAAGTTGAATAGCGAGATCAGCCGTAGAATGGCGGAAGGTCACTCGATCAGAAACACGTGGAGGAGAGAGAACTGATAAATGCCAATCCTAGGCCAGCTGCTCCTCAACAGTTTCGGAGCAGCTGACCCTAGGAATTGGCATTTATCAGTTCTCTCATACTCAGCGGACTTGATTCTACTGGGCATGCGCATTTAACGAGGTTACTCAGCGGACTTGATTCTACTGGGCATGCACATTAACGAGGTAAAACCAACCTGCATTACACAGTTAAACGAGGTAAAACCAACCTGCATTACACAGTTCAACCAGTTCAATCGGTTGACTCTAGAAGCGGCATATTACAGTTCTCTACTAAGCAAGACTTTAATAACCAAAAAATAACGACCTACAAACATACATACTGTGTAGGATTATCCGTTTTCAATACTAATTTACTAAACTTTTCAGATTTCAGTTTTTGCTTAATCCTATGTTTTTCCTGATCATTTTCAATAAAAAAAAAAATGCAAAAACTCTTCGCATCTAGCCACATTACTGATCACCCATGGGTCTAACTTGAGACCCTATGGCGCCCTAGGGCCCCAAGCTAGATCCAGAGGATCAAGATAATGTGGCTAGATGCGAAGAGTTTTGGGAATATGCCTCTAATAGTGGTATTTCTACACTTGGTTGTCTACTTTCAGTTTGTCTAATTTGGGGCAATTCTCTCACCCCATTTTCAGTGGCCTTCCTAGGACACACACATTGTGGTTTGCGGGCGTTTATAGCCACGCCAGTGACCCAGACATCACATTGTGGTTTGCGGGCGTTTATAGCCGCGCAGTGACCTAGACGAAACACGAAAATGGGAAGGGTCACTATAGGGCAGAGAAGAGGGCCAAGTTAAGACTTTCCTAACCACACAAACAAGCACAAAACCACCGCAGGCATATTCCAACTTTACACTTTTTGGATTAATATATATACTGTACAAACTGAAAGCTTTTATAATTTTATGGTGTTTATGCATAATTGGGGGTGTTATTAAAATTGTTTTTTATTCAAGCAGAATAGTTTTAAAGGTTAACAACAACTGTGCTTTAAAGTACTTTTTAGTAGCTACTTTGTACAATATTTATATTAAAAACTTTAGCAAATTAAACACAAAAACACAACTTTTAATAATCAATTCTCTCTCACAACATAGATAATTTATTCAGGGGAGGTAATTATATTTTTTGCATAATTAAAGGGAGATAAATCACTTTCAAAAAAAAAAAAAAAAAAAAAAATTTAAAAAAAAAATAATAAAAAAAAAAATAAAAAAATAAATAAATAAAAAAAAAAAAAAATAATAATTTTTTTTTTTTAAAGTCACCTTAAGCCACCTCAAGTTCTTAGTTAAGTTTTTAATCAAGTCACTTCTAAGTTCTTACTCAAGTTGTTCACAAGTCATCCTCAAGTCACTTCTAAGTTCTTACTTAACCCGTTGAGCGCCTTTAGTCAGTCAGCTGACGCGGAAATAAAAGTGCTTTCCATGTGCCTATGGGCAGTCCCCTGACGTCATGCATTTTTCTTGAGTTTTCATTCGTTACTATTTCTATCAACGGACTCAAATAGAGTTTGCGTAGAAAGCCTTATATGTCTGTAGTCTTAAAATAATATGTAAATGACCACACGTGAGGGGAAAGCCCATTTATTCTTATCACTGACTGGGTGACTAGCCAGCACTTCGTGTCTCGCTTGCAAAGATGGCGGCGCAACCTTCATTGTCGAAGCGACCAGCGACCAAGTCAACGTATTTACACAGCTGAGCAGGCTCTGCTGATGATTTTTGACAAACAAAATAATCTTTTATTCAACGACTAACTCGAGCTTTGAAGGTGAGATGTGATAGGGGGTGAATTGCCGCCATATTCGTCAGTTATTGAGTAGGGCTCTGTGACCTCAGTTTTGGCGTTCAGCTGACAGCGTCAGTCGAACGAGCCAGCCAAGTGTTTTACTCTGCACTGCGTGCTGGTGTCCAGTGATGTGAAATCAGTGCGAGAGGGGATCGTGGCTGCTCGCGGGCGTGACACGGTGCAGACGAAAAGGTAGGGGAAGATGAGAGTGAAAGAGAGGGTTGAAGTTGAGCAAGGGGGTGTGGTGGGGAGGGGGGGGGGCGTGGGTCGTGGGACTGGTCAGTCTGCATCGAGTGTGAGCGTCTTGATAGACTTCCAAACTGTTTTTACTTTATTTACAGGTGTAGTGGACAATTCAACTTTTTTTCAATTTTTTTGCTGTGTGTTCTTGTTTGGATGGGGTTTAAATACATATGTTTTTGATGTGCAAAAAAATCTATCCAAATCTACAAGCTAATACTTTTGTATTATCAAAATTAAAACAAAAAAGCTCAGATTCAAAATCTTCATTAAGTTCCTTCAAAAATGATATAGATTTCATTTTCTATCTTTTGTAGTTTCTGAGCTAGAATTTTTGTTAATTATGACCCCCAAATCATGAGATTTCCCCGGCACCTGGGAACACCTTTTTTGTACTCTTGTGAGGCACTGAACGGGTTAAGTCATCCTCAAGTTGTCCTCAAGTCATCCTAAAAGTCATCCTTAAGTCACCCCAGTCACTTCTAATTTTTCTACTTAAGTCACTTCAAAGTTCTTACTCAAGTCACCCTCAAGTCGTCCTCAAGTCATCCTCAAGTCACCTCAAGTCATCCTCTAAGTAAAAACCAAGTTCTTATTTAAGTTATCTTATAATTATCAAAAAAAAAAGACAATCTTGTTTTTTCTTTAAATAGTAAATGTCTATATAGTACACACACGCCTCAAAAAACGCGTCATCGTTGAGGATGTCTTGCTCAGCGTCCTCTGCGCGAAATCGGTCAGCATAGATTTTAATGAAGTTTTTACACCCTAAGCAACCGCATTGATTACAATTCTGGTCTATGGAATGTCTTTTTTTAAACTCCATTTTCTTTATTTATTGACACCATCATTTTATAATACGCCATGTTCATTTTTATTAAAAAAATTAAATTTAAGTTTTTAAAATATTATTGCTCACAAATGGATCAATATGAACTTTTGTTGTTGGCGGTTTTTGGGCATGTTTTTGTGTTCGGAAATTCATATTTAGTGGTGGAGATTGTTCGGACTTTGGTTTTTGTTGCCATTGTTTATTATTTTTATAACTGTAATAACCCCCCCAGCAGCAGCAATGACGCAAAAATGACAACATTTTTAAAAGTTCAATATTCCATAAAGGGACTTTGGCCCCCTTAAATTTAAAACTTGTTCTTGTTCTGGAGCGGGCATTGAATTAACTTTTGGGCGTTGGCGGCGTTATGTTTTCATTATGAGCTATATTCTGTGATTGTAACTGTAATTTTTTTTGTTTGTTCCACTCAGCAAATTTTTTCCTGCTGAAATGCTCCAGGAGGGAGGGGGCTTTTTACGGGTTATATTCTCCACTGATTCAATGTTTTTGATTCAATGTTTCCTGATTCAATGTTTTCTGATTCAGGTTTCCTGTTCTGCTGTTTTTCTGGCTCGGTCATTTTTAAGGAAATAAAATCTATATGTTTTAAAGTAATTAACCCATGATTAACGGCGATAACAATGTTCCAATTCTGTAATAAAAATCACATCCTAGAGACTCTAATGACTTTGTTAAAACTGGATCCTGCGTTAAATCATACATAAAGTCCTTGTTCAGATCAATGGGGGCAAATCTACTGACTAGTTTAGTGTACAAACTAAGAACCGTTGGCCCGACACTTTTACCATTCTCGACCCCAACTGCGCTTCATACCTGTTATGATACTTATAATGTCTTGCGGCGACATCTGTTGAATCTGTTCTATGCTGAATTCAGTTCCGAGGAACTGTTTTTGTTTTTCCACATGTGCCAAAGAATACAGCCTCTCCTTTTTGGGCAAAATAGCTTGGTCGTCAACTTGGTCATTCATAAGTTCCAGGAAGGTTTGGCTGCCTTGTAGCTGTAGTAGATCTCACTGTTCATGTTTTTTATTAATTATAATTATTTTATTTTCTAAAAATGAGCACCGAAAAAATGTTGCAAACCCTTTTGTATACCATTCTGCTGTTATTGGAGGTCTAAGTGTAGGATACTCAATGTTTGGTAAAGCTTGTTAAGAATTAAACCGGCAGATTTTGGGCAACTAGATTTTTGAGGATTCAGCAAGTGATTGTTTATTATTGCAGCTTCGTTTGCCACAAAAGATTTTCTAGTCAAGCAAGGAATAATTCCAGACAGTATAAATATGTAAATAAAAAATACATTTATAAAAAATGGCTTCATCGTAATGAGGGATAGGCGGCGCTGTGGTTAATGCGCTCGCTTTTAGTGGAAGTAATTACGCATTTAGTAAACTGCGAGATAAAGGGCCCGAGAGAAAAAGACTAACAAAGCTGTTGGAGCAACTACCCGCAGCACAAGATCGCTATGAAAAGCAGAAAATTTTGAGCAGTTAGATTTTATTAATTAACACACTGAAAAAAGGGGCATGCAGCTACAATTTAAGGATGTTGATCAAGCAATAAAACAATTTTTCTTGTAACAGGCAAACCAATCGAGAACATTGCCCCCACCAAAATTCAGTGACTTTTATCAACCATCAGAAAAACAAAGATGCAAGAAATTGGGTTTATTGTCTTTGGTATGACCGTTGGGGTATTTTGTTGCACATAATATTGGCTGAATAAAAAATGAAACAAAATCTATTATTCGCCCAAGGATATTGGAAAGGGAATAACAGCAATTAAAAAGTAAGCCAAGCAGCGGGAGTCAGTGAAACAAACAGCAAAGAATGGTTTTTCTAAACAAGCGATTTGGCAAATTTATTTACCAGCGCCTAGACGAATACAGAGACCACACTTTGTCAATACAACTCCAAACGACACCCATCAAATTGGATCTTCTATATTTACCCTCTGATACGATTAGACGAAAAAGTTTTAAGTACGCACTCACAGTCATTGACATAGCTTCAAGATACAAAGATGCGGAAACCATTAACACAAAAGAGTGCTTCTGCTTTTTGCTGTTGCCATACAACTGATATATCAAACGAGGCCCTTTAACTTATCCTCGCTGATTCAAGTCGATGAGGGAAAAGAATTTAAAAGGGCAGTGAATCAATTATTGTTGAAACATAGAGTTCCCATTAAAAGAGGCATTCCCAGGAGTTCACAGATCACAGGCTTTTGAAAACTTTAACAAACGTTAGCCGAAAGACTTTTCCCCTCCAGTATCACAGAGAGCTGATTGACAATTCTCGCAACACAGAAGGGTTAGAAGACTGCCCTCAGTTTTGTGCGCAATGAAAAATTTGAAGAATTTAAAGGGCCTAAAACCAGTACAAGCAATAAAAAGAAAAACAATAAATGTTGTGAAGACTCCAGTACACCCAGCAACCTATTCCCGTTTGGTTTAAAAGTAAGGTACCTTTATTTACGGGGGGGAAGCAGAAGGGGACACTCGCATCAGGGCAAACAGATCCAGTTTGGGTGTTGACCGTATGAAATAAAAAGAATTGTAAAGATGAATCCGCCGTGTATTATTTACGGAAACTGACACAACAAAAACAACCAGCTCCTCAAAGATCTTTTGTGAAGGAAGAACTGAAAAATAATCCCCCCAGAACAGTTCCGCTTTAATTAATTTACGTAAAATATTTTGGTTTAAAATGGAAGGCCAAGAAGGAAGCGCAGAACGAAACAAGAATGGTAAAGGAAGAGACCTTGAAAATGATACGGGAATCTTTCATGCGTGTAATGCTATTAAGGAAACATTTTCGGGGATAAATCAATGCATGCTAAATCATCCAGATCACCTACAACTCAAACCCCAAATTGGGAAAAAGAATATCTTGAAATAATAAAAAAAATTCGAACGCATCAAGCAAACATGAGAAAAGATTTAAATAAATTGGATAAAGCTATGATCGATCTTATAACAAATTGATGAAAAATATAAACCCCCTGTTTACGCGGTCCTCAGTGCCCGATTGATATGAAAATCTGGATTAAAAAATCCCGGTTTTGTGTTGTTCTATCTAACGACTTCTTTGTTACAACTGTTGTGTTGATCTCATGTAGATTAGATCGCAGTTTTACGTTGTCATGATGAAAAGTCTTATTGCCAAACAATGCTTCTTTGTAGTTGTCATGTGATAGGGTTTGACTGAAACAACGCTGCGAGTTTATTCCCTTTGCTTTCTTAATGATTTTCTCCTGGCTCGAATACTGTACATTTTTTCCCTTTAAAAACCAACAAACTCCTTGATCACCTTTCCAGATAATTTATCCTTCATCTTTCCTAAACCTTCTTATAGTAATTGAATGCAAAGGCGAATCTTTGGATAATCGGACGTGTCAACCATCCTGCATGCCCTTTAGTACTTCTAATTCCATGTCTTTATAGATGTCTTCAGTAGGGATATCTATACAAAAGTCTGATCTGTGTAAAGTACTCTGGACTCAGGATACGAGGGCTTAAAGTAGTCATAAAGAAACTCTAACATCAAAAGCTTTGATAATTCTAAAACGGTTAAACCCAATAAATACAGGCTTGTCCAATTTGACTTTCTTTTTTTCATCATTATGCCAAAAAGCTGATCATGAAATCTTCTAAAGTCCTGATAATTAGGTTTTGAAGTCAGCTTAATTGCTTCGTTCTCTTTGGTGACTAATCTGACATCTTTACGCTTGTGCGGATTCTCCATAGTCTTTCCAAAACAGCTGTTGTTCATCAGCTTGAAAAAAGTCTTTTTCTGAAGCATCTGTGGATTTAGTTCTGAGATCAGTGTTCTTCATGATGTAGGGGTTTCATGAACTGTTCTTGATCAAAAGCAATTTTATACGATGAACAGCTGCCAACTTTAAACCATGTCTTAAATAAAATTGTAGAAGTCTGTAATGACAGACATAATTTTTTTTGCCTCGAAGATTGGGCACAAGTTTAGGTGGTTCTCTTGGATCCATCTTTAGACTTTCTGCTGCTAATGGATAGTCATTATGCAGGTCAGGGAGTTCATTAGGATATTCTAAGTCAACTTCTAGAATGAAACCACGCTGTTGATCAGGCGTTAAACTGCTCAACCACTTTAATGCCTTTTAAATTTATTTTTCGGATCGCCGCCTGTGTACATTTTAAAGTTGCGTAATGGAAGTGATTGCGCCATAGCCCAACCATACAGATTGTTTGCATTTTAAATACATAAGATAGTTAGACTTTTTACTCGGATCATAGTCGTCCAAGATTTGTTGTTTGCTTTACAGTAATGGGCGACGCCATACTAATTCCTCCACGCAATCCGTTTTAAATTTCATCTGAATCTTTGGTAAATCAAACAATAAATCAATCTGTACTCCAGAAAAACTTTAAAAAAGCATCCCAACTCATCCCGGGCGCAGAAATATAATGCGCAGGATCCAGGCTGTAATGTTTCATGCAGGTCTTTCTATAGTTTTCAAAAATATCCGCCAACAAACATACATCGGGCCCTCAAGTATGAATCTGATAGTCTCCCATCGTTTTACAATCTAACTTCTCCCACGCATCTTGAGCATGCTGGTAATCAGAATCATGATGTCCTTTCCTCGGGAAAACTAGAAAAGAACGCACCTTTAGGAGGAAGTGTGTCTTCATCAACCTTTCCCAACTGTTCATGTACTCATAAGGGAAAACGCCCTTTCTAACAAGAGTTGAGTCAAAATTATTCTTCTGTTTTTTGGGCAGGACTTTAAGGACATAGCCAGTGACTCTAATGATCCCATCATGTGCTGCATAGAGTCTAAAAGACTTGTTATTTAGATTAAAGCACATGTACTTTTCTGATGACTGTGCAATGCATGACACCCTGAAGGCATCGTCCACCTGCTTTCATTATAAGATGAGAGTCGTAACTCGAAGTTATGAAAAAATTTACAGGCAGTTCCATGTCTTTGGTTCAAACTTTAGTTGAAGATTGCAGTTGTTGTGCGTGCTCCTCTGAATTTCCGCTAATGTGATCATGGTCTCTTACTGTTGATTGGCTTCCTCACTGTTAGACATTAGTTCTAAACCGCAAATCCAAAAATGTGGGGCTGATTATACTGTTGTTGGTCTTCAGGCGTCATTATGATTTCAGATAAGTTTAGATTTTAGAACAGTCATTACGCACTTTCTGCATGCGTTCTAAGAAGTATTCTGCAGCATTGGCCCTCTATATAATTCTGGCTTTGAATGAAACGCCACCCGACCTAACAACAATGAAGGCAAATGAACAAATCTGGTGATTACTCACTATGGCTGTTTTAGGAAGTCTCTGTGGGGTTGGTCCTTCATAAGGAAAAATTGAGCGATTCGAAGTTGCAAAAATACGTATGGAGAATTTTGCATCCGTTTCCAGTTCTTAAAACTAACTTTACTGCCTTCTGGGGGTGTAATTAGTTCTGTATTCAGTCAACTGGGCCGATACAGTGTTTCTTATGTTCGCTCGCGGCTTGAACAGATGGAATTCTTTTTAAACATTTTCTACAGAATTCTTGTTTATGCCCATTCTTTGAAGTATGCTGCATTAGTTTACCTCATTGTTCGTATCAATGTGAAATGTGGTAGCCCTGCTGGTGAAAACTCAGTAGAAAGTCAACATGATTTTTGTCGGGATCACCAATTGTTGGGCTGTTCTTAGACATTTAATGGGCTGTAGATTTGTTTCCTCATCCCATGTGTAAATATTAACAGTTATTGGTTTTTTTTGTTCTTCAAACTGATAAATTTGATCTACACTAACAGGAAAGGATTTTCCCATTGAATTTAAAGATCTTTGGTGTATTGCCGATAGTTGTCACTCTCTCTGCGTGTTCGCGGACATGATGCAGCCTTGCAAGAACACACCACATGAAACATTTGTCGTCTGAATTCTTTATGTTTAAAACTGCTCTCTTTGAAACCAATTTCGAGGTAGCGGAATGTAAGCCTTGCCTACAATCGGTGCATACTTAGCCTGTTTTAATCTAATCTCTAAGATTCGCCTCTGACCAACCAGAGCCTCTCATTTTAGCTTCTCAGCGGCCACATCAAACTGTGTAAGCAGTTCGTCTGCCCAACCGGGTGTTTAAGTCGTTATGAGAAGAATAGTCTGCTGTTTAGTTGAGACCCAGATTTCTAGTTTTTTCTTCATTTATTTTATATAGTCGATTAAAACGCTAACATTACTTTAACTGGCGGGTCTATTGTTAGTTACTTGGAACTTGAGAAATTGCATGTACAAACGCTTGCCCGCACGTTTTCTGGATTAATAACTTCTAAATCAATATCATTCAGTGCTTTTGACAAACGCTCTTTCTCGAGCATTCCTTCAAACAATTCATCTGGGCCTTCATATATCTTAGCTATGCTGTCTTTCTTTCTAACCCCAACATATTTATTTAAATTAAAAAAAATACAACGGCTTAATCAGAATCAAATCAACGGTCTTTTTGTGCTTGGACTCATAAACTAAAGTATAAACAAACCCCTTTGATGTTGTTACTGTGAGCTGTTTTAGAACAGAGTTTTAATGTCTCGTTTACTTTTTTAAGCATTCCTTTTTTTTCTGCTCGGCGTCTGGCTTTTGAGAAAAGTTGTCCTCGCCTTTCTTTGAAGATCAAATTTTGTTTTTTTGTAGTCATCAAATCGGTCTGTAACGATTTTAAAATTTTTCATCCGTGATGTTTGAGGGCAACAAGCGCTTTATTTATTGTCAGTTTAAACGAACTAAGTTTAGCCGTTATTAGTTGAACCATAGCTGTGTGCTTTTGGAGTTTAGTTTTTAATTTTTTGCAGCCGCACTTACAGCTAATGAACACAGGCCGAGAGCTAAAGACAAAACCCCCTAGAGGTAAAGCTGCGGGGCGCCTATGCCCGTTGCTAAGAGACCAACACTGTTCCCGCTGATAGAGCACTTATAGTCGATTGTTCCAGTATTAACATATGTAACAGCTTAAAGGCAGCAGAATACCTTCGTTTGGTTTTGCTGTATTTTGAAAGGTCTTGCTCTAGTACTTGCGATTTGCGTTTAAAGTTTGTTAATCTGAAGGTTTTTATGTTAGGGGTTTCTACTATCTCTTCTTTGGCGGCGCTGTAGGCACATTTGGATAAACTTGAACAGACTGCTTTTTATAAAATAAAAAAAAATTTAGTATTGTATATCTTTTAATTGTTTTTTTTCAATATTCAGCTGCGCATCATATATTAAAAACAAATGTACATTAAGCGGTTTATCGGCTTCTTCTTCTTTATCAATTTGAATGTTTATTACGGGCTCTACAGTTCTCCCGCTTCCATGAACTGATTATCCTCTGTTGACCTTAGGTCAATCCATAAACGTATTCCGTGTTTAAATAATCATCAAGCCTAACATTGTGAAGATGTAAATCTTTAGACACAAGGTCAAAATGTTGGATTTCAACACCCCCGCTTCCAAACAAGTTTTTTTATTCATCAAAATGCTGATAAGGTTTAAGCCCGCTAGCGTAGATTTGGTTAGGACTTAACCTCAATCGAACATTGTACTTTCGTTATTTAGGATTAATAAAACTTTTCACTTCCTCTTTCGAACGGTTCTTCATCTTCACACAGCAATAAAATACCTTTAAGCGATCTTGCTGCGGACACTAAAACTAAAATTCCATTAGTGTCTGCCCTGCTTCTGGGGTATGTTGTATGATGAATCACTCTTTCGTAATATATTGCTAATTTTGACTGTATTGTTGCTCAATCAGCCTTGCTAAATTAGGGGTGCTAACAACGTCAAACTCTAACGTGATGTCAGAAAAGCTGTACTTGCTCCGGTGTCTGATGATTTGATAACCGTTTGTATTCATTAAAGTTTTTCATATTTACAATCTGTCTTTTAAATGCTCCTTGAAAGTATGGTGCATGCGCTCTTAACAACTCAAAATCTAAGGGGAAAGGAAAAGCGATTTCCAAACGCAAAATTTGCAGCTTAGGCCTTTTGCCGTCTTTAGCATCTCCAGCGCCTATTCTATGTTTTAGTGCTTCTTCATTTTTGATTCCTTGAAACGCAAGATCAGCCTTTCATTCCAGTTAGCCATAGATCAGAATAGGTTAAAAATATGTCTGCATTGTGTAAAGAAAATATTTTTTGCCCCTCAAGTTTTATAGAAATTTTCTTAACGATTGCCCGCCCCCAAATTCTGTTTCAACTGTCTGTTTGGGTCTGTTGTTGAAGCGAGTACTATTTTGAAAGTAAGACGCGCAGAGCCTGGCACAATCACTTCATCCGCTCCTAGGTCTGGAAATTTAACAGTAAGAATTTGATCCGCATCAATAGTAGATGGATTATTTGGAACAGTAATATTCCGCTTATTTCCCTTCACGCCAAAGGGCTCTTTCAGTCTTCTATGGGGTCAAGAATCGAGCCATATGCTTGTGACAATTTTTTTATAAAACAAAATAAAAAAGTTAATTATTAAAGAAACATGGCAGGCATTGAAGATGAAGATTATGATGTTTTTGATCCTGGAGACGACATGAGTGAAATGATCCCTTTGACACGCATCGCTCAGCGCTCTCATGCGGCGTGAATTAAAAAGAAAGTAAGGTTAGATCATTATACCAAAGTTTAGGCCAAGAACCTCCCGAATTTATAGACCCAATGATTTTGAAGTAAAGATGACCATTTGTTTGTGAGGAGCGACCCAAGGACAACTTGTTCAGGTTCATCTAAACCAGACTCATCAAAGTTTTTAAAAAAGAGTACCCAAATTTGACAAAGGCTCAGTGTGAGCGATCAAAATCGCCTTGGCATTACTAACCAAAATTTGATAGGGATGCAGTTGCTAAACTTCAAACACACTGCGGAAAATCCCAAAGATAACCAAATGCAAAACATGGAACTTAAAGAATTAAATCAATCGGCAGATGAAATAAAATTCAATAGAGGCAGAAAACCAGTTTTTCAGAAGAAACAGCATTAAAGACTAACACGACTCACTGCTACCCATGGCGAGAAATAGCAGCCCTTGATCATGCTTTAAGAACCATTAGAGGCGAATTAACAAACAATTTAGCAAACTGGGGTGAAATAGATGAGCATATAAAAAGAGAAAAGAAAACTCGTTGAGGCTGTGACGCCAATTAGGGTCTGATATTAAAAAAAGAATAATCCAAAGACAAAAGGGTCTTGAACAAGAAAGATCAGCAAGGACTAGAAACGTTGTCTACTAACCCAGAACAATTTACAAACCAAGTGAGCAGAATAAGGGAAACTATCCAAAGAATTTTATATGAAGACACAACGCTAGCAGAAAGAAAAAGAACACTGTTTAGAGAGCAAGGAGTCACATTAGCAAGCGTTATAACGGCCTTAGGATTTGCAATAAGTTACACTGGTGTTGGCTATTACAGGCGGCAGTGGTCAAAGCCCAGTCCTCCACCACCATCGCCTCCATCGCCGCCTGATAAATCATGGGTAAAAAAACGCTTGATCATCTTGCGGATTTATTAAAAAAATTAGAGGTAAAGCTATAGATCTTTACCAGGTATATTAGGGGGTGTTGTTAGCTTGGGTTTTGTCTACTGCAAGCAAATAGTTGGCTTTTGGCCCAAAACTTATGGGCATTTGTTCTCTTAATAGTTGGGTTAATATTAGTAAAATAAAGACCGAGTAATCCTAGGCCAGTTAATCCAAGAACAAGCGCTGTCTTTTCTATTCATGGTCATCGCGAACAGAGTCCGCGAGCTTTGCTGAGTCTTCAACGGTTTCGGGCTTTGGGCCACGGGGATTGGATGACTTATTCTTGGGGGGTCATCTTGTTTTTTTACTGCTTGCAATATTACTGGCTCAGAATTTTATGTCGTTTTTTTCCAACCTTCTGTTCATTTCCTGCCCAAAAAGAATTTCATTGTTGTAGTTCATTATTGTTCCTACCTGGAGTCTGAGGTCAGAAGGTAGCATGTATAAACCAGTGCCAACGCAAAATTATTTTGTCTTGCGTATTGTAAAACATCTTGGTACCTTTTTATACTTGAAGGTAAATCAACTGTAGAATTAAAGGCGTCCTCTAAATTTGCTAAATATTGTTTTTGTGCATCAAAACCAAATAGAAGGATCAGTTATGCTCGATCTTGCCTGTGCTTGTGAACCTAGCAAACACCAACGTAAGTACGAATAGAGTCATTTATTCGTTCTATTCCTGCTTTAGTTAGGCCTTTAGAAGTGTCTAAGATAAATGTTGTCCATGCTGTTTTATGCTCTTGCTCTAGGACCCGAGGTGAACAGCTGTGCCCGAAGAGAAAGATGTGTAAGGAGGATTTCCCGTCAAAAGTTATATTTTCTGTGCCGCCCCAATATAAGGGGTGCCTAAGCCATGATTGCGGTCCAACTTTTGTCTAAAGTCTGTCTTGATGTTTATATTGAATTCGTTACAGATTCTTTTCAAAAGCCTTCATGTCTATTCTGTTGCTGAATGGATTTAAACGGTTTGTCATTTGGCAATGGCGCTTGCAATTCAGTCAAAATACGTCTGAAGGTGTAATAAAAATGAAAACTGTACACTGACCTAACCCAAAAGGGTCAGGATGATTTAATGATCGGCATACGACACTCCACACCCAGTTTTATGCACAAAACACGGCAAAGTTTAACTGGTTCTGATAAACTGATCGGATGACTAAACCCCACTTTCGCGATGTAGTCTTTTTTAACAGGGGGGTTAAGATATCTGCTTAATGGAGTACTTACCTTTTTATGAAAGGGGTCAGTCTGGGTCACAGAAATGTCGAGGGTTCAGTTGTTATATTTTTAAGATTGTAGTGCGGCCCCCAAAAGAATATTTTGCATCAGTATATTTGAATGCACTCATTTTTAATTTGTTTTAAAAATGTTTGTAACAATAACAACTCAGACCGCCCCTTTGTTTTTAGGAACATGCTATTAATAACGAAATGCGGAACCAGAACGGTTTGCGCTCCATGAAAAATTCTACAAAGTCGTATGTTTAATATAAGCAAAGCCAAGGAGAATAATAAGATTAAAAAAGTTAATAATAGAGGCCAATTAGTTAGCCAGTTAAACCCTACCTGATGGTTATTACGGGTTTTTGCTCGCTAAAAGAAGCAATGAGTAACTTCGACATTTCTCTCAAACTTAACAATGCGAATCTGAAAACAATGTTGCCTTCAAACCTGAAGAAGAAGAAGTAGGGTCTATTTTGATAAAGAGTAGCTAAAATGTTGGCTTTACAACTGCCCAAAGGGGTTCATAGTTTTAGAGTTACGTCAAACAAAACTCTTATGAGGGAGAAAATCCGCTCGATCTTGCATTACATTCATTACTCTATGTTCATTTGGTGAGCTGAGCACTGATGAAAACTTATATGATGGAAGGCCCTCAACTGTTTTAAGAGCTCTTCCGTCAGGGAAAGCTGCATATTGCGCATTATGAAATTATACAAATTTCCCTAATTTACAGTTTAAAAAGATTAGTTTGTGGGAGGGTGGATCATTTAATATAAAAATCAAAGACAAAGCGGGGAAAGTTGTGAAATGTGATAACCTGCACATTGTTTTGGAAAAAAAATATACGTTACTAAAAAATAATGTCGCGTGGGCCAGAAGAATCAGGAGTTACATTAGCGCCTGTAAGGTGTATAACCTTTGAATTAAAAGACCTTGCAGATGTTGCGGACTTTGAACAGAACGGTTAGATAGGCGCTTTGTATGGTTTTGAGTACACTAAGATGGTGATTATAAACGCAAAGAGGGTGGCGACAGCAAAAAGTTTCCCAAACTAGAACAACTGCGCAATCTAGGGCAAATAATGTTGGCCAGTATGAATATAAAATAGTTCGAAAACCTGACCTCAAATGGCACTTAGAACCATATTTAGAATGGGATAAAAATTTTAATTCATAAGCCCATTTACATATTTTAGGGCCGGGCAAAAAAGTTTCAGAAAAGCATTCAACTCTGGCCCTTTACATGTAAGTCTTATGCCGGACGAATAGTCGGAAAGAAAAATTTAAATAACGCCGTATGGGAAAAAACAGTACATCCTCCACAGAAAAGAAACAGTTGTAAAAAAGCTTTACAAAATTACAGTTCTTTCCAAGCAGAAAATTAGGAGACACGTTCACAATGATATTTGAAATTTCTGTCTTTAAAGATGTGGAGAGGGGTGGGGTTGTGGGGGTTAGTGACGTCCTTATAAAAGGAATTAATATTAGCTGGGGAAAAAATTAGACGTTAAACGCCTTAACGTTACCCTCGTCGTTCTTCACAAAAGGTGAGGATATTTTAAAATCATAACAACAAGCAACAAAATCAATTTTGACTTAAATAGAAACAATCTTACAGAACTGAATTGGATTAATCTTACACATTTAGGCCCCATAGGGTTTTATTATTTCTGAACAAGTTTTGACGGAGGAGTATGATAAAAATAATAACTGGATTAGATTAAATTCTGTTATAAAACTATGGAGCAGTTAAACTTTATGACAAAAACCCCTCATGTTCATTGATTGTGGACAGACTTTGGGTTTTGGGAAAACAATATTTATCCTCGACCCGTTTTCAAACAGTTTATCGTTATAAATTTTTCTCATATTGTAATTTTCTGCACAACACTTAAAAGGAACAAAGCATATTATGATAGAAGGTTTATATGGACGGATGATGCCATATTTTTAGTTGATCCAGCAATAAATTGAGTGAGTGTTTAGAAGCCTTTTTTTGATTGTTTGAGGGAACGCAGACACTATTTATTATAGATGACTGCTCGGCAGAAAGAGGACATTTGTTAAAAAAGAAACGCTTTGTCGAAATAGTTTCAGTGGAAGACATGCTAGAATAAGTGTGTGGATTTTATGTCAAAAATATAACTCGGTTTTAAAAAACCCTTTAGAGAACAGTTAAAGACTGTAGTTCTATTTCATATGAAAGACAGAGACTCATTTGATGAATGTTTGCGCGAAAATGATATTATTGAAAATGATCAGGAAAAACCCAGGATTAAACAAAAATTAAAAATCTGAAAAGTTTAGTAAAATTTGTATTAAAAACGGATAACCCTACACAATATGTTTGGGTTTTTAGGGCAGTTATTTTTTGGTTATTGAAGTCTTACTTGTTAAAAAACAGTAATATGCCGCTTCTAGAGTCAACCGATCGAACTGGTTGACTGTGTAATGCAGGTTGGTTTACCCCGTTAATGCGCATGCCCAGTAGAATCAAGTCCGCTGAGTATGAGAGAACTGATAAATGCCAATTTCCCAGGGTCAGCTGCTCCGAAACTGGTTGGGAGCAGCTGGCCTAGGATTGGCATTTATCAGTTCTCTAGGAGGCTGCTCCCCTTTCAGGATGTACGGCTCATGCGCAACACTCACAAGTTTGTAAGCGTGACGTCAGTATCACAGAAGATATTAACAGGGGATAAGTTCACACACACACACACACGCACGCACGCACGCACGAAACGCACGAAACACACGCACACACCCCACACACACACACACACAAACACACACACACACACACACACACACACACACACACACACACACACAACACACACCCCACACAAAACACACACACACCACTACGTCTCGATTCTGAACCACAGGACTGAAAAATGAAGAATAACGGTCACTGCTGCTGCCCATGGACAAACGTTGGACCTTAAAGCGTCCTGAAAAGTTAAGGCCTGCGAACACTTCTAACTGTCCCACAATCGGTGAGACAACATGTCCCCATTCAACAGTGGAAACACCTCCAACCTTCCATAATCCCTCCACCCCCACCCCCACCCAGGTAAACGACACGGGTCAGCCAACGGTTCTTCCATAACACGTGTATAACACAATCAACGGTCCCAGGGTGGATAGGTCCCGGCTTTTTCTCCTCCTCCAGCTCCAAAAGTCAGAAGCATCAAAACATGTTATTCCATCGATCAGTGGGGGGTTTTATTCAACATAAATCCAGTCACAAGCTGCATCATTCTTATATAGTGGAAACATGGGGGCCCTCATAAAAATCCCTGGCATCCTCTGATTGGGGGAGAGTGTTGCTAGGCCTTTTGGGCCCTTTTGGGGCCTGGCCTGATTCTAGAGGCACGTGATTTCCCTTTTTTTTGGTGTTTGTTTCTATTAGGGGTGAAGGGAAGGTCTTAGTCAAAAACCCATAATCTTTGGAACATCTTTTACATTGGAAATAAAGATAAATACATTGTGAATCTAATGCCTGTTAAACGGGAAGAATGTTGTTGCATATTTCGCCTAGCTCTTTGCTCTGTCCTAGTGTATTTGTGAACGTGTATGAAAAACTTTCTCTAACGTCTCACACTATCAATTACCTCCACACTGGTTCATTTTCAGCCTCAACTCTCGTTCGAGTGAACGATATGCCCCCGGTCTGCCTCTGTCTCTTTTTTCTTCTTCTTCTCCTTCTTCTCTCTTCTTTTTCTTCTTCTTCTTCTTCTTCTTCTTCTTCTTC
>CM031627.1:40790369-40791705 GCA_018398815.1 Conus ventricosus | reverse complement strand
GACTCTCTCCTCTCTCTCTCTCTCTCTCTCCTCTCTCTCTCTTCTCTCTCTCTCTCTCTCTCTCTCTTCTGTGACAGTGTAGCTCTCCTGTTCTGCTTCTCATTTCTTTTCTGCACTTTTTTTTTCTTCTTTTGTGATGAAAGGCTCTGTTTTTCAAGAGGAGAGTATGTTTTTAAGTTTAAGGCCATCTCCTCTCTCTCTCTCTCTCTCTCTCTCTCTCTCTCTCTCTCTCTCTCTCTCTCTCTCTCTCTCTCTCATATACACACACATACAAACAAACAAACAAAACACACACACACATTCACACACACGCGCGCGCACGCACGCACGCACGCACGCATGCACACACACAGAGCTGAATCAGCACTTTATAAGACTTGATCACACGCTCACTCACAAATATAGAGGGTTTGTTTGTGTTTTCGAGCTCGGTTCAGCCGGCTCTCTCTCTCTCTCTCTCTCTCTCTCTCTCTCTCTCTCTCTCTCTCTCTCTCTCTCTCTGAAAACACATTCACACTCCACACACGCTCTCTCTCTCTCTCTCTCTCTCTCTCTCTCTCTCTTCTCTCTCTCTCTCTCTCTCTCCTCTCTCTGTGTGTGTGTATCACACACACACACACACACACACACACACACACACACAACACACACACACACACACACACACACAGAGAGAGAGAGAGAGAAGAGAGAGAGAGAGATGAGAGAGAGAGAAAGTGAATAAGAGCCCTTGACTGATGATACTCGCTATATAGCTCATTCTTGCCGCGTCTTGCGTCTCTGGAATACAGAAGTGAAACTTCTTTAATTAAGTAACTTGTCAAGAATTGATGTTCAAGACCACTGACCTTCGTCAGTCATACGCAACAAGATAGAGGGATTGTTTTCTGTTCTCTCTCTCTCTCTCTCTCTCTCTCTCTCCTCTCTCTCTCTCTCTCTCTCTCTCTCTCTCTCTCTCTCTCTTTTCTCCCCTCCTCTACTGAACTTCATTTTGTATTCTTATGTCCTGTTCTGGCAGATCTACGACAAAAACTTATTCCGTTAAAATTTCATCGACGTCCAGCACTGTTCAATTTAGTCTTTTGTCGTGAAAACAATATAACGTTGCAAGGAATCTTGCTTTATATCTGTGCAAATCATTTAAAAGAAGGAGTGATTTGATTTAAGTAAATTGCATATCTTGAGAATGTTGTGAAATTTTTGTGATAAGATACCTTATTTCATTACTTTCTTTGTTACTCACCCCCTTCAAATGGGGCTGTGGCCTTTCTGAATAAATTATCGTTATCGTTATCTCTCTCCTCTCTCTCTCTCTCTCTTTCTCTCTCTCTCTCTC
>CM031627.1:40752869-40780369 GCA_018398815.1 Conus ventricosus | reverse complement strand
TGAAGTGACCCAGTATGGCATTCAAGAAAACCTTTTTAGTTTCTGTTTTTTTGATGCTCAGGGGGGGCGAAATGAAATTATAAAAAAAAATGAAAAAAGGGGATTAGAAATCTAAAAAGAAGGACCCCCAAAAAACAAAAAATGTTTCTTTATTTTGGGTGGTTTTTGATTTGTGAAAAAATTGGGGGAGAAAAAAAAGTAAAAAAGGAAGAATGAAAGAAAGTGGGCCCAAAAGGGTTTTTAAAAGAAAAAAAAGGATATTCGTGTTTACATACGCAGTAGTACTTTGAAAAAGTTATTAACCTTTTCCCTCGTTTTAAAATTTTGGGTTGCCGTCAGTTTTATCATGAATAAACTGAAGCAATTGAAAAATGTACAGATTGTAGAATACAGAATACGGGTCAAAGTTCCAAATATCCTGGCGAATAACGGAACAGCCCGTCTTTAAATGTTTGTTTGTGTGGCGTTTTAGCAAAAGTGCGCGCGACTTTAGCCCATGAGCCCTCCACTGGAAAGTCTATTTTTAATCCCGCTCATGCAGGAGCGGTGGGTTTGTTTGGGTTTGGGCTTTAGAACAGTGCGCGCGACTGAAAGACACTGGGGCCCTCCCATGAGTAAGATTTTTTAGATCGCTCATGCAGGAGCGGTGGGGTTTTGTTTGAGTGATGCCTTGATTTCCCAGATTTGACTTTGTTAATTGCTGTGATTACTGGCTTATCTTCGCTTAACGCCCTGCTTCAATTTTTTTGGCTGCCTTGGGGGCCACAGAATGTTTTTTATTCAATTTTCTTGTTTTTTAAAATTTTTAAAGCTTTTGATAATGCATTTGGGTGGTGCTTTGATAATTTGTTGACAGAGAGCCCGGGCAGCCGTCTTAAATTTACGGCGTTAAGCCCCAACCCAAAAAACCCCTTTCCCCTTTCCCCTATGAAAGACTTCCTTATTTTTTAAATGTTTGTGCGGTTTTGGTTTGTTGTTGTTTTGTTTTTTTTATGAAAAAAAAATTTTTTTTAATTTGCTTCGTTTTTTTAAAATAATCAAAGGTGCGCGCCCCCACCGCACGCACGCCCCCCCACCCCCACCCACGCAGCACGTCCCCCCCCCCCACCCCCTGTGTACCCACCAACTCCTACCCCCAAAGTCCCCCCAGTTCTTAATTAATTTTTTAATTAGTCACCCAATTTTTAAATTAAGTTTTTAATTAAGTACTTCTTTCCCTAATAAGTTTTGTAAGTAATTCTAAGTTTTTGTTAAGTCACCTAAAGATATAACTAAGTCATCCTTTAAGTACAACCAGTTCTTTTCAGTTATTTTTTAATTATCAAAAAAAAAAAGTATTTTTTTATTTAAAATAGTAAATCCCTTTTATAGTACAAAGCCTAAAAAAACGTGTCATGTTGGGATGTTTGCTCAGCGTTCTCTGCATAGTCTTAATAAAGTTCTTACACCCTAAGCAACCCATTGATTACAATTCTGGTCTTGGAAATTTTTTTATAGACTCCATGTCTTTTTTTTTGCCCCAAATCTTTTTTAAAATACGCCATGATCTATTTTTTTTAAAAAAAATTTTTAAAAATATTTGTTTAAAAGGGATAAAAATTTGTCTTTTTTTTTTGGGGGTTTTTGGCGTGCGTGTTTTTTCTGTATTTGGGGTTTTCGGGTTGTTTAACTTCTTTTTTTTTTGTTGCCATTGGTTTTTTTTATAACCGAATAATCCCCCAAAACAGCGCAAGGCCCCAAAAATGGCAACAGTTTTAAGTTCAATATTCCATGAAGCTTTGGTGCTGTAGGTCTTGTATAAGGAGTTTTTATAGCGGGCTTGTCAATTGTTCTGGCGCTGGCGGTGTTATGTTTTTTTGTGAGTTATATTTTGCAACATTAATTTTTTTTGTTTTCCACTTGCTAATTTTTTTCTGCTTTACACCCCAGGATGCTTTTACGGGCCCCCCTGGTTCAGTGTTTTTGTTCTGCTGATTTCTGGCTTGGTTCTTTCTCCCCTGTTTTCATTTTTCCCTGTTTTTGGGTTTTTTGATATTTCCAGCTCGTTATTTTGAGGGAAAAAAACTATATGTTTGTTATTAACCCCATGTTAATGGCGATAACAAGCCCCCAAATCGTATTAGATCACCCAGAGACCCCCAATGATTTTTTAAAAAATGTTTTGGGTTTAATCTAGAAGATTTTGTTCAGAATCAATGGGAGCAAATCTCTGTGTTTAGGTACAAATAAAAACCTTTTCCCCCACACTTTTTCCCTTTTCTAGCCCCGTGGCTTAAAATACCTGTTATGATACTTTAAAATGTCTTGTGGCGACATCTGTTAAATCTGTTCATGCTGTTTATTTCCCGAGGAACGTTTTTTTTTTCCACATGCTCCCAAAAGAAAAGCCTTCCCCTTTTTGGCTTTATAGCTTGGTCATAAACTTGGCATTCATAATTTGGGAAAGGGTTTGGCTGCCTTGTAGTGTAGGGATTTCCTGTTCATGTTTTTAAAAATTAAAATTTTTTATTTTTTTAAAAAGCACCGAAAAAACTGTCAACCTTGTTACCATTTGTGTTTTGGAGGATAGTGTGGATATTTTGTTGGTAAAAGCCTGTTAAAAATTTTAAACAGCGTTTTTGGCCCCAAACTAGATTTTGGGATTCAGAAAAGCTGTTGCTTTGTTGCAGCTTCGTTTGTACGAAAGTTTTTCTGGGGTTAAGAAAGGGAAAATTTTCCAGACAATTTAAATATGTAAAAAAAAAAACATTTTAAAAATGGCTTCACTGCAAAAAGATGCGGGCTGTGGGAAGGTTTTGCTTTTAGGGAAGAAATTTTCGCATTTGTAAATGCGGGATGGGGCGAGAGAAAAAGACATAACAAAGTATGGAGCAACTAGCGCGCACAGACGCCTATGAAAAGCGAGTTGAGCAGTTAGATTTTTTAATGAAACACTGAAAAAACAGGGGATGCGCTTAACATTTAAAATGTGTCAAGAATAAAACAATATTATCTTGAAAGGAAAAACCAATCGAGACTTGCCCCCCCCAAAATCAGGGACTTTTAAAACCATCAAAAAAACAAAAGATGCAAGAAATGGGTTTTTTGTTGGTATGCCGTTGTGTATTTTGTTGCAAAAATTTTTGGCGAGTAAAAAAATAAACAAAACTATTTTTCCCCAAAAAGGATTTTGGGAAGGGAATAAAAGCAATTTAAAAAGCTAACCCAAGCAGTGGAGTCAGTGAACAAAAGAAAAAGATGGTTATCTAAAAAGCGATTTGGCAAAATTTTTTACCGGCCCCTGAGATACAGAGACCACATTTGTATAAACCCAAACGACCCCATCAAATGGATCTTCTATATTTCCCCTCTGATAGGTTGACAAAAAAGTTTTTATACGCATCCAGTCTTGAATGCTTCAGATACAAGATGGGGAAACCCTTAAAAAAAAAGAGTGTTTGCTGTTGCTGTTCCCATCAACTAAATCCCAACGGGCCCCTTTAACTTTCCGCAGATTCAAGCGATGTGGAAAAAAATTTAAAAGGGGCAAGTGAATCATTTTTGTTAAAAATGGGGGTTCCCATTAAAGGGGCTTTCCCGGGAGTTCACGATCACAGGTTTATTTGAAAATTTAACAAACAGTTAGCAAAAAGCTTTTTCCTACCAGCACGAGAGTGTTGAAAATTCCGCAACAAAAATGGGTTAGAAGATTGCCTCAGTTTTGGCGAAGAATAATGAAGAATTTAAAGGGCTAAAACCGTAAAGAAATAAAAAAAAACAATAATGTTGCGAAGACTCCATCCCCGAAACTATTACCTTTTGGGTTTAAAAGTAAGGTACTTTATTACGGGGAAGCAAAGGGGGCACTGCATCAGGGAAACCGATCATTTTGGTGTGTTGATCCATATGAAATAAAAAAAATTGAAAAGATGTTTTCCCGCCGTGTATTTTTCGGAATGACAAAAAAAAACCGCCCCTCAAAGATCTTTTTGAAAAAGAACTGCAGATAATTCGCCAGACACGTTGTTTAATTAATTTCGAAAATTTTATTTTGGTTTAAATGGAAGGCAAAAGGGAAAAGGCAGAACGAAACAAAATGGAAAAAGGAAGAGCCCTTGAAAAGAAAAGGGATTTTTTGGCTTTTGTAATGTATTAAGGAAAATTTTCGAGGATTAATCAATGCAGCTAAATCACCAGTTTCCTAAACTCAACCCCCAAATTGGGAAAAAAAATCTTGAAATAATAAAAAAAATTCGAAATCGTCAAGAAAAATGAGAAAGTTTAATAAATTGGATGAAGCATGATTGTTTATAAAAAAAGTTGATGTTTTTAAACCCCCTTTTTTTTGCGGTCCTCGGGCCCCGATTGCTTTGAAAACCCGGATTAAAAACACCGTTTTGGTTTGTTCTATTATGACTTCTTTGTTACAACTGTTGTGTTGATTCATGTAGTTGTCGCAGTTTACGTTGTCATGATGAAAAGTTTTTATTCCCAAAAATGTTTTGTAGTTGTATGTGTTTTGGCTGACAACGCTGCGGAATTCCCTTTGCTTTCTTAGATTTTCTCTGGTCAAAATTTACTGTTTTTTTGCCTTTAAACCCCAACAAACCCCTTGTCACCTTTCAAAAAATTCATCCTTCATTTTTCCCCAAAAACCTTCTTGTTTTAATTAAAAGCAAAGGCGAATCTTTGGGTAATCAGATGTTCTACCACCCCGCTGCCCCTTTGTATTCATTTCCATGTCTTTTGATTTTTCCAGTAGGTTCTTAAAAAAACTGTTGTATCTGTTGTAAAGTACTCTGGATCGGATCGGGGTTTTTAAAGTAGTATAAAGAAACTCTAACTCAAAAGCTTTGATAATTTAAAACGGGGAAAACCCCAATTTAAAATCAGGCTTGTCTAATCTGATTTTCTTTTTTTTTCTTTATCCCAAAAAAGTGATCTGAAATTTTAAGTCTGATATTGGGGTTTTGAGTTGTTAATTGCTTCGTTCTTTTTGGTGACCAATCTGAATTTTTCGCTTGGCGGTTTCCTGTCTTCCAAAACGCTGTTGTTCTCGTTGAAAATCTTTTTCTGAACTTGTGGTTTTGGGTTTTCTGAGATCAGTTTCTTCATGAGTATGGTTTTCTGAACTGTTTTTGATCGAAAGAATTATACGTTGGACGCTTTTAAAATTTTAAAACCCCATGTTTAAAAAAATTGTAGAATCTGTAATGACGCAAAAATTTTTTTTGCCGAAGATTAGGCACAAGTTTTAGGGGTTCTTTGGACCCAATCTTTAGTTTTCTCTGCAAATGGGTAGTTTTATGTAGGTCATGGAGTTCATGGGATATTCTAAGTAAAACTTCTAGAAAAAAAACCCACGTGTTGTCGGCTTTAAAATTGCCAACACTTTAATGCCTTTTGTTATTATTCGGATCCCCCCTGTGTAATTTTTAAAAGTTGGAAAATGGAAGCGATGGCCAAGCCCCCCCTACGATTTTTTGCATCTAAAAATGGTAGTTAGCCCTTTTACTCGGATCTAGTCGCCCAAGTATTTGTTTTTTGTTTTACGTAAATATGCGACCCCATACAAATTTCTCCAGCAAACCCGTTTTCAATCTTTCTGAATCATGGTAAATTGGCAATAAATAAATTTGTACTCATTTAAATTTTAAAGGGAAAGCACCCCAAAACTCTCCCAGGCGCAAAAAAGTAATGCGCGGGACCCAAGTTAAAATTTTTTTATGCAGGTCTTTTTTAAAATTTTTTCAAAAGAGTCCCCCCAACCCAAACTGTATCAGCCATAAGGGTAGGAGTTGATAGTCCCCCCGTTTTACACTCTAACTTTTGCCCCGTTTTGAGCATGCTGGTAATCTGAATCATGGGTTTTCTCAAAGACTAGAAAAGAACGCGCCTTTGGCGGAAGTGAGTCTTCAAAAACCTTTTCCAATGTTTGTCTCTAGGGTAAAACCCCTTTTTCTAAAACGTTGGGTAAAAAATTTTTCCGTTTTTTGGGGGACTTTAAGGGCATGTAGTGACTCTAATGATCCCATCTGTGTTGAAGAGTCAAAAAAAACATTTTATTTAGTTAAAGAAGTATTTTTTGATGACGTGCGCGTGTCCCCTGAAGGCGTTGGTTACTGCTTGAAAAATTTAAGTGAGAGTCGTAACCTCGCAAGTTATGAAAGAAATGGGCAGCTTCCATGTCTTTGGTTCAACTTTTTGAAGTTGCATTTGTTTGCGCGCCCCCTTAAAACTTTCCGTATTGTGATATGGTTTCTTATGTTGGATTTGCTGCGTCTGATGGGGGGCCTAAACCCACAAATCCAACAGTGGGGGCTGAGGCTACTGTTTTTGGGTTTTCAGGGTCTCATGATTTCAGAAAATTCAGATTATTAGAAAAATCTTACGCCTTGCTGCTGCGCTGTAAAAATTTCTAGCCGCATCTGGTCCTCTGTATAATTCGGCCCTTGAATGGCCCCATCCGACCTAAAAAAATGAAAGAAAATGAAAAAATCTGTTTGATTATCTTAAGACTGTTTTCGAAGTTTTTGTGGGGGGCGGGCCCTTTTCAAAGGAACAATAAGCGACTCGATTGCTTTAAATTCGTTGGGAATTTTTGCAGTTTTTTCCCGTTTTAAATAACTTTAGACCCAGGTGGGGGCTTTTAATTAGTTCTGTTTTAAGAAAACGGGCGATCAAGTTTTTTATTTTCGTTGCGGCTTGAACAGTGGTTTTCTTGTTAAATTTTCTGCGGGATTCTTTGTTTGTGCCCCTTTTTTGAAGTATGCTGCATTAGCTTATCATTGTTCGTATCAATGTGTAATGTGGAGCCCGCCGGGGGAAAAAAATTTGTAGTAGTCAAATTTTTTTTTGTCTGGCTCGCCAATTGTTGGCTGTTCTTGGGGGCATTTTTCGGCTTTAGTTTGTTTCCCCATCCCATGGTAGATATTTACAGTTATTGGTTTGTTTTGTTCTTCAAACTGTAAAATTGGTCTAACTAACAGGAAAAAGGTATTCCTTGAGTTTAAAATCTTTGGTTATTTTTTTGTTTAGTCACTCTCTTGCGTGGTCGCGGGCATGATGCAGCCTTGCAAGAACACACCCCAAAGAAACTTTTTTTGTCTAAAATTTTTTGTTTAAAAGCTCTCTTTAAAAAAACTCCGGGGTGCGGATGTAAGCCTTTCTACAATCGGGGTACTTAGTGTTTTTAAATTAATTTAAGATTCGCCCTCTGCCAACAGAGCTTCTTTTTTGTTCTTCGCGGCAGCGCAAACTGTGTAAAACAGTTCGCTGCCCAACCCGGTGTTAAGTCTTAGAGGAAAGAATAGTCTGTTGTTTTGTCGAGCCCCGACTTTGTTTTTTCATTTTTGTTCATAGTCGATTAAAAATAACATTTCTTTAAATGGCGGGCCTATTGTTAGTTTGCCTGGAAAATTGAGAAATAGCATGAAAAACACTTTGGGCCCGTCGTTTTTTGGGTCAAAAGACTTCTAAATCAAAATCATTTAGTGCTTTGATAAACGCTCTCTTCAAGCATTCCTTCAAACAATTCATCTGGGCCTTTTTTCTTAGCCCTGCGTCTTTTTTCTAGCCAACATATTTATTTTTTAAATTAAAAAAAAAACACCCGGGTTAATCAGAATCAATTCACGGTCTTTTTGTGCTTGGACTCATAAAACTAAAGTATAAAAACCCCTTTGTGTTGTTCTGTGAGCTGTTTGAACAGAGTTTAAGTCTCGTTTATTTTTTTAAGCATTTCCTTTTTTTTCTGCTCGGCGTCTGGTGTTGAGAAAAAAATTTTCCTTGCCCTTTTTTTGAAGTAAACTTTTGTTTTTTTAGTCATCAAAATCGGCTGTAAAAGATTAATTCTTTCCCTGATGTTTGAGTAACTAGGCTTTATTTTTGTCGTTTGAAGGAACTAAGTTTGCGTTTTTTAGTTGAACCTTTGCTGGTGCTTTTTGGGTTTGTTTTTTTTTTTTTTCTGAGCACTACGGCTAATGAACAAGGCGGGGAGCTAAAAAAAACCTCCTAGAGGTAAAGTGCGGGTGCGCCCATGCCCGTTGCTAAGAGGGCCAAACCCCTTCCGCTGAAGAGCGTTTAGTCGATGCTCCAGTATTAAAATATGTAACGCATTAAAGGGGAGAGAATACTTCGTTTTTTGCTGTATTTTGAAAGGTCTTTCTTAGTTTTTTTTATTTGTGTAATGTGGTTAATCTGGGTTTTTATGTTGGGCTTTTATACCTTCGTTTTGGGGACTCTGTAGGTTTTTTGGATAAAACTGAACGACATGCTTTTTTTAAAATAAAAAAAAATTTTGTATAGTATATTTAATTGTATTTTTTAAAATTTTTTTTGCGATCTATTTAAAACCCAAAAGTACATTAAAACGGTTTTTTTCGGTTCTTTTCTTTATCAATTTTAATGTTTTTTAGTCTCTCCAGTTTTCCCCCTTTCCCTGCAACTGATTATCCCTGTGACCCTTTGGTAATCCTAACCGTATTTTGTTTTTAAATACTCAAGCCTAAAATTGTGAAGATGTAAATTTTTGAAAAAGGTCAATGTTGGTTTTACACCTCCCCCCTCCAAAAAAGTTTTTTATTTCATCAAAATGTGATAAGGGTTTTAAGCCCCCTAGATAGATTTGGTTAGGGTACCCCCAAACGAACTTGTACTTTCGTTATTTTGGATTTTAAAAAATTTTTTTCCTCTTTTGAAAGGTTCTTTTTTACACGAATAAAAAA
The DNA here is from genome assembly GCA_018398815.1 of Conus ventricosus. Classification (NCBI taxonomy): domain Eukaryota; kingdom Metazoa; phylum Mollusca; class Gastropoda; order Neogastropoda; family Conidae; genus Conus; species Conus ventricosus. The sequence goes on along the minus strand of CM031627.1, from coordinate 40,771,664 downwards.
ACTTTAGCGATCTTGCTGCGACCTAAAAACTAAAATTCCCTTTGTGGGCGCCCCTGCTTTGGTTTGTTGTTTGATGAATCACCTTTTTGTTAAAATTTTTGTAATTTTGCCCGATTTGGTGTCAATCAGCCTTGCTAAATTAGGGGGGCAACAACGTCAAACTCTAAAAGAGTGTCAGAAATGCTTTTCTTTGTTCGGTTCTGATGTCTGTTTAAAGGTTTGTATTCATTAAAAAATTAGTTCTATGGACAATTGTCTTTTAATGCTCCTTGAAAGTATGGGGTGCGCTTTTAAAAATCCAAAATCTAAGGGGATGGAAAAAAAGGTTTTCCTGCAAAATTTACAGTAATACTTTTTTCCATCTTTGTATCTGCGGCGCCTATTTTTGTTTTAGTGTTCTTCATTTTCGATTCTTTAACGCAAGATCGCCCCTTTCATTTTCCGGGTTGCCCTTGATCAGAAAGGTTAAAAAAATGTCGCATTATGTAAAAAAAATATTTCTTGCCCCCCGTTTTTTAGAAATTTTCTTTAAAGTTGCCCCCCCCCGATTCTGTACAACTGTCCGTTTGGGTTGTGTTGAAGCGAGTCTGTTTTTAAAGTAAGGCGCGAGCTGGCCAATCATTCATCTCCCCCTAGGTCTGGAAATTTTACAGTAAGAAATTTTATTGCATCAATAGTGATGGATTTTTTTTGGAAAAAAATATTCCGTTTTTTCCTTCCGCCCAAGGGGCTTTTCAGTTTCTATGCGGGTAAGAACGAGCCATATGTTTGCTGCGCCATTTTTGAAGCAAAAAAAAAAGTTTTTTATTTAAAAACATGGCAAGAATTGAAAGGGGAGAAGTTAGTGTTTTGATCCGGAGACGACTGAGTGAAATGATCCCTTTGAAAAGCATCGTCATGCTCTCAATCGGGATGAATTAACAGAAAGTAAGGTTAAATCATTTTACGAAAGTTTAGGTCAAGAAACCCCCGAATTTATGACCAAATGATTTTGAAATTTAAAAAATGATCATTTGTCTGTAAAAAAAGACCCCGGGCAATTGTTCGGCTTACAACTAAACCCGGACCCATCAAAGTTTTTAGCCAAGAGTACAAATTTACAAAGATCAGTGTGAAAGAACAAAATCCCCTTTGGGCTTGTTAGGCCAAAAAAAAGGGCGGAGGGGGTTTCTAAACTTCAAAACAATGCAGGAAATCCCAAAACTAAACCAAATACAAAAAATGGAATTGAAGAATTTTAAACAATGGCAGATGAAATAATAAAAAGCAATAGAAGCAAAAAACCAGTTTTTTAGAAGAAACAGCATTTAAAAACTATAACGCTCACCCCTACCCCTGCGAGAATAGCGGCCTTTATCATGTTTTGGAAACTCAGGGCGAAATTTAAAAAACAATTTTGCAAAAAATAGGGAATAGTGAGAATAAAAAGGAAAAAAAAAACTGTTGAGGTGAGACGATGTAGGGCTGATATTTTAAAAAAGAAAAACAAAGACTAAAAATCTTGACAAGAAAAAAATCAGCAAAAACTAGAAGCGCTGGGTATAACGAGACAATTTTGAATCAGTGAAAAGAAAAAGAGAAAATCGAAAAAATTTTATTGAAGACACGACACTAGCAGAAGATACGAACATGTTTGAGAGCAAGGGGTACATTTGCAAGCGTTATAATGCTTGGATTTGAATAAGTACATTGGTGTGGGTAATAAGGCGGCGGTGGAGGCAAAGTTAGTACCCCACCGCCATCGCCTCAAACCTGATAAAACATGGGTAAAAAAAAAAAGCTTGATCCCCTTGCGAATTTATTAAAAAATTTGTGGGAAAGCTAAGACGCTTTACCAGGATATTTGGGGGATTTTAGCTGGCTTTTGTCTATGCAAGCCCAAAAATATTGGCTTTATGGCGGACTTTGGGAATTTGTTTTGTAATGTTGGGTTACATTTAGTAAGATAAAGACCAAATAATCCTATGCCAGTTAATCCCAAAAACAAGCGCTGCCTTTTTTTATTTTTGGTCACGCGACAGAGGCCCCGGGGCTTTGCTGAGTCTTTTATGACTTTGGGGGTTTGGATTTGGGGATTGGAATTTAAACTTTGGGTGTTTTTTTATTGTTTGTAATTTCTGGTCGAAATTTATGTCGTTTTTCCCCAAACCCTTCTTTTCATTGCCTGCTATGTTTCATTATTATAGTTTTTTTTGTACCCATCTGAGTTGAGGTCAGAAGGCGATGTTAAACCCGTGCCCAAAAGCAAAATTATTTCGATCTTTCGTTTGTAAAACTGTTGGTACCCCCCCTTTAAAACTTTAAAGGGAAATCAACTGTAGAATTAAAGGGCCTCTAAATTTCTAGTATTGTTTTTGTGGTCAAACCAGTAGAAAGATCAGTTATGCTCGATCTCGCTGTGCTTGCGAACCCAGCAAACACCAAAAGTAGTCGAATAGAGTCGTTTTTTTTTTTTCCCGCTCTAGTTAGGCCCTTTGAAGTGTCTAAGATAAATGTTTTCTGCTGTTTTTGCTCTGCTGTAGGGACCCCGGGTGAAAGTTTGGGCCAAAAAGAAAGTTTGGAAGGAGGTGCCAGTCATAGTTATACTTTCTGTGCGTCCCGAAATAAAAAGGCCTGGCCCTGATTAAGTCCACTTTTGTCTAAGGCTGTTTAAAGTTAATATTGAATTTTGTTACAGATCCTTTCAAAAGCCTTCTGTCTTTCTGTTGTGGTGGATTAAAGGGTTTGTCATTTGGCAAAAGGCCTTTCAAATTTGTCAAAAAAGTTAAAGGTGTAATGAAAGAAATCTGTACTGCCCCACCCCAAGGATCAGGTGATTTAAATGATCAGAAAACGAACCCCCACACCCCGTTGATGGAAAACACAACAAAGTTTAATGGTTCTGATAAAATGCATGGATGCTAAACCACGCTTTCTTGATGGGTCGTTTTAATAGGGGGGGGTTTGATAGCTCTTCAATGGAGTACTACCCTTTTTTTGAAAAAAGGCGTCTGGGTACCGCAATTTTCGAGGTTAGTTGCTTTTATTTTTTTAAATTTTAGTGCGGCCCCCCCAGAATATTTTGCGCCAGTTATTTGAATGATATTTTAATTGTTTTTAAAAATGTTTTTTAACAATAACAACACAAGACCGCCCTTCGTTTTTGCATGCTATTTATAACAATTTGGGGGCCCAAAAAAGGTGCGCTCCATGAAATATTTTACAAAGGTATGGTTTAATATAAGTGAAACCCGGAAAAATAAAAGGTTTTAAAAGTTGACAATCAGGGAACAAAGTTGCCTTAAAAACCCGATGGTTATTTTCGGGGTTTTTCTCACTAAAAGAGCAATGAGTAATTTGACATTACTCTCAAATTTAAAAATGCAAATTGAAAAAAAATGTTAACTTCAAGCCTGAAAAGAAGGGGGTTACTATTTTTTTAAAGAGCTAGCTAAAATGTTGGCTTCGGAAAAATTTTAGATTTGAGTTACACCCACCAAACTACTTTTGAGGGGGAAAATCGCTCGATCTTGCATTCATTATTATCTATTTCATTTGGGTGAGCTGAGCATGATGAAAAATTTTTGTGGGAAAGGCCCCCAACTGTTTAAAAGCTCTTCGTCAGGGGAAAAATGTATTGCGATTATGAAATTATCTTCCCCCCAATTTTTTTCAGTTTAAAATTAGTTTGTGGGAGGGGCGGATATTTAATTAAAAATCAAAGACAAAAACGGGGGGGGAAAAGTTAAAAGGATAACTGCAATTGTTTTGGAAAAAAAATTTTAAATTTTCTTTAAAAAAATGTCGGTGGGCCAGAGAAAACGGGGTTACATTAGGGTAAGGTGTATAAATTTAGAATTAAAAAACCTTGCAGTGTTGCGGCTTTGAAAAGAAAGGTGGTAGGCGCTTTGTTGGTTTTGGTACACTAAGATGGTGATTATAAACGCAAAAGAGGTTGGCGCACCAAAAAAATTTCCTAAATAGAACGTGCGCAATTAGAGAATAATGTTGGCGTATGAAAAATTTAAAAAAGTTTTGAAAGCCTGACCTCAAATGGCATTGAAATATTTAGAATGGGAAAAAAAAATTTGAATTCTAAGCCCTTTCATATTTTTTGCCATCAAAAAAGTTTCGAAAGCTTCAAACTTGGCCCTTTTATGTAAGCTTTTTGCCCGGGGCATGTCGGAAAGAAAATTTAAAAAAACGCCCCCTTGGAAAAAAAAAAACAGTCATCCTCACAGAAAAAAAACAGTTGTAAAAAAAGCTTCTACAAATTTTCGTTCTTTCCAAGCAGGGAAAATTTGGAGACGCGGTTTTTCCCAAAGATATTGAAATTTCTGTCTTTAAAAATGTGGAGAGGGGTGGGGTTGTGGGCGGGTTTTGTGGCCTTATAAAAGGAATTAAAATTTTGCTGGCAAAACTTGGACGTTTAAAGCCCCTTAACGTTACCCTCGTCTTTTTTTTACAATGGCGAGGATTAATTTTAAAACAAGCAACAAAATATTGTTTCTTAAATAGAAAAAATTTACAGAATAAAATTTTTATTAATCTACCATTTAGGCCTCGTAGGGGTTTTTTTATACTGAAAAGTTTTGACGGAAAGTTGATAAAAATTATTCTGGATTAGATTTAACTTGTTTTAAAACTATGGAGCAGTTAAAATTTATGACAAAAACCCTCATTGCTCATTGATTTGTGGGGAGATGGTTGTGGGGAAAAAAAAAAAAATATTTTCCCCGCGTTACAAAAAAGTTTATCGTTATAATTTTTTAAAAATTGTGGGGTTTTTTGTCCAACATTTAAAAGGAAAAAAGCATATATAAATTTTAGGTTTATTTGGAAGATGATGACATATTTTTAGTTATTCTAGCAAAAAACTGAATGGTGGTTGGAAAAAAATTTTATAGATGTTTGAAGGAACGCAGACACTTTTTTATTTTTATGACTGTTCGGCGAAAAAGACTAGTTTAAAAAGAGAAAAACCTTTGTCGAAATAGCTTTCAGCGGAAGACTGCGGGATATTGTGTGGTTTTATGCCAAAAAATATATCGGTTTTAAAAGACTTTGGAAAAGTTAAAGACTGTGTTTTATTTCAATGAAAAAAGAGATCTTTGAAGAATGTTTGCGCGAAATGATGTTTTTTGAAATGATCAGGAAAAACATAGGGGTTTAAACAAAAAATAAATCTGAAAAGTTTAGTAAAATTTATAAAAAGGTAATCCCAAAGTATGTTTTTTTTGTAGATAATCGTTATTTTTTTGGGGGATTGAAAACCTTACTTGGGAGAACGGGGAAAAACCAAACTGGGTTACTTTCGCCCCAAAATGGGTGGGGGGAAGTGGCCCCGGTTGGTATTTCCCCTTCTCTGTCCACAAAGGACTTTTAACACCAGGGCGCGATAAGGCAACCCACTAGAGGAGACACTGCACTAACTATTGAGTCACTTTAGTCGTGTTCAGGGCGGTGGTGTGTGTGTGTGTGTGTGTGTGTGTGTGTGTGTGTGTGTGTGCGCGTGCGTGTGTGTGTGCGTGCGCGCGTGCGCGCGTGCGCGCGTGCGTGCGTGCGTGCGTGCATGCGTGCGCGCGTGTGTGTGTGTGTGTGTGTGTGTGTTCTAAACAACATAAGGAATACATTATCTAAATAAGCCCCCCCCCCCCCCCCCCCCCAAACTGACGAACAATAAGTGCTCAGTTGTAGAGTCAGCATGACAGAGCCTTCCTAGAGGGCGCCGCGACGTCCACCCAACGATAGCCCCGGCTCGTGGAGATACCGGAGTCTCTTTCAATACAAACCGCACTCCCCTCCCTCCTACCCCCCCCCCCCCCCCCCTTCCTTCTCGTGGAAGTTTTGCGCTAGTAAATTCCTCTTTTTTTTTTTAGCCACTCTTTGTCTCCGCCTTTTTCTTTTTTTTTTGGGGGGGGGGGGGGTACTCTTTCTGTACTATTGTCTCCCCCCCCCCACTCATCCCCCCACTCACCCACACCCCATCTTCTTTACGGACGAGTCAATATATGTCCTGTCTTTGCGCTGTAAACGCTTTCATACTTATTTCTGGCCACAAAGTATGACATGCCAGCTTTGTTTGTTCGTTTCGTTTGTTTGTTTTTCTAAACAGGGCTGGCGACTAGACTGTCTAGGATGGACAGTCGCTGTCCATCCTACTGTGTCTGTTTGCCCGTATGACGATGTTATGTTTATTTGTTTTTTGTTTTGTTTTTGGTTACATGTCAATATTCTGCCCCCACCCTCACCTTTCTTTTCTATTTTTTTTTTACGCTTTTATCCAACTCTGATAGTGACAATTTTTTTACCGGGATGGCTGGCGCTTTTGTATGTTTTTTTTTTTTTTTTTTCAATATGAAACGTTTTTCTTTTTGGAGTGTGACCTTTTTATAGAATGTGACCTTTTCCAGAGTGTGACTTTTTAGAGTTTGACCTTTTCTGTGAGTGTTCTTTTCAAGACTGTGTTTCAGGATGTGACGTTCTTTTAGACTGTGACCTTTTCAGGATGGGACCTTTTCAGAGTGTGACCTTTTCAGGATGTGACCTTTTCAGAGTGTGACCTTTCCAGGATGTGACCTTTTCAGAGTGTGACCTTTTCAGGATGTGACCTTTTCAGAGTGTGACCTTTTCAGGATGTGACCTTTTCAGAGTGTGACCTTTTCAGGATGTGACCTTTTCAGAGTGTGACCTTTTCAGGATGTGACTTTTTCAGAGTGTGACCTTTTCAAGATGAGACCTTTTCAATATGTGACCTTTTCAAGATGTGACCTTTTCAAGATGCGACTTTTTCAGGATGTGACCTTTTCAGAGTGTGACCTTTTCAAGATGTGACCTTTTTCGAGTTTGACTTTTGTTTAGGATGTGACCTTTTTGTCCATATGGGTTTGACCGGGAGAAGTGTGTGTGTGTGTGTGTGTGTGTGTGTGTGTGTGTGTGTGTTCGTTCTTTAATTTAACGTCTATCCACCTAACAGTGATCTTAGACAGAATGTAAGTGTTATGTGTGTGTGCATGTGGTGTTTTTGGGTGTATGCATGCGAACGGTTGGTGTTGATTTTGGGCGTACATAGGTATGTATAATGCATTTAGGCCTAGATAAAATAGATAATATTAAACAAAAATAATAAAAAAAAACACACAAAAAACACACCAAACATTACTGAATCCAAAACTTTGAAAGAAACACTAAATAAGCAACTAACACCAGGATGGGGAAAATAACATAGACGTTAAAGTAAATGTCTAACTGGGCTCTTAATCAGTCCATGAACAACTTCAAAAATGTTTGATTCGTTGGAGATGACGTCTTCAAAGGCTGACATCGACGGTTCAGTGTTCAACAACCAAGCAGGTAAGTAGGGCTTCATTCTAACGCACAAAAAAAGTAGATGGAACGGGGTGATTTGCTGGCCACAAATGCAAGTCACATGTTTACAGAATTTGGTTTTAAAGGCATCAAGCCTCAATCTAAAAATCAAACTTTTTAAAATCCACTCTTGGTAGAGATTCTTGATACCTTTTTATTGTCTGATATCTTGTTAAATAATATCCCCTTTTTGTTTCTGGTGCCTTTTCGCTTATTTGAAATAGAGTTCCAGGATACGTCTTTTAAAAGACTATAACTCTCATGTAAGGATAAAGGAATGCATATCTTTGTTAAATCAGTCTCAGTGATAGCAGCCTTTTTGGCTAATTGGTCTACCCTTTCATTCGCAGATAATCCACAATGTGATGGAACCCAACAAAAATCGACATAGGAACCACGTAAATGCAAAAAATGAATTAAGTGGTAGACTTCTGATATGAGTTCTGCTCTCACACTTGTATTCGAAAATTTTAGAGCTTGTAGGACTGATTTTGAATCAACACAAAGTAGTATTTGAAATGCAGGAAATTGAAAATCAAGAAGAAAGTGTAATGCCATAATAATGGCAACAAGTTCCGCAGTAAATATGGAAATATTCTTACCAAGGTGGTAACCTTTTTCTATTTTTAAGGATGGAATTATGAATGCTGAACCAGACAAATGATTGTCTAGTACAGAACTGTCATGAGTCGGCCGAATGTTCTCGAGCATTTAGGCAAATTAAGGGTAGTTGCTGTTGTTGAGAGCAAGTTCCTTGGGTCTTCAAGTGTGCGAATTCAGGCATCACCAGAGGGGAATACCCTGAGTCGCATACTGAAGGAGGGAGAGTTGCTGGGAAGTGTTTCGCATGTCCGAGGGATAGTGACAAGGAGTTGCCGACCTGCCGGTCCTGGGTAGAGTGTCCAGTCCGACCACTGGCTGGCTATTCACTGGGTTCTCCAGTGGGCCTGAAGGGAAGGCGATCGTGTCAGGTGACCGTCACGGGTAGGTGACCGTCAGCCTGCAGGCAGAGTACAGCGACCATTCAGTTGTCCTTGTTCTGAGGAATGAATGGAAGGCTGCGGCCTATTGAGTGGTTTGCGCCTTATTGTCTATAGAGGCAGTAACTACTTGAAGCATCAGTCTTGGCTGGTAGAGAGGTCCAGGCTGTTAGTTCAATGGGTAGCTTGGGGGAATCGAACATGAGTTTGAATAGGAGGTTATGCATTAACCACTGGGTGCCCAAGTCTTTGTTGGCGCTAGCAGCTGTGGTGTGTGTGTATGTGTAGGTGACTAGTGATTCCATTGGTGGAATAAAAATAACTTGGGGATTTATTGGTACAAATCGTGTGATGTGTGTGTGCCAGTGATTCCATTGGTTGAGCCAGTTAAACTCGGGTTCTCTTTTCTTTGAGAACGAATATAAGGTGCTTGGAAAACCAGGAAGTGTGGGACTCACTTAAGGGAAAGTGAACTCGCCCGTCTTGCTGAGGGCTCAAGAAAATACAGCGTGAAGCAGAGGTTAGCTGTCGCCTCGTTGTCTCCTGGGTGGGGACGTAAGACAGTGGAGGTTGCTGTAGCCTCGGAGCCGACGACGAGAAGAATTGTCTCCCGTGGGGGGACGGTCGACAGCAAGACGTGTCAGCCTGTTGGACCCTAGACAGGGAGCTGCCAGACAACAGTGGGGTGTTTGCAGCCAGAGAAGACCTGTGGGAGAGGCCGACAGGAGCCCTTTCCGTGGAGAGGGCGAAGTACGGTGGAGTCCGGGAGACTCGGTGTGAGGGTGCGACTCAAGCTACGTTGCCAGTGTCCCCCAACTGGGATTTGGCCAATCGGGAGGACACAACGGTGTGGCAGCTTCAGCTCGTGGTCGTGCAGTGGATGAGAGAAACTGACGATCAACCAAGGAATGCTGGCAAGTTATGGACGCTTTATTGCTCTTAAGTTTATAAGTGTGCAAACGGAATAGTGGAATATTGTCTTTCCTGGTTAATGAAGAGTGATTGAAGGAAAGGGGATGCGATTTAAGAGATTGTCTGTATGATGTTTACATTGTTGTATGATACAGATAGTTGCGTTGTGTAGTGACGGGTGGGGCTCGGAGTCAAGTTTAAATAAAGTTGATTATTTTCTATGAAATGTTATTGGTTTCCCGTCACCTTTGTGCGGACCCGATGTGAGTGACAGAGTGCGTGTGCCTATGCGAGAGCGCATTTTGGTTGTGAAAGCGTAAATACTTCTGTCTATAACCCCCTGCATCCCTGAATATGAAAATCATATATTAATAACGAGGGGGAGCGTCGGAGACCCGTCACAAGAACCATCTGTATAAATTTTAAGGTAATTTATATAAGTTTCATTTATATGTGATTTAGCATACGTTGGCAGCAAGGGTCCATCACTTTTTTTAAAACTTGTGTAGTCTATGTCATAATTTGCTCTACTAAGTTCCCATTCCGGGATAGTGCTAAAAGACACCCGAGGAGCTACGTTTTGAGGGGCAGTGCCTGCTTTTGTAAATAAGTCGGATGTGTATGAGGCTATCGATTTTAGAGAATCGATATTTTGTGCCCGTTTAGGAAAACGTATTTCTGATTTTAATTCAGTTTCAGTGGTATTAAGATTTTGTACTGTATGATTTCTTAAAATATATTTTGCACATGCAAGTTTCATATTTTCTTCAAAAGGCAATATTCCGATCTCCATATAAGTTCTTAAAGTTGATGTATGAACCGGGACACCAAGAGCTATCTTGTAAGCTTTACTATCGATACTCTGCAACTTTTTAATTAAACATTTTGGGGATGAGAAAAATGTCTCCTGGGCATAGGATAATTTTGATCGTACAAGCGCAGTAGCTAAATGTGTTAATACTTTACTGTCTTTACCCCATGATTGTTGACTCACCATTTTCAAAAAATTTAAAGTTTTCTTAGCTTTTGTTAGAATAGTTTGTATGTGATAATTCCAGCTCAATTTAGAAGTTAAATTTACTCCTAAAAATTTTACGACTTTTTTTATATTCAAGGCATAATCCATCAATTTGAAATGAAGGCAGAGGATTAGGATCATAACCAGTATTGAACAGAACCATATGCGATTTTTCAGCTGAAAGGGCCAATCCATTTTCAGTCATGTACCTACTAATTTTATCTAGTTCATTTTGATATATCTTTTTAATATAGTTGATTGATCTAACTGGTGTGTGACGTTTTAAAGTAACTTTCATCCATATACAGATATCATCCGCATATTGTACTAGTTCAACATTTTTTGATAATGATTTAGGAAGATCATGGATCAAAATATTAAACAGGATAGGAGCTATCACAGCTCCTTGTGGGATTCCCATCTGGATATGTCTTTCATTAGAATATACATTTCCTACCTTCGTCTGTATTGTTCTACCACTTAAAAAGGTTTTTAAGTAATTGTACATACAGCCCGAGAGACCTATTAACTTCAATTTGTTCAGAAGTTTTGAATGCCAGTGTGTGTGTGTGTGTGTGTGTGTGTGTGTGTGTGTGTGGTGTGTGTGTGTGTGTGTGTGTGTGTGTGTGTGTGTGTGTGCGTGTGTGTGTATGCGTGTGTGTGTGTGTGTGTGTGTGTGTGTGTGTGTGTGTGTGTGTGTGTATGCGTGTGTGTGTGTGTGTGTGTGTGTGTGTGTGTGTGTGTATGTGTGTGTGTGTGTGTGTGTGTGTGTGTGTGTGTGTGTGTGTGTGTGTGTGTGTGTGTGTGTGAGAGAGAGAGAGAGAGAGAGAGAGAGAGAGAGACTGAGCGCGCGCGCGCGCGCGCGCGTGTGTGTGTGTGTGTGTGTGTGTGTGTGTGTGTGTGTGTGTGTGTGTGTGTGTGTGTGTGTGTGTGCGTGTTTGTGTGTGTGTATGTGTGTGTGTGTGTGTGTGCGTGTGCGTGTGTTGTGTGTGTGTGAGAGGAGAGAGAGAGAGAGAGAGAGAGAGAGAGAGAGAGAGAGAGAGAGGAGAGAGAGAGAGAGAGTGTGTATGATCGTGCGCGCGAGTGTGTGTGTGTGATGTTTATTTTTCTGTGATGTTCTTGCTCATTTATGTATAAATTATTATGACCATCATCATCAACCTCACTGTGATGCTAGAAACGTGTATTTTCGTGTCGTGAACACTACTAAAAAAGTGCTCCTTTTTGATAACCCACGGGCACTTCTGTGTTTGTGTATGAATGAAACCAACACCATGAGAACTGGCTATAAGGAAAAGACAGACATCTTGCCTTCCACGTGGCGAGTCTACAATTTCAGTCCAGAATGCCTCACACCCACCCCCTTCTTTCTCTCCGCCCACCCACCCACCCCCACCCCTCTGCCCAAGTCTTCCCCCCACCCATACCCAAGCCTTTCCCCACCCAGTCCAAGGGGGGGGGGGAGGGAGGGGTGAATGAGAGGGGGAAAGGCGATGGGGGGGGGGGGGGGGGGTTGAGAGGGGCGTGTCAAGTGTCGTCTGCAGCCTGATGAGACTGAGTTCTCCGCCCCTGATAGCTTTCTGCGGGATGGTCGTCTAGTCAGCATTTTTTTTTCTCTCCCAAGAACGAGGTTTGTTGAAAAAGTGTTGTCGTCTGCATTTCTTCTTCTTCCACTTTTTTTTTTTTTTGAATATTTTTTTTTAAGCCAGTCTGCAACGAGGTCCACGTTCAGTTTGTGCGTTGTGTCGAATCAGCAAAGACGTATGCAGTTCTGCAGAAAGTTGAAGGGGTTTATGTCCAGACCGCTTCGGAAAGTGCCGAGACGTAAAGGATCGAAATACCGGGAACATAGAATTGGAAGAGCAATGTTGACAGACATTCGCGTGCGCGCGCGCGCGCTACACACTCAGACTTATGCACGCACACTTTTAATTCGTGTTGTTTGTGGCCAAATGGAACAGGATGGACTGGCTATATCAGAGCTAATGCACACACACAGACACACACGCACGCACGCAAGCACACACGCACGCACCACACACACACACACACACACACACACACACACACACACACACACACACACACACACACACACACACACACACACACACACACACACACGCACACACACTCACTCATAGGCTACCTTGTCACCTATAACGAGTATGAATAGACACACACACACACCTAATTCTGATAAATGCTTGCAGATTTAAAAGAAAATGATCTCGTAGACTACAGTGTGAGGGGTGATGGTGGGGGTGAGGAGGGGAGGGGGGAGCGCGTCTGCGACGCACGGGAGGCGACCGTAGTATCTGAATCACTATTAATCTTAACGTGTTTGTCTCCCCTGACTCCTAGGGAGAGGGCTACACACATCGCCTTGTTTCAAAATATAATCTTAAACATTGAATAAAATCTTAAACATTTCCCCCACATCTAACTCTAGTTTTCACACTGTTGTACATACTCATTACGCACTTAAATAGCTTCCCACGCACACACACCCTTTTTCAATAGAACAGGCCATAGAATACTTCTATTACCGAATCAAAGACTTTTTCAAAATCAATGAAAGCAATATACAATTTACGATTCAGAGAAAACTGTTTTTGTTTAAATGCCATCAAATTGCACATATGATCAACTGTAGAGTAATTGCGTTTAAAACCAGCTTGAAATTCTCCTGTCAGGTTATTCTCTGATACCCATTCTTTTATTCTATAATTAACCACCGTACTGTATATTTTACTCGCTGGGTCACAGAGTGATATGCCCCAATAATTGTCAGGATTATTTACGTCACCATTTTGTGCGAGTAAGAATGGCTGATTCTGTCCACTTTTCCGGATAAATTCCTTTATCAAAAAGATTATTAAAGAAAGATGAAAAAAAAAAAAAATCCAAAATCAAATCCAATTTACAGCCATTTTGTTGTTGTTGTTGTTGTTGTTGTTGCTGTCCCAACCTCTGCGCCACCTCAGAGGCAGTGCACCCACGCCGCTCATTCCGACACCCTGTCCACAGCCACAGCCCGGCCGGCCCCGCCGCAGCCCCGGCACCGGCAATCCACAGGGAGCACTCAATGTCAAGTCGTCAAGAGACAACCCACCGGAGGAGACACTGCACTGCTGCCGAGTCACTTCGGTGGTGTTCAGCCATATTTTAACATCTCACCAACAATGCCATCTGGTCCAGCAGCTTTACGATGTTTCATTTTCCTTGAAGCAAGTAGAATCTCCTCTTTAGTTATTGGGCAATTAATAATATCTACATCCTCAACACGATCCACGTTATTAAACAAAAAATCTTCGTTAGTGCCTATATCTTTTGTTAGAAGGTCTTTAAAATGATTCAACCAGTTTTTTTGTTTTTGTTATTTTGTTGTTGTTTTTTTTGTTTTGTTTTTGTTTTGCGTACGCAGACTGATACTCCTGCGGACACTCCCTGTATAGACAGGTAAGGATTAATCCCATCTACCCAACAAAGGGAGTGGAGTTTTGTGTGTATGACCGTTTTTTCTATCCCGCCATAAAGGCAGCCATACTCCATCTTCGGGGAAGGTGCATGCTATGTATAACGTGTCATCCATACCAACGGTCAAACCGGCCTTCTCTTCCGAAAGTTGGTGATGGGATTTGACGTGTGTGCAAGATGTTATGCGTGCGTTCACATCTCGGTTTATAGTCTCATTCGAAGGACTGTATGGGAAATGGAGTCAGAACTAATGTTAACTCCGCGGGAAAAATCCCCCTGTACCGAAACGGTTCGGCGGAGATTCGAACCCACAACCCCCGGCGCTCAAACACAGCTATTCCAGCCCCCAAACCAGGTATGAATAGCAATACTGTATACCGTTTGTCTGGTTTTAAACGAAATCTTGTGTACGACTTCCCCAAACTCTTTCTGACTTTTCACGGACGAGACTGACTCACTCAGAAGAGCGTCATTAAAGTGTTTCCCTTTCTTCCTTTGTCAATGTTTATACTCACGTCTTTTTATGCAGTGGTTGACTTGGTCCTTTTTATCATGCGTACGATTAAATTTGTTCAGCAGCCGACGAACCAGTTCTTTTAAAAATGCCACACTCGGAATCATACCAGTCTTTACCTGCATGTGTCTTGTTAGAATTTATCTGTTGTTTTTTTTTCATTGCATTATGCTGCATCTTTCAGACATGAATTAAAATATGTAATGCACCATCAATGTCGGTACCAATAAAGCAAATTGCATCAGACAGTTTTCTCTTGAAATTCTATTGACGAAATATTACTAAAGTAACATCAGCAACATCCTCTCTCCAAACAAACTTTTGGGTAACATGGCTGTTAACATTTGGGACATTATTTTGTTGATCATCTTAATGGTTGAAATTAAGTTTCACAGGCGTATGATCCGATTCAATCCGCTCACACACTTTCAGCTCGCAAACATTACACAAAAAAGAAAATAATTCACACGATATCAAAAAATAATCATCCACACTGCACCCACTGTCTCACACATACGTGTAGCAACCATTGCGACCGCCATAACACGTACCATTAGATTACAGAAATCAAGCACGGTGCACATGTTTAACAACAATTTACCATAGTTATGTAATGACTTGTCTTCAGAGCATCTGTAAATACTAGGCGGGTGACTAGAGGGCTGGAAATCTAAAACTCCACTATTACAATTTTCTTGACGATGATGTGAAAAAATTGACGTCCTGCTGTTCAGATCACCACACAATAAGACATGCAAATCACCATGAGTCAACGAACAATCAGTCAAGAATTCTTCCAACAAAGCAATACCACGTTTACTGTCAAAACACGCATGACATGGGAACCCCTCAGGAGGAACATAACACAATACATACAGAACATCTTTAACAGAGCCAAACAAATGATTTGCTCAGAATGAAAGCACTAAAAACATTGGATTTAATATCTACCTGTTTAACATACGACATACATTCTTTTTTCCTCAGGCATATCAGATCACAGATCGTCTCCCTTGAGCTGTACATTTAACCGCAGGAACACACACATTTGTATAGCCGGAACATCGAGTTGAAGAAAACTTCTCTACAAATGTTTCAACAAAACTAATAAAATCAAAAGAACGGATGGATGAAGCAAACTCCAAGTCAGACTCTTCTTTCTTTCTTTTCTTCCTTTCTTTCTTTCTTTCTTTCTGCGTACGCAGGCTGATACTCCTGCAGACACTCCCTGTACAGACAGGCAGTGGAGCTTTGTGTGTATGACCGTTTTTTATCCCACCATTAAGGCAGCCATACTCCATCTTCGGGGAAGGTGCATGCTATGTGTAACGTGTCATCCATACCAACGGCCAAACTGGCCTTCTCTGCCTTGGCTTAAGGCTGTGTCAGGCTAATTGACATAGGCTAGAACACCAAGGCTACATCAAAATGTTGTTATGCTCTGCATAGTTATGCGGGGATTGTCTTCAGTTGTGACAAGCTCCTAGCATAACATTATCAGTCTCTAAAATCCCCCGAAGTCGGAGTGTGGCTGCCCATGTGGCGGGGTAATCAAAAACGGTCACACACGTAATGTTCTCATCCCCAGCTGATGCATTTGTACCATAGTGTTCAAGTACTTCGGCTGTTTGGATGATCCCTGGAGTCTTTTAGCCAGGGTACGACAACAACAACAACAACAACAACTGGCCTTCTCTTCCGAAAGTTGGTGATGGGATTTTACGTGTGTGCAAAATGTTGTGCGTGCGTTCACACACGGAACCTCGGTTTATAGTCTCATTCTAAGGACTGCATGGGAATGGAGTCAGAATCAATGTTAACTCCGAGGGAAAAATCCCCCTGTACCGAAATTCGAACCCGCAACCCCAGGATCACGAGTCCGGCGCTCTACCAACTGACCTATTCCGGCCCCCCCCCCCCCCCCCCCAAGTCAGACAATTTAGAAACAATCCCATTCACATTCCAATGTAAGAAAGAGAACGATTGTGTCTTAGTACGTGTATTATTATGTACGAAATATTTTTTTTTTTAAATTGGGGTTTTATGTACAGTTTCCACATCAACCGTGTCACGCCCTCGTTCCCACATCTTTTCTTCCACACGATGCAGCTCGCCGCACGCACTGTCCCCTCCACTCCCAACACAACTCACGCACACGTCGGCAATTTCACGTGCGGCGGCAGTGTCAGTTGCACCGTGTTGTGACAGGGATGACACCGGCGACGTGCCCACATCTGAGTCCCCCCACAAAAACACCCGATGCACAGGACGACAGAGACCGGCCGACACCTCAGCTCAACCGGTCCCGCCTTGGCTTGAGGCCGCGTCAGGCCAGTTGACATGGGCTAGAACACCAAAGCTACACCAAAATGTTGTAATGCTCTGCATACTTATGCGTGGGATTGTCTTCAGTTGTGACAAGCTCCTAGCATAACATTATCAGTCTCCAAAATCCCCCGAAGTCGGATTGTGTGGCTGCCCATGTGGCGGGGTAATCAAAAACGGTCACACACGTAATGTTTTCAACCCCAGCTGATGCATTTGTACCATTGTGTTCATGTACTTCGGCTGTTTGGATGATCCCTAGAGTCTTTTAGCCAGGGTACGACGACAACGACGACAACAGCAACAACAACAACAACAACAACAGCTCAACCAGTCTGTCTTCAGCATCCATGGAAAACTTGTTGCCGCCAATCAACAGATGGCTGAAGATGATTCGTGGCTATCTTGCTGGCCTACCTGGCTTGTTTCATGTGTGGTGTCAGTCTCATTTCAGGTCTCTAACTCGTCGGGAGAAGTTTTCGCCTATTACCTGGCTTGTTTCAGTTTGGTGTCAGTCTCTGTCTCAGTCTCTAACTCGTCGGGAGAAGTCTTCGCCTATGAAGATGTTGGAGCCTCTGAAGTCTACGCCTGTGTCGTAGAATTTTCACCTTCTTCTTGTAGAAGACGCACCGGGTGATGATGGACGAGTCCATGTCTGTGTTTCAGCCGATGGACTCTGTCGAACTCCACGTCTCTGTCAGTTCCAGCTTCTCGTGAACAGTTGTTGGAGAAAACCTTCACATTCTGCGCCTGTTTCGTTTTCTTTCCTGGGTAATCCGAAAAATATCGGATTCTTGCGCTTAGAGCAACCCTCCAAGTCATCAGTGTTTTGCGTCACATTCTTCAAGTGTGGCCACAAATCATCGTTCGTTTTCCTGAGATGTAAGTCCTGGCTGCGTAGATCACTGAGTTCATCTTTAAGGGGTCGTACCTCAGTCTGAAGAGCGACATAACCCTCACGTAGATCACTGAGTTCATCTTTAAGGGGTCGTACCTCAGTCTGAAGAGCGACATAACCCTCACGTAGATCACTGAGTTCATCTTTAAGGGTCGTACCTCAGTCTGAAGAGCGACATAACCCTCAAGTAGATCATAGACCTCCTTCCTGATCTGCTCCTGTTTGGCGTTGGTCTGGTCACGGTAGATTGGATGGTAGCCATGTAGTTTGGCGTTGGTCACCGGTAGATTGGATGGTAGCCATGTAGTTTGGCGTTGATCTGGTCACCTTTAGATTGGATGGAAGCCATGTAGTTTGGCATTGATCTGGTCACCGGTAGATTGAATGGTAGCTATATAGTTTGGCGTTGGTCACCGGCAGATTGGATGGTAGCCATGTAGTTTGGCGTTGGTCCGGTCACCGGTAGACTGGATGGTAGCCATGTAGTTTGGCGTTGGTCCGGTCACCGGTAGACTGGATGGTAGCCATGTAGTTTGGCGTTGGTCTGGTCAATGGTAGACTGGATAGTAGCCATGTAGTTTGGCGTTGGTCCGGTCACTGGTAGACTGGATGGTAGCCATGTAGTTTGGCGTTGGTCCGGTCACTGGTAGACTGGATGGTAGCCATGTAGTTTGGCGTTGGTCCGGTCACTGGTAGACTGGATGGTAGCCATGTAGTTTGGCGTTGGTCCGGTCACCGGTAGACTGGATGGTAGCCATGTAGTTTGCCGTTGGTCTGGTCACCGGTAGACTGGATGGTAGCCATGTAGTTTGGCGTTGGTCCGGTCACCGGTAGATTGGATGCTAGCCATGTAGTTTGGCGTTGGTCCGGTCACCGGTAGACTGGATGCTAGCCATGTAGTTTGGCGTTGGTCTGGTCACCGGTAGACTGGATGGCAGCCATGTAGTTTGGCGTTGGTCACCGGTAGACTGGATGGTAGCTATCATTTCGGTGAGTGTGGCTCTGAACTTGATGACGTTGAAGAGCGACGATCGCCAGGCCTCTCCAAGCTCACCCTGCTGGAACTCCCTACACTGCTGAAACGTGTCTGCCTGCTTGTGTCCCTGCTTGGAAGAGAATTGGGTCCAGGGTTGCTCTCAATGTCTCCGCACTGTAATGAAAAAGCTCCCCTCATAACAGGCAGGTGAGGAGCAATCCAACCTCGACACCGTCTACGCTGCGAGAAGAAAGTGTCACCATGGCGATGCGTGCGGCCGGCTTACGTTTTGCTCTTTTGGACATGAAGCCGATGTCCACAGGCGAGAAGCGGCCACATACTGCA
>CM031627.1:40745369-40750369 GCA_018398815.1 Conus ventricosus | reverse complement strand
CATGATCTGTCTTTCCATACTCAGGATCAGGGGCGTTGTATCAAATACAACTTAGCCCATTTTAGGCTTTTTTTACGCCCCTTCTGTATGTATATATCCTATTTTTTTCGTAACCGTTGGTCCAGTCATAGGCTAGCCAGACCATTATCCAATCAAATTCATATCACACCCATCTTTCCTTTTGTCATGATTTCATCATCCGTTTGTCCTTGTTTGTGGTTTTCTTATCCATCTTTCGTTTCCCCCCTTGCCTCATCTATCTTTTATTTCTTATGATGTCCTTTTCCTCCTTACAAAGGAAGAGACAAAAGTTGACTGCAGGATTCGTGTTGAAAATGAAACAGTTAAAAAAGGATTCAACTACCACCAAAAGGTTTTTATAAACTTTATTATTTTTTTCATTATCCTCCTTACTTTGTTTCCACTGTTGACGTTGCCGTTTTTCATTATCCTCCTTACTTTGTTTCCACTGTTGACGTTGCCGTTTTTCATTATCCTCCTTACTTTGTTTCCACTGTTGACGTTGCCGTTTTTCATTATCCTCCTTACTTTGTTTCCACTGTTGACGTTGCCGTTTTTCATTATCCTCCTTACTTTGTTTCCACTGTTGACGTTGCCGTTGGTCATTGCCTTCCCCATGATGTTGTCATTGATCTTCCTTGCAGCTGACGATATCAGGGCTGTCCACTGTGTATACTGGTTTGGGTCGTTGCACTGGCCTGTTCAGGCCCTGTCATTTTTCATAGCTGTTGAGATAGGCCCATGGGCTATGTTAGGGCTGTCTACGAGTATTTATCGTAATTGTTTGGATAGGTACATTCAGGCGTGATGTTCACATGCACCTTAACATACGTGACAGATTAACCCTTTCAGACTGCGTGTGTGTGGGCGGGGAAGGTGGAGCACGGCAAAGTAGGAGAACGGCGCATTAAGATGGGCAGGGAAATGACAATTCTTATGTCGGTCGGAATTTCAAACTGCGAACGCGATACTTCGCTCCTGGATCAACCAGGCACCACGTTATTTTGGGTGTAGGATGTCCGTTTATATCTGGAACCATGTTATTTTGGGTGTAGGATATCCGTTTATATCTGGCACCATGTTATTTTGGGTGTAGGATGTCCGTTCATCTTCTGACACCATGTTACCTTTGATGTAGGATATCCGTTTATAACTGACGTAATGTTTGTTTTTTTTTCGGTGTAGGATATCCGTTCATACCTGGCACCATTTTTTTTCGGTGTAGGAAATCCGTTCATATCTGTACCATGTTACCTTTAATGTAGGAAATCCGTTTATAAAATGCACCATGTTATTTTGGATGTAGCATATCCGTTCATATCTGGCACCATGTTATTTTCGGTGTAGGATATCTGTTCGTATGTAGGACTATGTTGATGTCGGTGTAGGATATCTGTTCGTATCTAGCACTATGTTATTTCTGGTGTAGGATAGCCATTCATATCTCTCAGCATGTTATCTTTGGTGTAGGATATCCGTTTATATCTGGCATCATGTTATCTTCGGTTTAGGATATTCGTTCATTTCTCGTGCCATGTTAACTTCGTGTAGGGTGTCCGTTCATTTCTGGCATCACGTTATTTTCGGTGCAGGATTTCTGTTCACATTTGGCACCATGTTACTTTCAGCGTCACATGTAGGCGGTCCGTGCACACCGAGCACACTGTTTCTATCGCCGTAAAGTGTGCACTGGTATCCATGGCTTTTTTTTGGCCGTAAAACGAAGGATATATTGCGTTCCCATTCCTTGCAACATGTTGCTAAATCTGTGATGTGTAGGATATCCGTGCGCACGTGGCATCACGTCACTATCGCCGTAAGATGTGCGATACCCATTTCACCCCTGGCATTGTTACTTTCTCTGTAAGATGTCGAACACCCGAAGCACGCCTGACACTGTGTTACTTTCACCGTAAAGTGTAGGATACCCGGTGCACGCCTGGGATTATCTTACGGTGTCAAATATCTGTTGCAAACCTGGCACCAGCATCTTGTCCTCTCTGATGTGGGAGGCAACCCAAATGTCACAGCATCTGTTTTCTCCGTCAGCTTAGAGCCTTGGAACACCTTGGGGAAATACCCCCAGATCAGCTGTTATGATGTTGATTCAGTCACTGGAGTTGGAGAAATATCCCCCAGATCAGCTGTCTATGATTGTTGCATCATGTCACTGGAGGACCTTGGGGAAATACACCCCAGATCAGCTGTCTATGACGTTGATTCAGTCACTGGAGTCTTGGTCATAACCTTATGGAAACATCCTTGGGGAAATAAACCCCAGATCAGCTGTCTGATGACGTTGATTCAGTCCTTGTCAGAATGGAACACCTTGGGGAAATAACCCCCAGATCAGCTGTCTGTGATGTTGATTCAGTCACTGGAGTACCTTGGGGAAATATCCCCCAGATCAGCTGTCTGTGATGTTGATTCAGTCACTGGCATGTTGGGGAAATATCCCCCAGATCAGCTGTCTGTGATGTTGATTCAGTCACTGGCATGTTGGGGAAATATCCCCCAGATCAGCTGTCTGTGATGTTGATTCAGTCACTGGCATTTGTGATTCCACCGACCAGCCAGGAGTGCATTTCAGTGCTGTCACTCAGGAGGACAGAAATTCCCAGTCAGCGCGGCGTCGCGCACACAGGACAACACTACCCCAATCACGCACGCACACACACAGACAACACACCCACAACACTCAGACAGCACACACCAGTGCACACAACCACCACAATCACTGCACAAAGAGAGTGAATTAGACGAGAGACAAAGGAACCCCAGGGGGGGGGGTGATGTGTCAGTCTGGACTTGGGCAATCATCCCCAGATAACTCTCGTGATTATGCAACTGGGACGATTGGCATCAGGATATCACAAATCCTAAGCCTTGCTTAGTATTCAGCATGGAACCTTGCCAGAATGCCAACAGATTCAACTTGGCTGACGTTGCATTCACTCTCCTCCCTTGTTTGTTTGTTTGTAGTTTGTTGTGTTGTTGTTTTTTTTGGGGGAGGCGGGGGAAGGAATCCCAGATCAGGTGGAGTTTATAGTCCTGGAGGACTTGGGAAATATCCCAGATCAGGTTGATGTTAATTTTGATTCCAGTCATGAACTTTAAAATCCCAATATCTTCTGGATGTTGTTCATTTACTCTTTTTTTTTCTATCTTGCGGGATGCAATTAATGAATGATGTCTATTAACGCAAGGACATGAAGTCTGTACAGCTGCGTCGCAGCCGTAACAACCTGACATCACTACACCACACACACACAACACCCACACCACTCCACCACACACACACACACCAAGAGAGGAATAAAGAGAGACAAGGAAAGGGGGGGGGGGGGGGGGGGGGGGGGGGGATGGCGTGCGTGCATATAGTCCTGTAAACTCACGCGTGTTACGCAAACTGGACGATTGGCATCTCAGGATATACAAACCTAAGCCTTGCTTAGTATGTCAGCCATGGAATCTTGCCAGAAGCAAACATGAATTTCAACATTGGCCTGACGATTGCTCTCTCTCTCTCCCTTTGTTTGTTTGTTTGTTTGTTTGTTTGTTGTTTTTTTTTTTTTGGGGGGGGGGGGGGAGGGAGGAGTCGGGGGGGGGGGGGGGGGTTGTTAAACAGCGGTTTGAAGTTAATTTCATTTTTGCCAATCTGTTTTGCATTATCTTCGCGCTTTTTCATTTTATCTTTTTTTTTTCTTATATCTTGGTTGATGTAATTATTGAATGATTGTTATTTAGACCAAGGATCATAAGTCTGTGACAGTCACTGTATACGGAAATAAAGAGACATTTTTCTGTGATCGGGTCTTTCATGCTAAAAAACCTGGTATGGCAGTCAACTGGGGGGCCTAGGGGAGGGACAGCGGGGCTGCTTCTCTGTTCCTCCTTGCTGCCGATCTGCGAGCATCTCGTGCCGATTTCATGCACGCTCGGATCGTTTCTCGTCCTGGTTGTGTCTCATGGGATTCCCTTGAAGTCCAATTTTGTCTTTCTCTCTTCTCTCTCTTCGGTTTTCACCCTCCCCTTCACCCTCCCCTTCCCCGTAGCCCCCAGCTCCCTTTTCGCACAAAAATATATAACTGTTAAACACTATAGTTGTTCTTCTCTTCGCGCGCATTGGATCATACGGATTTGCGATATAGGATGGGATGTTGATCAAAATGAAGGACGTGGAAAATGCACATAAGAGGAACACTTAGCAATGATCATGGACTTCAGAAGCTGGTGTGGAACGATCGTCTTGTTAGCTCCTTGTTTCCATGACATATCAGGGCCTTGGGGAGAGTTATGACGGCCCAACCCCCCCCCCCCCCTTTTTTTTTATTGCTGTCTCCAGCGTCGGTTTTAGAACGGTCCCCCCCCCCCCCCCCCCACCACCACCCCACATACACACTCTTTCCCCTCTCTTTCTTTTCTAGCTTTCTTTCTTTCTTTCTTTCTTACTTTCTTTTCTTTCTTTCAAAGATCTGTTCTTTCTTTTGGCATGCAAACAAGACAAGTCAAAAGTTCGATTTTCTCAGTTGGTGAAGAATCTGGGTGTATTGGTTGACCCAAACTCTCGTTTCAACAACTCTCTTCATCCGGCAGAAGAACCGGTTCCTCCGTCCCTGTCTTAACGAAGAAGCTGTCTCTACTTCTTCTGTATGCGCTACTCCTTTGTCAGTTGTACACCAGATCACGGATTTGTTTTTTTCTTGCCGTCCTGGGGATGTAGCCGCAGTAACCACCCAGAACAGCGCTGCACGACATGTTTTCGGACCTTCCTACCGTGCTTGTGTTGCGCTTGTCTCAGTTGTTCCATGTTGTTCTCAGCTGCCGGTCGCACTTTGACCAAAGGATATTTTCCAATCTCTCTCTTCTGACGTTTCAGTCGCTTGAAGACCAGGCTCCAGCGTTGTCACTCGAACTTTCAGTCGTCCACACCTCTTCATCTTCGTTCTGCTGCTGGCACATCCGTTCTACAGACTCCC
>CM031627.1:40734942-40744369 GCA_018398815.1 Conus ventricosus | reverse complement strand
ACAATACTCACATCAGTTAAAGTAAACTTATGGCCTCGAATAACAAACCTGTTCTTCAGTAACGTTTTAGCCATTTTAAAATAACACAAGTAAAACACAGTGGACACACCAGAGCGCAATCAAAACACAGCCTTCTTTGTGCAGTAGCTCCAACGACAATGACAGCCCCGGTCGTGCCACGTCGACAGCCTCGATCTGATGTGTCGGCGTGGCAATCTAGACTTTTCCAAATGTGGTGCAACCCGGCCGAGTGTGCTTCGTTTAAACAGCACAGGCTAGGTGCAAACTGCCGCGAGCCGTAAATTAAGTGATCAGATTTCAGCCCCGTGTACAAAGTTTGTAGGTGGAAATTAGTCAGAAGAAGTGTGCGGATTTTATGTCATTTAATTGAGAGAGAGAAAGAGTGTGTGTGTGTGTGTGTGTCTGTCTGCCCGCCTCTCTGTCTGTCTGTCTGCCTCTCTCTGTCTCTCTCTTCTCTGTCTGTCTGCCGGTGATTCTCTCTCTCTCTCTCTTCCGCCACAGGAAAAGGCGGCTTTTAGGCCACTTTCGCCCAAAAACTCGGTGGAGGGTGAAAGTGGCTTAGAGTCGGCCTTTCCCTGTTCTCTTGGGCAGATAGTTTGCGCATTCCAGGCTTTACAAGAGAGTCAGAGCACCTTTCACACAGTTTAGTCCTTAAAGGAGCGCGTGAAAATCTGCGCGATCCTCTTCTAGCCTGTCGCACCCATGCACTGCGACGACGATCATCTCCCCTTTTCAAAATGTTATGAGATGATCCCTCACCCATCTTATCCGAACCGATTTTCCTTCTCTCTGAGGAAATTCCTTGGTTCGAATCCCACTCAATGCCTATGTCCATTACTTGATGAGCCTTATTTACTTTACCCTTTCCTGACACTGGATTATCTGCTCCTTTGAGCTGACTGTCTTTGGCATTTCCTAACGATAGCTGGTCACCTCGACCTTCTTGCCATGCGTTTATTACTGCCTCCCTGGTCCCAACCCAGCTGCTGGTTCCAGTTACTCTGTGGTCCATGTTGGCCTCGACCCTGAGGTCCGCCACCCGTGGCTCCTACATTTCTGACTGCCACGGCAACGCCAACAACTTTTTAAACCACCACTACGGCCACCATGGCCCACGGCACCGCCACTACGACCTATTTCATGGTCCACTACACCACCACCACGGCCACCTTCATGGCCTACACTAGCTCTACAGCTAGCGGCGCCTGTGCACTCCACCTGCGTTCTGTTTACTTTCCTACCCTGCACTGCCCTTGCTTTCCCCACTTGACTGGCAGCCTGGTTAGGCTTCGGGAGGATATACCTACCCCTAACAAAGCTGGATAGGGAAGATTGTTTTGCACTGCTGCAGTGAGAGTACCCCTGACAAACTCTGACTCTACTTTGACACGGGCCAAAGGTAGCCGATTAATCCTTCCATCTGCATATCGCACGCAGGTGGTTTCCCCTGTATAGTCTGTCTCTCTCACAAAACCGGGCTCTACCATTGCCGCTAGAGTCAGTCCTGTATCTAATAAGCAGGTCACCGGCTTCCCGTTTACTACTGCCCTAGTAGTTGGTGGTGGCACTCTGCCTTCCTGTTGAATTGTATCAACGGCAACGACGGAATGTATTCGCAGTCCGCTACATTCCTTGGCGATATGACCCTCTCGCCCACATTTAAAACATGTGCGTTTCACTCTAACATTCTCTTGAGTCCCACTGTTGCCACGGGACTTAGAATGCGTTTCTAACTGCGGTCTCGCCTCCTGTTTGTAGGGAGTCGGCGAATCACTCCCTGGCTGTGTGGTCTGGGCATTACGGGTCGACTGGTTCGATCCCTTCATCCCAATACGCTGATCATGGGCAGATTCATACCTGTCTGCAACTTTCACTAACTCCTCTAAACTTCCTAATTCTCTTTCCGCCAAGAATACTGTGAGATCCTTCCGACAAGTGGAGAGAATTTGCTCCTTAACGATCTCCTCCCTCAAAGATTCAAAAGTTTGTTCGATGTTCCCTAACCTTATCCATTTGTCAAAGAGAGCCCTAAGCCGATAAAGGAACTGTACGTGCGTCTCACCTGATTTACGAACGGTTTCTCTGAACAATTTCCTATATCTATCGGCGGTTACCTGGTACCTCTGAAACAAAGCATCGCGCACCGACTCATAATCTGTCTGTTTTTCCGGTGGTAAGCAGAAAAAAGCATCCCTAGCTTTGGGTGTCAGCAGCGCAGACAAATTTGTGGCCCACCGTTCTTCGGGTAAGCCCTGATCTTTGGCAATCCTTTCAAATTGCGAAATGAAGTCTTCTAAATGGTCCGGATTATCATCGAACCTTGGCATATTGATCAAGGGACTGACATGTGGTGCAAAGTTCACTTGAGGTTTTGCGTCCACGTCCCGTCCTTTCTCCAATTTTAATTTTTCTAACTCAAACTGCCTTATCTTCTCTCTTTCTCTTTCTTCTCTTTCCCTCTCCTCTCTTTCCCGTTCTCTTTCTCTCTCCTCCTTTTCCCGTTCTCTTTCTCTCTCTCTTTCCCGTTCTCTTTCTCTCTCCTCTCTTTCCCGTTCTCTCTCCTCCTTTTCCCGTTCCTCTCTCCTCTTTTTCCCGTTCTCTCTCCTCTTTTTCCCGTTCCCTTTCTCTCTCCTCTTTTTTCCCGTTCTCTCTCCTCCTTTTCCCGTTCTCTTTCTCTCTCCTCTTTTTCCCGTTCTCTTTTCTCTCCTCTTTTTCCCGTTCCCTTTCTCTCTCCTCTTTTTCCCGTTCCCTTTCTCTTTCTCTCTCCTCTTTTTCACCTTTTTTCTTTTCTCTCTGTTCTTCCCGCTCCCTTTGTATTTTCTGAGCCTCGATTACACGGGGCCAGTTCTCATCTACATATGCCTTCAGTTCCGGACCCTTTAGTCCTAAAGCTTTTCCTTCTTCTATGAGGTCCATCTTTTTCAGCGGACCCATTGTCTCAGCACCCTCTTCAGTCGACATTTGAAGCTATCTAACCCTCGATCAGCTAGTTAATACAACCACAGTAACAAGCGAGATATCCACACGATCACTTGTAAATAAGCGATCAAATAGTTGTGCTACACACAATCAACCTCAAAAGCAACCAATCAAGCAAGTTCAAATACAAGGCCCAGTCATGAAAAAAAAGATCAAAAGAATCAACACATGACTAACGTCTTTCCCGGTAAGAAAAAAATATCTAGGTTTCCACAATTACGACAAATTTCAAATTCCTTTGCAACTGAACAAAACCCAGAATCAAAATCACTTATGACTCATTTATGTTCATCCCGGACGACAGCCCCCAATTTGTGACGGGTCTCCGACGGCCCCCCTCGTTATTAAAATATGATTTTCATATTCAGGGGTGCAGGGGGTTATAGACAGAAGTATTTATGCTTTCACAACCAAAATGCGCTCTCGCATAGGCACACGCACTCTGTCACTCACATCGGGCCCGCACAAAGGTGACGGGAAACCAATAACATTTCATAGAAATGATCAACTTTTATTCAACTTGACTCCGAGCCCCCACCCGTCACTACACAACACAACTATCTGTATCATACAACAATGTAAACAGCATACAGACAATTTCATAAATCGCATCCCCTGTTCTTCAGTTATTCTTACTTAGCCAGGAAAGACAATATTCCACTATTCTGTTTGCACACTTATAACCTTAAGAGCAAATAAACATCCATAACTTGCCAGCATTCCTTGGTTGACCGTCAGTTTCTTTCATCCCACTGTGCGACTACGAGCTGAAGCTGCCACACCGTTGTGTCCTCCCGATTGGCCAAATCCCAGTTGGGGGACACTGGCAACGTAGCTTGAGTCGCACCCTCGCACTGAGTCTCCCGGACTCCACCACACTTCGCCCTCTCCACAGAAAGGGCTCCTGTCGGCCTCTCCCACAGGTCTTCTCTGCTGCAAACACCCCACCGTTGTCTGGCAGCTCCCTGTCTAGGCTCCACAGGTTGACACGTCTTGCTGTCGACCGCCCCCACACGGGAGACAATTCTTCTCGTCGTCGGCTCCGAGGCTACAGCAACCTCCACTGTCTTACGTCCCCACCCAGGAGACAACAAGGCGACAGCTAACCTCTGCTTCACGCTGTATTTTCTTGAGCCCTCAGCAAGACGGGCGAGTTCACTTTCCCTTAAGTGAGTCACACACTTCCTGGTTTTCCAAGCACCTTATATTCGTTCTCAAAGAAAGAGAGAACCCGAGTTTAACTGGCTCAACCAATGGAATCACCGGCACACACACATCACACGATTTGTACCAATAAATCCCCAAGTTATTTTTATTCCGCCAATGGAATCGCTAGTCACCTACACATACACACACACACCACAGCTGCTAGCGCCAACAAAGACTTGGGCACCCAGTGGTTAATGCATAACCTCCTATTCAAACTCATGTTCGATTCCCGAAGCTACCCATTGTACAAACAGCCTGGACTTCTCTACAGCCAGGACTGAGGCTTCAAGTATTTACTACCTCTATAGATAACAAGGTGCGAATCACTCAATAGGCCGAAGCCTTCCATTCATTCCTCAGAACAGGGATGACTGAATGGTCGCTGTACTCTGCCTGCAGGCTGACGGTCACCTACCCGTGACGGTCACCTGACACGATCGCCTTCCCTTCAGGCCCACGGGAGAGCCCAGTGAATAGCCAGTGCTCAAAGTGGACACTCTTCTCTACCCAGGACCGGCAGGTCAGCATGTTCTTGTTACTATCCCTCGGACATGCGAAACACTTCCCAGCACTCTCCCTCCTTCAGTATACGACTCGGGTATCCCCCCCTGGTGATGCCTGAATTCGCACACTTGAAGACCCAAGGAACGTGCTCTCAACAACAGCAACTACCCTTAATTTGCCTAAATGCTCGAGAACATTCGGCCGACTCATTACACATACCAACGGTCAAACCGGCCTTCTCTTCCGAAAGTTGGTGATGGGATTTTACGTGTGTGCAAGATGTTATGCGTGCGTTCACATCTCGGTTTATAGTCTCATTCGAAGGACTGTATGGGAAATGGAGTCAGAACCAATGTTAACTCCGCGGAAAAATCCCCCTGTACCGAAACGGTTCGGCGGAGATTCGAACACACAACCCCCGGCGCTCAAACACTGAGCTATTCCAGCCCCCAAACCAGGTATGACTAGCAATACTGTTTACCGGTTGTCTGGTTTTAAACGAAATCTTGTGTACGACTTCCCCAAACTCTTTCTGACTTTTCACGGACGAGACTGACTCACTCAGAAGAGCGTCATTAAAGTGTTTGCTTTTCTGCCTTTGTCAATGTTTATACTCACGTCTTTTTATGCAGTAGTTGACTTGGTCCTTTTCATCATGCGAACGATTAAATTTGTTCAGCAGCCTACGAACCAGTTCTTTTAAAAATGCCACACTCGGAATCATACCAGTCTTTACCTGCATGTGTCTTGTTAGAATTTACCTGTTTTTTTTTTTTTTTTTTTTTGCATTGCATTCTGCTGCATCTTTCAAACATGAATTAAAAATATGTAATGCACCATCAATGTCGGTACCAATAAAGCAAATTGCATCAGACAGTTTTCTCTTGAAATTCCATTGACGAAATATTACTAAAGTATACATCAGCAACATCCTCTCTCCGAACAAACTTTTGGGTAACATGGCTGTTAACATTTGGGACATTATTTTGTTGATCATCTTAATGGTTGAAATTAAGTTTCACAGGCGTATGATCCGATTCAATTCGCTCACACACTTTCAGCTCGCAAACATTACACAAAAAAGAAAATAATTCACACGATATCAAAAAATAATCATCCACACTGCACCCACTGTCTCACACATACGTTTAGCAACCATTGCGACCGCCATAACACGTACCATTAGATTACAGAAATCAAGCACGGTGCACATGTTCAACAACAATTTACCATAGTTATGTAATGACTTGTCTTCAGAGCATCTTTTAATACAAGGCGGGTGACTAGAGGGCTGGAAATCTAAAACTCCACTATTGCAATTTTCCTGACAATGATGAGAATGATTTGACGTCCTACTGTTCAGATCCCCACGCAACAAAACATGCCAATCACCATGAGTCAACAATCAGTCAAGAATTCTTCCAACAAAGCAATACCACGTTCACTGTCAAAACACGCATAATACGGGGGCCCCTCAGGAGGAACATAACACAATACATACAGAACATCTTTAATAGAGCCAAACAATGATTTGCTCAGAATGAAAGCACTAAAAACATGGATCTAATATCTACCTGTTTAACATACGACATACATTCATTTTTCATCGGCATATCAGGCCACCAGATCGTCTCCCTTGACCTGTAAATTTAACAGCAGGGCACACCACTTGGTATAGCCGGAACATTGAGTTAAAGGGAAAACTTCTTACAAATGTTTCAAAAAAAACTAATTAAAAAAAATTAAAAGCAAAACAAAACACGGATGAATGAAGCAAAAAACCCAAGTCAGCATTTGGAACAATCCCAATCACAATCCAATGTAAGAAAGAGAACGATGTGTTTTAAATTTAATGTATTATGAAAAAAAAGTTTTAAAAAAATTGGGGTTTTATGTACAGTTTCCACATCAACCGTGCCCACGCCCTCGTTCCCACATCTTTTTTTCCCACACGATGCAGCTCGGCCGCCGGGGGGCTGGGCCGCTATTGTGCGCCCTAAGATTGTATCATCTATAAAAAGCGGAATACCCTAACCCTAACCCTGTTTCCGTTACACTGTTTTGAGAGACTGTTTGAATGACAAATTTAGTCACGCGCCAATAGCGGCCCCACGCAATAGCGGGCCGACCCCGCCGCCGAACTATCCACTCGCTCCCCAACACAACTCACGCACACGTCGGCAATTTCACGTGCGGCGGCCCATTTGTCAGTTGCACCGTGTTGTGACAGGGATGACACCGGCGACGTGCCCACATCTGAGCCCCCCCACAAAAACACCCGATGCACAGGACGACAGAGACCGGCCGACACCTCAGCTAACCGGTCCCGCCTTGGCTTGAGGCCGCGTAAAGGCCAGTTGACAGGGGCTAGAAACACCAAAGCTACACCAAAATGTTGTAATGTCTGCATACTTATGCGTAGGATTGTCTTCAGTTGTGACAAGCTCCTAGCATAACATTATCAGTCCCCAAAAATTTCCCCCGAAGTCGGATTGGGGCTGCCCATGGGGCGGGGTAATAAAAAAACGGTCAACACGTAATGTTTTCAACCCCCAGCTGATGCATTTGTACCATTGTGTTCATGTACTTCGGCTGTTCGGATGATCCCGGGAAAGTCTTTTGCCAGGGTACGACGAAAACGACGACAACGCAACAACAACAACAACAACAACAGCTCAACCAGTCTGTCTTCGCATCCTTTGGAAAACTTGTTGCCGCCAATCAACAGATGGCTAAAGTTGATTCGTGGCAAACTTGCGGGCCCTCCTGGCTTGTTTCATGTGTGGTGTCAGTCTCTGGTTCAGGTCTCTAAACTCGTCGGGAGAAGTCTTCGCCTATGAAGATGTTGGACCTCTGAAGTCTACCCCTGTGTCGCAGAATGTTCTCTTCTTCTTGTAGAAGACGCACCGGGTGATGGATGGGCGAGTCATGTCCAGTGTTCAGCCGATGGACTCTGTCGAACTCCACATTTCTGTCAGTTCCAGTTTTCTCGGTGAACAGTTTTTGGAGAAAACCTTCACATTCTGCCCCCTTGTTTCGTTTTCTTTTCCTGGGTAATCCGAAAAATATCGGATTCTTGCGCTTAGAGCAACCCCCCAAAGTCATCAGTGTTTGCGTCACTTTCTTCAAGTGGGGGCGCAAAAATCATCGTTCGTTTTCCTGAGATGTAGCCCTGGCTGCGTAGATCACTGAGTTCATCTTTAAGGGGCCGTATCTCAGTCTGAAGAGCGACATAACCCTCACGTAGATCATGGACCTCCTTCCTGATCTGCTCCTGTTTGGCGTTGGTCTGGTCACGGGTAGATTGGTGGTACCCATGTAGTTTGGCGTTGGTCACTGGCAGATTGGATGGTAGCCCATGTAGTTTGGCGTTGATCTGGTCCCCGGTAGATTGGATGGAAGCCATGTAGTTTGGCGTTGATCTGGTCACCGGTAGATTGAATGGTAGCTATATAGTTTGGCGTTGGTCACCGGGTTTAGATTGGATGGTAGCTTATAGTTTGGCGTTGGTCCCCGGGCAGTTTGGATGGTAGCCATGTAGTTTGGCGTTGGTCACCGGCAGATTGGATGGTAGCATGTAGTTTGGCGTTGGTCCCCGGCAGATTGGATGGTAGCCATGTAGTTTGGCGTTGGCCCCGGCAGATTGGATGGTAGCCATGTGTTTGGCGTTGGTCACCGGCAGATTGGATGGTAGCCATGTAGTTTGGCGTTGGTCACCGGTAGATTGGATGGTTACCCATGTATTTTGGGCCCGTTGGTCACCGGCAGATTGGATGGTACCCATGTAGTTTGGCGTTGGTCACCAGTAGTTGGATGGTAGCCATGTAGTTTGGCGTTGGTCCCCCCGGCAGATTGGATGGTAGCCATGTAGTTTGGCGTTGGTCACCGGTAGATTGGACGGAAAGCCTTGTAGTTTGGCGTTGGTCCGGTCACCGGTAGACTGGATGGAGCCATTTTAGTTTGGCGTTGGTCTGGTCAATGGTAGATGGATAGTAGCCATTGTAGTTTGGCGTTGGTCCGGGTCACTGGTAGACTGGATGGTAGCCATGTAGTTTGGCGTTGGGTCCGGTCACTGGTGACTGGATGGTAGCCATGTAGTTTGGCGTTGGTCCGGGTCACTGGTAGACTGGATGGTTAGCCATGTAGTTTGGCGTTGGCCCCGGTCACCGGTAGACTGGATGGTAGCCATGTATTTTGCCGTTGGTCTGGTCACCGGTAGACTGGATGGTAGCCATGTAGTTTGGCGTTGGTCCGGTAAACCGGTAGATTGGATGGTAGCCATGTAGTTTGGCGTTGGTCCGGTCCCCGGGTTTAGACTGGATGGTAGCCATGTAGTTTGGCGTTGGTCTGGTCACCGGTTAGACTGGATGGCAGCCATGTATTTTTGGCTTTTGGTCACCGGTAGACTGGATGGTAGCTACCCATTTCGGTGAGTGTGGGCTCTGAACTTGATGACGTTGAAGAGCGACGATCGCCGGGCCTCTCCAAGCTCACCCTGCTGGAACTCCCTACACTGCTGAAACGTGTCTCCCTGCTTGTGTCCCTGCTTGGAAGAGAATTGGGGGTCCAGGGTTGCTCTCAATGTCTCCGCCACTGTAATGAAAAAGCTCCCCTCATAACAGGCAGGTGAGGAGCAATCCAACCTCGACACCGTCTACGCTGCGAGAAGAAAGTCACCATGGCGATGCGTGCGGCCGGCTTACGTTTTGCTCTT
>CM031627.1:40724942-40732442 GCA_018398815.1 Conus ventricosus | reverse complement strand
TTCCTTCTGATGTGTCCCCGTCCATCTTTATGTTTTCATGATGTCCACACCCTTTCATTCATTTCTCAGGATGTCCACACCCATTTTTTCTTCCTCATAATGTCCGCTTTCTTTTTCCTTTCTTGTGTCTACACCATCGTTCTTTTCTCATGATGTCTACCGTCATCTGTCCTTCTCACAATATCCACACCGTCTTTGCTTGTTATGTGTCCACACCCATTTCCCCTGTATGTGACTTTCTCTGGTAAGAGGCACATTCGGGTGTTTTGTTTTTTTTTGCTTCCCTTTTCTTTTTTTTTTGCTTTCCATTTCTTTCATATGATGGCAGATCTGTCTTTCCATACTCGCACCCATCTTTTCTGTTGTCATGATTTCATCATCCGTTTGTCCTTGTTTTTTGGTTTTCTTATCCCTCTTTCGTTTCCCCCCTCGGCCCCATCTATCTGTTATTTACTATGATGTCCTTATCCTCCTTACAAGGAAGAGACAAAAATTGACTGCAGGATCCGTGGTGAAAATGAAAAAATAATAAAGGATTCAACTACCACCAAAAGGTTTTTATAAACTTTATTATTTTTCATTATCCTCCTTACTTTGTTTCCCCTGTTGACGTTGCGTTGGTTTATTGCCTTCCCCCTGATGCTGTCATTGATCTTCCTTGCAGCTGACGGGTATCAGGGCCTGTCCACGGTGTATACTGGTTTGGGGCGTTGCACTGGCCTGTTCAGGCCTGTCTATTTTTCATAGTGTTGAGATAGGCCCATGGGCTATGTTAGGGCTATCCACGAGTATTTATCGTAATTGTTTGGATAGGTACAAATTTAGGCGTGATGTTCACATGCGCCATAACTTACGTGACAGATTAACCCTTTCCCGACTGCATGTGTGTGTGGGCGGGGAAGATGGAGCACGGGAAAGTAGGAGAACGGCGCATTAAAAATGGGCTGTGGGAAATGACAATTCTTTTTGTCGGTCGGAATTTCAAACTGCGAACGCGATACTTCACTCCTGGGTCAACCAGGTACCACGTTATTTTGGTTTTAGCATGTTGTTTTATCTGGTTCCGTGTTTTTTTTTTTTGGTGTAGGATGTCCCTTATATCTGGCACCATGTTATTTTGAGTGGTAGGGTGTCCGTTTTTATCTGGCACCATGTTTTTTGGGTGTATGGTGACCGTTTATATCTGGCACCAGTTATTTTGAGTGTAGGGTGTCCGTTTATATCTGGCACCATGTTATTTTGGGTGGTAGGGTGTCCGTTTATATCTGGCACCATGTTATTTTGGGTTTTAGGGTGTCCGTTTATTATCTGGCACCATGGTATTTTGGGTGTAGGGGGACCGTTTTTATCTGGCCATGTTATTTTGGGGTGTAGGATGTCAGTTCATCTTCTGACACCATGTTACCTTTAATGTAGGAAATCCGTTTATAAAATTTCACCATGTTATTTTGGATGTAGGATATCCGTTCATATCTGGCACCATGTTATTTTCGGTTTTTAGGATATCGTTCGTTCTAGGAATATGTTTTTTTCGGTGTAGGATATCTGTTCGTATCTAGCACTATGTTATTCTGGTGTAGGATAGCCATTCATATCTCTCAGCATGTTATCTTTGGTGTAGGATATCCGTTTATATCTGGCATCATGTTTTTCTTCGGTTTTGGATATTCGTTCATCTCTCGTGCCATGTTAACTTCGGTGTAGGGTATCCGTTCATTTCTGGCATCACGTTATTTTCGGTGGGAGGGTTTCTGTTCACATTTGGCACCATGTTTTCTTTCATCGTCACATTTAGGCGGTCCGTGCACACCCCACACTGTTTCTATCGCCGTAAAAGTGTGCACTGGTATCCAATGGCTTTTTTTTGGCCGTAAAACGAAGGATATATTGCGTTCCCTTCCTTGCAACATGTTGCTAAATCTGTGATGTGTAGGATATCCGTGCGCACGTGGCATCACGTCACTATCGCCGTAAGATGTGCGATACCCATTTCACCCCTGGCATTGTTACTTTCTCTGTAAGATGTCGAACACCGAAGCACGCCTGACACTGTGTTACTTTCAAACCCTAAAGTGTAGGATACCGTGTGCACGCCTGGGATTATCTACGGTGTCAAATATCTGTTGCAAACCTGGCACCAGCATCTTGTCCTCTCTGATGTGGGAGGCAACCCAAATGTCCACAGCATCTGTTTTCTCCGTCAGCTTAGAGCCTTGGAACACCTTGGGGAAATAAACCCCAGATCAGCTGTTTATGATGTTGATTCAGTCCTGGCATGTTGGAGAAATATCCCCCAGATCAGCTGTCTGTGATGTTTATTCAGTCCCCTGGAGGACCTTGGGGAAATACACCCCAGATCAGCTGTCTATGACGTGATTCAGTCCTTGTCATGAACCTTGGAACACCTTGGGGAAATAAAACCCAGATCAGCTGTCTAGACGTTGATTCGTCCTTGTCATGAACCCTTTGGGAAAACCTTGGGGAAAAAAACCCCCAGATCAGCTGTCTGTGATGTGATTCAGTCACTGGAGTACCTTGGGGAAATATCCCCAGATCAGCTGTCTGTGATGTTGATTCAGTCACTGGCATGTTGGGGAAATATCCCCCGATCAGCTGTCTGTGATGTTGATTCAGTCACTGGCATGTGGGGAAATATCCCAGATCAGCTGTCTGTGATGTTGATTCAGTCACTGGGATTTTGTTGAGTCCAGCCCACCAGCAGGGCCCTTTCAGGGCTGTCACCACGCAGAGGACAGAAAGTTCTGTCCCGCGCGCGCGCGCACACAGACCACACACACACACACACACGCACGCACCACACACACACACACAACAACCACACCACACCCCAAAACCACACACACACACACACACCACAACACACACAAAGAAGAGAAAAAAGAGAAAAAGAGGGGACGGAAGGGGGGGGGGGGGGGGGGGGATGGCGTGCGTGCATACAGTCCTGTAAACTCACGCGTGTTATGCAAACTGGACGATTGGCATATCAGGATATACAAACCTAAGCCTTGCTTAGTATGTCAGCCCTGGAATCTTGCCAGAAGCAAACATGAATTTCAACATTGGCCTGACGATTGCTCTCTCTCTCTCCCTTTGTTTGTTTGTTTGTTTGTTTGTTTGTTGTTGTTTTTTTTTTTTTGGGGGGGGGGGGAGGGAGGAGTCGGGGGGGGGGGGGGGGGGGGGGTTGTTAAACAGCGGTTTGAAGTTAATTTTTTCCCAATCTGTTTTGCATATTCTTCGCGCTTTTTCATTTTCTCTTTTTTTTTCTTATATCTTGGTTGATGTAATTAATTGAATGATTGTTTATTTAGACCAAGGATCATAAGTCTGTGACAGTCACTGTATACGGAAAATAAAGAACCATTTTTCTGTGATCGGTCTTTCATGCTAAAACCTGGTATGGCAGTCAACTGGGGGGCCCTAGGGGGAGGGACAGGGGCTGCTTCTCTGTTCCTCCTTGCTGCCGATCTGCGGCATCTCGTGCCCATTTCATGCACGCTCGGATCGTTTCTCGTCCCGGGGTTTTGTCTCATGGGATTCCCTTGAAGTCCAATTTTGTCTTTTTCTCTTCTCTCTCTTCGGTTTTCACCCTCCCCTCACCCTCCCCTTCCCCCTAGCCCCAGCTCCCTTTTCGCACAAAAATATATAACTGTTAACATTAGGTTGTTTCTTCTCTTCGCGCGCATTGGATCATACGGATTTGCGATATAGGATGGGGTGTTGATCAAAATGAAGGACGTGGAAAATGCACATAAGGGAAACTTAGCAATGATCATGGACTTCAGAAGCTGGGGTGGAACGATCGTCTTGTTAGCTCCTTGTTTCCATGACATTCAGGGCCTTGGGGAGAGTTATGACGGCCCAACCCCCCCCCCCCCCTTTTTTTTTATTGCTGTCTCCAGGTCGGTTTTAGAACGGGCCCCCCCCCCCCCCCCCACCACCACCACATACACACTCTTTCCCCTCTCCTTTTTTTTTTAGCTTTCTTTCTTTCTTTTTTTCTTACTTTCTTTTCTTTTTTCAAAGATCTGTTCTTTCTTTTGGCATGCAAACAAGACAAGTCAAAAGTTCGATTTTCTCAGTTGGGTGAAGAATCTGGGTGTATTGGTTGACCCAAACTCTCGTTTCAACAACTCTCTTCATCCGGCAGAAGAACCGGTTCCTCCCCTCCCTGTCTTAACGAAGAAAACTGTCTCTACTTCTTCTGTATGCGTACTCCTTTGTCAGTTGTACACCAGATCACGGATTTGTTTTTTTTCTTGCCGTCCTGGGGATGTAGCCGCAGTAACCACCCAGAACAGCGCTGCACGACATGTTTTCGGACTTCCTACCGTGCTTGTGTTGCGTTGGGCTCAGTTGTTCTTTTTGTTCTCAGCTGCCGGTCGCACTTTGACCAAAGGATATTTTCCAAACTCTCTCTTCTGACGTTTCAGTTTGCTTGAAACCAGGCTCCAGCGTTGTCCATCCCAACTCTTCAGTCCGTCCCCACCTCTTCATCTTCGTTCTGCTGCTGGCACATCCGTTTCTACAGACTCCCCTTCTTTTTAGGCCAAAACCCTACGGCCCCGCGTTCTTCCTTCTGACATCCACACGCACAGACTTCCTTCGTTTAGGCCTGAAGCCTACGGCGACACTGTTCCTTTCATACTGGGGTCCCTCCCATCTGTAGCCAGCTCCTTTCTCTGTTCGCACAAGCAGGACCTGACCACAAGTTGTGCAACTTTCCTAAAAAAATCGTTTTTTTGTCGAAGAAGGGGTTCTGACCCTTTCCCATTACTCTTTTGTTTTAGTCTCGACTACCCTGACTGTTAGGCCAAAGCTGTGTGTGTGTGTGTGTGTGTTGTGTGTGTGTGCGTGGTTGCGTGCGTGCGTGCGTGCGCGCATTTGAAATGTACACATGCTAAAAAAAATTGTTAGATCGTCTTGTCATGGGCTTACGGATGTACTGGGCAAATAGTCGCAGCGCAGCAGCAGCAGCAGCAGCAGGGAGTGATAGAAGTAGTAGTGAGAGTCGTGGGGAAGGACCACCAGCAATCGTACTCGTAATAAGCGACAATGTATTGATCATTGCGATAGGGGTAGTGCTGCTAGTAATTACTGCCACCGTAGTAATTTTCAATTTCTTTTCGTGTCACTGTGTGCCGTGACTCACGGTGAAATTCGTTTTCTTTTTTTCTTTTTTCTTTTTTGATGGATCGATGGATCCTCGTCCCCTCACCCCCCCCCCCCCTCCTCCCGCTTTCTCCTTTTTCTGCCCTCGTCCTCCTGTTTAACAGAACAGCACGAAGTGGGAAACCTGTTTAGTCTGCCTCTTTGTCTTTTTTTCCCTAAATATAAAACAGGTATGGTGTGTGGGATGAGGTATTAAGCAGTGTAAACGAGCATTTGTAAAACGCTTTGTATTCAACAACAACAACAACAACAACAAATTATTAAGGTCGATTTACCGCTAATTTTAACCCATTTCCGTTCTCGAGTTTCAGGTTCGATTCTGAGAGGGTTTTTTTTCTATATGATTTTACATGAAATCAGCTTTGAAGGGAGGTCAGTGAAATGAGATTGTGACTACATTCTAACAGGTGTGTGCTGCCGTTTTTACTGGTGGTTCCGTGCGCGTCTGAGGCAATATTTTCATTAATGTTGCAGCTTTGAAAGTTGCAGAACGATTCATAGAAAAGGTCGTTTCAAATGAAGTCGAGATTATTAAATAGTGACCACGTTACTGACAAGTTATGATTAATAATTATGAAACAAATTTTTTTTACACGAGGTTTCGGGGGGGGGGGGGGGGGGGGGGGGGGGGGGGGGGGTCAACATATTCTTACAAGCTTCAACGTGATTCATGCTAAGTGAAATTTTGAACGAGTTCAGGGGAATTGAGTAGTGACTATGTTCTGACATTTCAAATGAGGTGTTGAGAATTCTGACGACTGCCCGCACGTTTAGCTATAAAATGAAATCTAGGTCAGGAGAATTTGGTAAGTGTTAACGCTCTTGAGTTTTAGTGTAGTCAGTGAGGAATAAAACTTAGAAGAGAGGTCAGGAATTTTGATCAGTGTCAACACTCAAGAGTTTTAGTGTAGTCGGTGGAGAATCAACTCAGAAGAGAGGTCAGGAGATTAGGAACAACCAACCATGCAGTGTGACATATCCGCAGTCCTTAAGAGAAAAAAAAGGCACAGAACACCTTCCCACTGCTGCTTACGCTACTATTCAGCTAGCACACGATAAGTGAATGATCAGAGACGCACACAACCACACTGAACGTTTCCCTCAGATAAACAACATTCAGGGACTGATAAGACGAAACATATCATGATACTTGATGTCAGGTTAAGCTCAAAAAGAGAGAAAAAGATCACCTTGCACTTTCCTTGTTTCTGGAGCGTTGATAGGGTTCAGCATCGAATGTAGAAAGGCTGCTGTAACTTTGAAACTCTTTAGATATCTTAGAAGAGTTCCCTTGATAGTATTCGCTCCAATCGGATATGTGGCTCGCGAGCGCTTAAACACACACACACACGCACGCACGCGCACACGCGCGCGCGCATACACACACAGAGACACACACACAAACACACATACACACAAACACAAACACTCACACATACACACACATACACCCACCCACAAACACATGCACACACACGTACATACACACACGCACGCACGCACGCACGCACGCGCACACACACAAACACACGCATACACATTCTCTCTCTCTCTATCACACACACACACACACACACACACACACACACACACATACACACACACACACACACACACACACACACGAATGCGCCGACGAGACAGACATGGACGCACGCACGCACGCGCACTCACGCACACAAACACACACACACACACAACACACAACACACACAACACACGCACGCACGCCCGCACGCACACGGTCAAAGAGAGAGAGAGAAAGAGAGGTACAAGAGGTAGGCTGGCTGACTGACTCAACTTGCCAGACAGACACAGACGGAGGGGGCGGGGGGGGGGGGGAGACGGACAGAGAAAGGGATAGACAGACGTTTAGCGACGGAGAGAGAGAGAGAGAGAGAGAGAGAGAGAGAGAGAGAGAGAGAGAGAGAGAGAGAGAGAGACGAACGGACGGATTGACGCATGGACGGACGGACGGGGATGGGGGTGGGGAGGGAGAGAGGGAGTGAGAGAGCGACGGACAGACGGATTGACGCATGGACGGACGGACGGGGGATGGGGGTGGGGAGGGAGAGAGGGAGTGAGAGAGCGACGGACAGACGGATTGACGCATGGACGGACGGACGGGGGATGGGGGTGGGGGTGGGGAGGGAGAGAGGGAGTGAGAGAGCGACGGACAGACGGATTGACGCATGGACGGACGGACGGGGATGGGGGTGGGGGTGGGGAGGGAGAGAGGGAGTGAGAGAGCGACGGACAGACGGATTGACGCATGGACGGACGGACGGGGGATGGGGGTGGGGGTGGGGA
>CM031627.1:40717442-40719942 GCA_018398815.1 Conus ventricosus | reverse complement strand
ATATATATATATACACACACACACACGCACACACACACACACACGCACGCACGCACGCGCGCACACCACACACACACACAGACGCGCGCACACACACACACACACACACACACACACACACACACACACACACACACACACACACACACACACGTGCGCTTGTGCGCGCTGGTCACTTTGTCATGTCGAACGTCTTGGTCCGTCGTCCTCGTCTACGTACTGTTAAACTGATGCTGCTGGCGTTTCTCTCTCGTTCTCTAAGAGCCCGATTAACCCCTTCCCAAAGTGTGTACCCTCCCCCTCCCTTCCCCTCAGTGCTTCATGGTCCCTTGTTCACTGGTGTGCCCCCCCACTTCCTTTCACAACATCCTAGAGGAAAGGACATTAGAGGTCCCAGGAAGTTCACGACATCGTAGAGGAAAGGACATTAGAGGTCCCACGAAGTTCACGACATCCTAGAGGAAAGGACATTAGAGGTCCCACGAAGTTCACGACATCCTAGAGGAAAGGACGTTAGAGGTCCCAGGAAGTTCACGACATCCTAGAGGAAAGGACATTAGAGGTCCCACGAAGTTCACGACATCCTAGAGGAAAGGACGTTAGAGGTCCCAGGAAGTTCACAACATCCTAGAGGAAAGGACATTAGAGGTCCCACGAAGTTCACGACATCCTAGAGGAAAGGACGTTAGAGGTCCCACGAAGTTCACGACATCCTAGAGAAAGGACATTAGAGGTCCCATGACGTTCACAGCATCCTAGAGAAAGGACATTAGAGGTCCCAGGAAGTTCACAACATCCTAGAGGAAAGGACATTAGAGATCCCACGAAGTTCACAACACCCTGGAGGAAAGGACATTAGAGGTCCCACGAAGTTCACGACATCGTAGAGGAAAGGCATTAGAGGTCCCATGACGTTCACAGCATCCTAGAGGAAAGCACATTAGAGGTCCCACGAAGTTCACGACATCCTAGAGGAAAGGACATTAGAGGTCCCACGAAGTTCACGACATCCTAGAGGAAAGGACATTGGAGGGTCCCACGAAGTTCACGACATCGTAGAGGAAAGGACATTAGAGGTCCCACGAAGTTCACGACATCCTAGAGAAAGGACATCAGAGGTCCCACGAAGTTCACGACATCGTAGAGGAAAGGACGTTAGAGGTCCCACGAAGTTCACGACATCCTAGAGGAAAGGACATTAGAGGTCCCATAAAGTTTACAGCATCGTAGAGGAAAGGACATTAGAGGTCCCACGAAGTTCACGACATCCTAGAGGAAAGGACATTAGAGGTCCCACGAAGTTCACAACACCCTGGAGGAAAGGACATTAGAGGTCCCACAAAGTTCACGACATCCTAGAGGAAAGGACATTAGAGGTCCACAAAGTTCACGACATCGTAGAGGAAAGGACATTAGAGGTCCCAGGAAGTTCACGACATCGTAGAGGAAAGGACATTAGAGGTCCCAGGAAGTTCACGACATCCTAGAGGAAAGGACATTAGAGGTCCCACAAGTTCACGACATCGTAGAGGAAAGGACATTAGAGGTCCCAGGAATTTCACGACATCGTAGAGGAAAGGACATTAGAGGTCCCAGGAAGTTCACGACATCCTAGAGGAAAGGACATTAGAGGTCCCAGGAAGTTCACGACACCCTGGAGGAAAGGACATTAGAGGTCCCACGAAGTTCACGACATCCTAGAGAAAGGACATTAGAGGTCCCACGAAGTTCACGACACTAGAGAAAGACATTAGAGTCCCAGAAGTCACGACACGTAAGGAAGACATCAGAGGTCCCACAAAGTTCACGACATCGTAGAGGAAAGGACATTAGAGGTCCCAGGAAGTTCACGACATCGTAGAGGAAAGGACATTAGAGGTCCCAGGAAGTTCACGACATCCTAGAGGAAAGGACATTAGAGGTCCCACAAAGTTCACGATATCGTAGAGGAAAGGACATTAGAGGTCCCAGGAAGTTCACGACATCGTAGAGGAAAGGACATTAGAGGTCCCACGAAGTCACGACATCCTAGAGGAAAGGACATTAGAGGTCCCATGAAGTTCACCGACATCCTAGAGGAAAGGACATTAGAGGTCCCACGAAGTTCACGACATCCTAGAGGAAAGGACATCAGAGGTCCCATGAAGTTCACGACATCCTAGAGGAAAGGACATTAGAGGTCTCAGGAAGTTCACGACATCCTAGAGGAAAGGACATCAGAGTCCCATAAAGTTTACAGCATCCTAGAGGAAAGGACAGAGGTCCCAGGAAGTTCACGACATCCTAGAGGAAAGGACATTAGAGGTCCCAGGAAGTTCACGACATCGTAGAGGAAAGGACATCAGAGGTCCACAAAAGTTCACGACATCCTAGAGGAAAGGACATTAGAGGTCCCACAAATTTCACGACATCGTAGAGAAAGGACATCAGAGGTCCCATAAAGTTTACAGCATCCTAGAGGAAAGGACATTAGAGGTTCCACGAAGCTCCTCTTGCACTC
>CM031627.1:40697442-40714942 GCA_018398815.1 Conus ventricosus | reverse complement strand
TTCTCCAGGCTGTATGTTGTTCACACTGTCTGAGTGTAACCAAAATTGCAGCTCACAAAGTTATTTCGTGGCCGTTCTGTGAAACATTCTGCTTGTTATACCACTCATATTCAACAGCGCATCGCTGCTGCGATTTATTTTGTGATGCCACGGGTGTAGTATCCAACAATATTTCGTCACTGAGATTTCTTGCGCTTCCGTCGAACAAGTATCAAACCTGATTCGGTATAGACCCGGTGCAGAGAAGCGACACCCGAGCCAGGGTCGTGTGAGGTCATGTTCAGGTTGAGCGTCGACACTCACCAAGGTGGTAGGGCAGTCGGAATAACCGCAACAGGAAGGCCGGTCGGAAGGGGTGGGGTGGAGTGGGGATGGAGGGGAAGAGAGGGATGGCAG
Organism: Conus ventricosus; assembly: GCA_018398815.1. NCBI lineage: Eukaryota > Metazoa > Mollusca > Gastropoda > Neogastropoda > Conidae > Conus > Conus ventricosus. The sequence continues at coordinate 40,714,546 of CM031627.1, read as the reverse complement.
AGGGTTTGTGCAACACTACACCGATACCACAGAACCATCAGTACATCAATATGTACATTCGTCTAACAACGACCTGGGTGCTTTACCCTGAGATTATTATTTAATGGGGTGGGTATAGGTGGGTATCAGTGGGAAAGGGTGGGGGCGGGGTTCCTGAAGCAACTATGTTGAATCATGTTGATTAAAGAAACCTTGGCCTTTTGTTTTCGTTTTTAATGTTGATCTATGCGTCTTTTGATTCTCAGTCTGGTGACTCGATATTTGCTGACATTGTTTTATCAATGCTTACAGCCCTGATATGGTTTACGTCTGATCCACTCAAAATACACAGTTCAGATAGATGCCGCTTAGAAGTCTGTAAATATCCCACTTTTTTCCCAATTCCCATCCACAGAGGATTTTCTGATGCTCATCACAGCACCTCCCTTTTAAAAAAATATTTTTTACTTCCTTTCATGTGCTTCTCACTTGCATTCTTTCACAACAGGGATTTGTACTTTTCGGTCCAGTTTATTCTCCGCTGCCTACTTTTCAAGTTCACTCCTTGATGTTCCCCAGAGACCCTTCACTTCATGGTGTCAACATGTTGTGCACATACTGAAAGGTCGGACAAACCACCGCCTGTTTCCATCTTCGTCCACTGGCAATTCATTATTTTTCCACTGCAGTTGTCTTCTTTTGATAGTTCATGGATTTGAACCTGAGACCTTCACCCCCACCCCTCTCCAACTTTAATTCTTTAGCCCTTCCATTACCGCCCATACCCGCTGTTGTACATTATTCATGTTTCCATATTCCCCGTTCTCGTATGTCATATTTGGTCTTCTCCAAACACATCAGACTTTGAAGCCCTGCAGTCTCCCCTCCCTTTCATTCTTCTCTGCTACAAACAGTTCTTTTTCTACACTGCTGACCTAGTAGTCTGCATTGCTGCGCTCTTCTGACAGTCATTTCCATCGCTCCCCCTTTACTTCTCTTAAAGGCGGCATTGAACAACAGGATGGACGTACCATATTCAATTCCATCCACTTCTCACCTTTCTGTCCCGCCTGTCGTAATCCTCCTTCTGTTCGTCTCCCGTCCATCATTCATCAGTTTCACGTTGTCATCTCCTCACATCTATTGATCTCCGTTCTTCTTTTCTTCACTTGTCCATCATTCATCCTACTCACGTTCCCCAGTTACCGTTCCTTCCTTTTATCTTGTTCTTCCCTCACTATTGCCATGTTCTGCCCCTGGCCTACACTCGGAGCATTTTTATGTCCTCTTCGCTTCATCGCGTAAACCATTCATTATCATCACATTCCCGTCCTCTCAGTTCGTCTCGTTCTGTGCTGATTGTGCCCACTACTACTCTGTCACTGTCCGTGTTTCATCATTCTGTGCTGATTGTGTCCACTACTACTCCTGTCACTGTCCTGTTTTCAGCATTCTGTGCTGATTGTGCCCACTACTACTCTGTCACTGTCCTGTTTTCATCATTCTGTGCTGATAACTCTGTCACTGTCCTGTTTTTATCGTTCTGTGCTGATTGTGCCCACTACTATATACTCTGTTGCTATCCTCTTTTCAGCATTCTGTGCTGATTGTGTCCACTACTACTCCTGTCACTGTCCTGTTTTCATCATTCTGTGCTGATTGTGCCCACTACTACTCTGTCACTGTCCTGTTTTCATCATTCTGTGCTGATTATACCCACTACTACTCTGTCGCTATCCTGTTTTCATCATTCTGTGCTGATTGTGCCCACTACTACTCCTGTTGCTATCCTGTTTTCATCATTCTGTGCTAATTATGCCCACTACTACTCTGTGGTTATCGTGTTTTCATCATTCTGTGCTAATGATGCCCACTACTACTCCTGTTGCTATCCTGTTTTCATCATTCTGTGCTAATTATGCCCACTACTACTCTGTGGTTATCCTGTTTTCATCATTCTGTGCTGATTGTGCCCACTACTACTCTGTGGTTATCCTGTTTTCATCATTCTGTGCTGATTGTGCCCACTACTACTCTGTGGTTATCCTGTTTTCATCATTCTGTGCTAATTATGCCCACTACTACTCTGTGGTTATCCTGTTTTCATCATTCTGTGCTAATTATGCCCACTACTACTCTGTGGTTATCCTGTTTCATCATTCTGTGCTAATGATGCCCACTACTACTCTGTGGTTATCCTGTTTTCATCATTCTGACGCTCTACTCTTTCCTTTGCTGTCCTCATCCCTTTTTCGTTCATCAGCGTGGCACCACCGTTCCATCCATCATTCATCTGTACCACGTTCTTCTCCCCCCCAGTCCAACATTCATCATTCTGTCAGTTTCCTCCCGTCAAGCATTCAAAATTTCCCCCCCCCCCCCCCCTGCCTCAAGCCACCCTAGTCCAACATTCATCATTTCCCCCCCCCCCAGTCCAACATTCCTTCATTCATCCTTCTCACCTTTCCCCCAGTCCAACATTCCTTCATTCATCCTTCTCGCCTTTCCCCCCACCCCAGTCCAACATTCCTTCATTCATCCTCTCACCTTTCCCCCCACCCCAGTCCAACATTCCTTCATTCATCCTTCTCACCTTTCCCCCCACCCCAGTCCAACATTCCTTCATTCATCCTTCTCACCTTTCCCCCCACCCCAGTCCAACATTCCTTCATTCATCCTTCTCACCTCCCCCCCCCCCTCTATCCAACATTCCTTCATTCATCCTTCTCACCTTTCCCCCACCCCAGTCCAACATTCCTCCATCATCCTTCTCACCTCCCCCCCCCCCCAGTCCAACATTCCTTCATTCATACTTCTCACCTTCCCCCCCCCCCCCCCCAGTCCAACATTCCCCATTCATCCTTCTCACCTCCCCCCCCCAGTCCAACATTCTTCATTCATACTCTCACCTCCCCCCCCCCCAGTCCAACATTCCTCCATTCATCCTTCTCACCTCCCCCCCCCAGTCAACATTCCTTCATTCATCTTCTCCCTTTCCCTCCAGTCCAACATTCCTTCATTCATCCTTCTCACCTTTCCCCCAGTCCAACATTCCTTCATTCATCCTTCTCACCTTTCCCCCACCCCAGTCCAACATTCCTTCATTCATCCTTCTCACCTTTCCCTCCAGTCCAACATTCCTTCATTCATCCTTCTCACCTTTCCCTCCAGTCCAACATTCCTTCATTCATCCTTCTCACCTTTTTGTGCGGTCCAGTTTTCGTAATTCTTACGTGTTCCGCAGTCCACCCTTATTCATTGTCACGTCCGCCACCACCCCCATCCCTCCACCCACCTGTTCACTATTCATGTTTTCCCCTGTTCAAACATTCCTCATTCTTATGCTCCCCCTACTCCAACATTTATCATTCTCTCCCGTTTTCCGCCACTCCAAAATGTTTCATTTTCACGTTTCCTCCATCCGACATTCATCATTTTCACCATATGCTCAATCAAACATTCATTGTTCTCACAATTCTGTTAGTCAAACATTCATCATTCTCACGTTTTCTCCCTCTCTAAAATGCTCTATTCTCATGTTTTTTTTCTGGTCCGATATTCATCATTTACAACTTTCCCGCAAATCCAGCATTCATCATTATCACGTTTCCCTTCGTCCAACATTCATCCTTTTCGCGTCATCCTCTTCGTGACGTTCGTCATTCGCCATTCCCACTTTCTCTTCTCAAATTTCGTCAGTCATTCGTCCTTCTCTCGTTCTTCTTTTGTGATCGTGTCCAGCATTCGTTCTTCTCTCGTTTCCTTCTCATTCCATTCATCATTGGGTTACTCTTCTCTCTTGCCTCCCTTCATTCACCAGTTTCCCATTCATCGTTCTCACCTTCTCCTTTTTCTCTGTTTGCACACACTCATCATCCCCTTGTTCCCTTTGTTTTATTCTGGCCGTCACTGCACCATTTCAACGCTGTCCAGTGTCATTCATCCATCAGTCTCACACTCCTCTCTTCTTTTCCTTCTTATCCTGTCCTTCATCGTTCTCGTGTTATATTCCCATCCACAATTCTGTCCGTCACCTTTCGTATAGTTATCATCATTTATCATTCTCACATTCTTCTTTTCCCCTCTCGTTTATAAGATATCATTTTCTCTTTTCATCCCACCCCTCAGTCAGGATTCTGACGCTTTAATCATCTCGATCGTTATTCGTCTCATGTTCTCCTTTCGTCTGTCTTTTTTAAATTTTCGTGTTTGCCTGATTTCTTCCAATCGGGGTCATATGCGCCATCCTCAGTTTCTTGCCATCCCAACCGAACTACCCTTCATCACTCACACGAAGACTACCGTTACTTTTCCATCATTTTCACGTTCTCCTCCCATCTGTCTTTCATCATTGTCACGTTCTCCTTTTCTCCTGTCTTGCACCATTCTTTAGTTTTCCTTCCTTCCGTTATTCACACGTTTTCCTTCCCCAGTTGTCTCTCTGTCGTCTTTCTCGTGCTCTTTTCTCACTCCCTTCATACTTATCGTGTTCTGGTCCCCGTCGATCTTTCACCATGTTCTCGTTCTTGTCCTTTAGTCATAACCTTCGCGGTTTCTTGTTCTCATTGTGTCTGCGTTCGTATTCCTTCCCTCTTTCCTTCCTTCCTCCTATCTACGTTCTCCTGTTCTTGGCCTTCATCAACCATCCTTTCCGTTAACCTCTTCACATTGTTCTGATCCCATCTGTCATTCGCTGCTTCTAGTCCAGTCCGTCACTGACATTTCTCTCTCTCTCTCTCTCTCTCTCTCTCTCTCTCTCTCTCTCTCTCTCTCTCTCTCTCTCTCTCTCTCTCTCTTCTCTCTCTCTCTCCCTCCCGTCCATTCTACACCATTTTCACGTTCTTGTTTATTCATCTCGTCCATTTCGCGTTTTTACCTCCTCACTGCGTCCGTCTGTCATCATTCTCGTCATCACTTCATCTGTTTCTTCCTTTATTGAATCTTTCTGACAATATCTGACTTTTATGTGGTCCATCAATTTGACGCTCTGTTCTTTCTTCCTCTTTTCTTGTCCCGTCCCCTGGTCTTCATTTTCACCTTTTCCTTCTTTTCACCTTGTGAAAAATGTGTCGCTGTCTTGTGTCATTGTCCCCAAGGTTGTCCATCACTGAATCGTTCTCACGCTGTTTGACTTCCATGTAATCTATCATTATGCTGCTCTCGCCTTTTCCCTCTTAAACCCCTTCTTTGGTCAATCACATGCTACTGTCCTGTCCACTGTGCGTCATTGTCACATTCTTCTCTTCGCCTCTCCTTCATGGATATAATGTCATCTCATCTCACCTACCATTTATAATTGTCTGTTATTCATCGTTCACGTTTACTTCCTTTCATACTTCCCTCAGTATTCTTACTTTCCGTCTTTATTCCGCCCATTATACGTTATTCTTACGTTTTTATAATCTCGTCTTGACGATTTTTCATCAATCTCTCGTTCTTCTCCCATCCCACTTTCTTCTCCCTTTTTTCCATCAATTATTCATCATCCCCCCCCCCCTTTTTTTTTTAATCATTCTCACATTGTCTTCATGTTCCCTTTATCATTCTTTATTCTCACTCTCTAGTTCCATCAGTCATATACTGTGTTCACATTCTCCTCCAGTCAGTCATTTTGACGTTCCTCTGACATCAGTCATCCGTGGTTTTCACGTTCTTCACCACTCAGTCCTTCATCGTTTTAAAGCTCTTCTCAGTCATTCGTCTTTTCAGATTCTTCTCCAGTCGGTCATTCATCATATCCAGGTTCTTCTTCAATTAGTCACACTCTTCTCCAGTCATTCATTTATCCTTTTCGCGTTCTTCTCCAGTCAGTCAGTCAGTCATCGTTTTCAAGTTCTTCTCAGTCAGTCAATCATCGTTTTCAAGTTCTTCTCCTTCAGTCAGTCATCGTTTTCAAGTTCTTCTCAGTCAGTCAGTCATCGTTTTCAAGTTCTTCTCAGTCAGTCAGTCATCGTTTTCAAGCTCTTCTCAGTCAGTCATCGTTTTCAAGTTCTTCTCAGTCAGTCAGTCATCGTTTTCAAGTTCTTCTCAGTCAGTCAGTCATCGTTTTCAAGTTCTTCTCAGTCAGTCAGTCATCGTTTTCAAGTTCTTCTCAGTCAGTCAGTCATCGTTTTCAAGTTCTTCTCAGTCAGTCAGTCAGTCATCGTTTTCAAGTGCTTCTCAGTCAGTCAGTCATCGTTTTCAAGTGCTTCTCCAGTCAGTCAGTCAGTCATCGTTTTCTTCTTCTCAGTCAGTCATCGTTTTCTTCTTCTCAGTCAGTCATCGTTTTCTTCTTCTCAGTCAGTCATCGTTTTCTTCTTCTCAGTCAGTCATCGTTTTCAAGTGCTTCTCCAGTCAGTCAGTCATTGTTTTCAAGTTCTTCTCCAGTCAGTCAGTCATCGTTTTCAAGTTCTTCTCCAGTCAGTCAGTCATCGTTTTCAAGTTCTTCTCCAGTCAGTCATTCGTGGTTTTCAGGTTCTTCTCTTGTCGGTCTTTCATCATTTTCATGGTCTTCTCCAATTAGTCGCTCATCATTTCAACGCTCTTCTCCAGTCAGTCATTCATCCCTTTCACGTTCTTCTCCAGTCAGTCATTCATCCCTTTCACGTTCTTCTCCAGTCGGTCATTCATCGTTTCCTCGTTCTTCTCCCGCCAGTCGTTCATTTTCACGTTCTTCTATCATCAATCATTCTTCCTTTTCACGTTCATCTCCCTTCAGTTATTCATTATTTTCACTTTTTTTTTTTTTTGGGGGGGGGGGGGGGGGGGGGGGGGGTCATTCATCGGTGTCACGTTAAATCATAGCAACAGAGTTGTTGCTAAAAGCAGACTTGTGTTATTTTGACTTTCGTCATTTTGACTTTCGTCATTCTGACTTTCGTCATTTTGACTTTCGTCATTCTGACTTTCGTCATTCTGACTTCTGACTTTCGTCATTTTGACTTTCGTCATTTTGACTTTCGTCATTCTGACTTTCGTCATTTTGACTTTCGTCATTCTGACTTTCGTCATTCTGACTTTCGTCATTCTGACTTTCGTCATTTTGAAACATCCGAATCCAAGAGTCTGCACAACGTGTGAAAAATGTCAAAGAAATTAAGCGTCATGATAAGCTACCGTTGTATTCTGTTAAATCAGGAAGCATTGTTGCCATGAGATCTTTTGACAAAGCACAGGCGTTTGAAAGACATTCCTGGAGAACAATCTATCGTGAAGCCTCATTTCTCATATCAGTAGTTTCAGAGAGAAAGATGAGACTATATTTGCTAACTAAAAGCAACTTCTTCAATTACCAACAGGGAATTTGATAAATATTTGAAATCATTCTTTTGGCATGAAATATTCCGGGAATTTATTTTTTTGCTAACAAATGCTAGAAGATCTTTTTAAAAAGCCTCTGAAAAAAAAGATGGTCATAAAACATCAGGAAAAGGTTGATGCACGTAAGATAATAAGCTTGAAGAAAAAAAAAAGCTAGCAATATTTTTTTTTCTACTTCATGAAGTCCAATCACTTCAAAATCATGCTGCAAGACTGCAAGAGTAAGCGGCGATTTGCCAGTGAGCTGCTCAACACTCTGTATTGGGTTCCACTCAGGAGGCGCGCGCGCGTGCGCGTGTGTGTGTGTGTGTGTGGTAAACATATATATATATTATATTATATATATATATATATATATATATATATATATATATATATATATATACCAGTCTAAAATAGGATTTTAAAATCCTATTTTAGACTGGTATGTCGCTCCCTACGTGGTTGAGCACTGTTGGCATTCTGAGTGGCTTTTTAACTCTGATTTTATATATATATATATGTGTGTGTGTGTGTGTGTGTGTGTGTGTGTGTGTGTGTGTGTGTACGAGCGCGCGCGCACGGTTGTATATGTATATATGTGCGGACGCATGCGCCTGTGTTTGCGCGCGTTGTGTGTGTGTGTGTGTGTGTGTGTGTGTGTGTGTGTGTGTGTGTGTGTGTGTGTGTGTGTGTTTGGTTTTATAAGTGTATGTTAGTGTGTGCGCGCGCGCATAGTTGTGTATGTGCGCATACGTGCGCAAGCGCTTGTGTGCATATATATGTGTGTGCGCATGCATGCGTGTATGCATTTTTGTGCCCCGCGCGTTGTATGGTGTGTGTGTGTGTGTGTGTGTGTGTGTGTGTGTGCACGCTTGCTTGCTTGCTTGCTTGCTTGCTTGTGTATGTGTTTGTGTGTATATGCGCGCGCATGCGTTCTTCTTCCATGCGCGCGTGCGAGCCCGTAACAAAACACATCCCACACCACAGACAGACACACACAGAGGAAGGCAATACTAAGCCGAAATATTGGTACAGAATCAGACTTGCGTGTCTTTTACAATCTTTGAAGGGTTATATTTTATATACATATATATATATATACAACAAACTAATAAATTCCAAGGATAAGTACCGCACCGTTCCAGCAACTTACAGAGCAGCTTAGTGTTGCAATGACTGCAAGAAATATTGAATTATAAACAAAGCTTGCTCTTATGTCTTAGATTGAAGAAATAGGGGAAGATAAGCATATATATATTATAATATATATATATATATATATATTATATATGTATATGTATAATATATATATATATATATGTATATATATATATATATATATATATATATATATATTTTATATATATATAATATATATATATATATGTATGTATTTATATAACCGTTAGTCGCGGTGCTCTCTCTCTCTCTCTCTCTCTCTCTCTCTCTCTCTCTCTCTCTCTCGCTAGATTATCCCGGTGCCATTTATGTGGTACTTCGTTGAGGTATTTCTCCGGTTGGAATATGTCTTTAACAGAGCTGTACCAAACATATTTCTCTGTCGCTGTTATATAAGCATGCCAATTCTGTTGAAAACAATCAATAAGCCGTTGTCGGAGATCAGACAAAAACACTTTTTTTTTTTTTAACCTATCAACTGCGTCGTCCAAACTATTCCAAATCCATTTTTTTCATCAGAACACTCTTTCCGTCAGACAGCCAGTTGCAGTATTCAACTTCATCTTGTCTGAAGAGCATTTCATATGCCTGTCGACATAAACGTTCCCCCCTCAGAAAATCGAGTTAGTTTTAACCAGTACCTAATACATTTAACGTAGGATTTAGAACTAGAACCCTAGGATTTTATGCGAACAGAACATGGTTTGATGCAAATCTTTTCGACATGTGTCCTCTACGTTCAAACGGTGTAGAGGACGAAAGCCATTTTCTGTTTGACTGTAGGGAGTATGAAGCTTCACGTTTGACGTCAGTCGTTTTTTTTCAGCAGTATGATATGAAAAGACCTAACTCAGTTCGAATAATTTCATTAACAGATGGAGGTACTATCAAATCCTTTGCGAAGTTTATCGCTGAAGCCTATGAAAGAAAGAAGAAAATTCTCTCCTCCTGAAGCAGTTTCCACATTACCAACAAGAAGCTGCGAACAATTGTCTAAGTCCAACAAATGGTTATTATTTCAGTATATCTGACGATTTCGTGATTACCGTCGGATGGTCCTAGATTATCTTTTACTCTGATTTAGTACTGACGTATGTTTCGTCTGTAATACATTAAGTTAGATTATTTTGACTGCAGATAAAATGCTGTAGTGCGATTTCTTGTTTGACCCTTTCTTTCTTTCCTATGTAGGTATGTGTGTGCTAGATTTTTGTGTGTGCCCTTTGCAAGAGCACTGTTAATTGCCCCTTGGCATGAAGGCCAGCTAGACTATTATTAATAAAACTGTCAATTGTCAATTCTCTGTCTGTCTGTCTCTGTCTCTCTCTCTCGCTCTGTCTGTCTCTCTCTTTCTCCTGTACTCTCTCTGTACTCATACCCCCCCCCCTCTCTCTGTCTGTCTCCCTCTGTGTGTGTGTGTGTGTGTGTGTGTGTGTGTGTGTGTGCGCGTGTGCGCGCGCGCGCGCGTGCGTGCGTGCGTGCGTGCGTGCGTGGGGTGTGTGCGCGCGTGCGTGCGTGTGTGTGTGCACGTGCGTGCGTGCGTGCGTGCTATACCCTTTTCGCTTGTGTTTGCTATTATTCATGATTGATGCATTGGGTGTTGTGTGGCATTGACTGTGAGGGTCATAAACCTTGCTTTTACTTTTTTGGAAATAGAGTTTGTTACTTACCGCCAATGACATTGACAAACAAAGCACATGACAACACTCCATTTTGAAACTTGCTTTTACTGTTTAAAAAAATCATGTTGTAAAACTGAATTGTCGTATTTATCATTAAAAGCTTACAATGAAAGAACAACTTGCAAAACTGCTAAAAAATGTGAAAATTAGTTGAATAAGCGAAGTTTTGTACCAGCAGTTTGTTTAATGTGGACAATGTGAATGTGTAAGAGTTGGCAACGTCTGGCCTTCTGTTCAGAATATGCACACCCTTCACAGTGTCATTAGTGCCTCCATTGTGTGAACTACTCCAAGTGATGACTTATCTAAGGTACCATCAGAAGACAGAAATATGGTATAATCCTCAGACGATATTTCCATCTAGACAAATTGAAACCTGAAAAAATGAGGGTGATAAATCATGCACAAAATATTTGTCAGTTAGAGATGAATATATTAAACTTGTACATGGAATGTACATTCAGAAGAAAAAACACAAGAATGCTTTTTGAACGTGGATAATCCGACATCATTGCTACAACATCAAGTATTACATGACTTTACTACATTCATTAAATCGAAGTTTTTGGATACTAACTTGACTAGAAATGACATTGGCAATTTCACACTGAAATGCGATAATGACAGCAAGGAAAAAAAAATTGACAGCAGTTGATGCTTAACCATGGAATCAAAATACAAACAACAACAATAAACCTCTGTTACCGTTGTCACAAACCTTGTCCGATCAAAATCGATTTATGCACAAGAAGTTTATTCTTTTTATCCTGCACAGCTTGTTGAATGAAATACAACCTACAGACAGTAGAGCTGTTAAATTAGCTCTTCACAATCCGGTACATACAAATATACTGAATTCATACCATGAAGCTGGCTTACCATCTTTTTTAGATTAAGGTAAGTTGTCAACAGCTATTCGTTTTTACTCGAAGTCTTTTTTTTTTTTTTTTAAATCTTGAATTCAGAAACAAAGAAAATATTCTGAGACTCCGACAACGAATACCTGAAAAGAAGAGCTAGACACACGCTGTCTCTCCCCAGACAGTTAGAAATGATAGAAATGAATTATACGAAAAATGCAATGTTGTTCTTTCATCTGTTTCATCAGGTCAAGTAGTGTCTGTCATGCATCACTAAGAGAACCGACAGGTCAGATTTGGTAATGATAATATTATTTTGACGGCTGATGAAAACATTCACAATTTATCATCTGAGAAAGAGGAAAACGTCACAATTTTATTTTCTGAGACTCAAGAACGTACTAAAACCGTGTATGCAAATCATTTTTTGTTTAACGTTGACAGATGGCTCAATCCTAGAATCATGCACACGTTCTGCGTTGAAAAATTATTAACAAATAGAAAAGTAATTTTGTCTTGGTATCACTAATATCCACTTCTTTTTCTTAGGTCCGTGTGAAGTCATCGGGGCATCGCACTGAAGGACTGTTCACCAGACTCCTCCAATTCTGTCGGTTGTGTTGCGAGGCCTTGGACTCTACAGATGTTTCCCTGTCCATTCTGCTATGTTGTCAGTCCATGTGTGTCTGTCTTCTCTCTGGTCTCTGCAGATGTTTCCCTGTCCATTCTGCAATGTTGTCAGTCCATGTGTTTCTGTCTTCTCTCTGGTCTCTACAGATGTTTCCCTGTCCATTCTGCAATGTTGTCAGTCAATGTGTTTCTTCTCTCTGGTCTCTGCAGATTTTCCCTGTCCATTCTGCAATGTTGTCAGTCCATGTGTTTCTGTCTTCTCTCTGGTCTCTGCAGATGTTTCCCTGTCCATTCTGCAATGTTGTCAGTCCATGTGTTTCTGTCTTCTCTCTGGTCTCTGCAGATGTTTCCCTGTCCATTCTGCAATGTTGTCAGTCCATGTGTTTCTGTCTTCTCTCTGGTCTCTGCAGATGTTTCCCTGTCCATTCTGCAATGTTGTCAGTCCATGTGTTTCTGTCTTCTCTCTGGTCTCTGCAGATGTTTCCCTGTCCATTCTGCAATGTTGTCAGTCCATGTGTTTCTGTCTTCTCTCTGGTCTCTGCAGATGTTTTCCCTGTCCATTCTGCAATGTTGTCAGTCCATGTGTTTCTGTCTTCTCTCTGGTCTCTGCAGATGTTTCCCTGTCCATTCTGCAATGTTGTCAGTCCATGTGTTTCTGTCTTCTCTCTGGTCTCTGCAGATGTTTCCCTGTCCATTCTGCAATGTTGTCAGTCCATGTGTTTCTGTCTTCTCTCTGGTCTCTACAGATGTTTCTCTGTCCATTCTGCAATGTTGTCAGTCCATGTGTTTCTGTCTTCTCTCTGGTCTCTGCAGATGTTTTCCCTGTCCATTCTGCAATGTTGTCAGTCCGTTTGTTTTCGTCGTCCCCTCCTTGGTCTCGCTCCTTCAACACTTTCCTGGGGGGTCATTTTAGCGGCCGTTGGATCCTCATGACAATACCAGCTTATTTTCTTTGCTTTGCTGGTGTCAGCAGATCTTCGTATGTCCCGTCGTGCTTTTTGCTGGTCTGGCGCACTTTGTTCAGTGGTGATTTAATCAGTATATCTGATGTATAGGATCTGCAATGACGTCTTATTTCTATGATAGTTTGTTTTTTTTTCTTCTACCAGATCCATGTCGCGTATGCATATAGGAAAATGAAATATACCCATGCATGTAGGAGCCAGGTTTGTATTCACAAGATGTTATTGTCTTTCCATACAGGGTCGAATCGGGACGAACTGATTTCTTTGCTGCTATTGAGAGTATTGTTGATTTAAATCCCCCATCGCTGAAAACAGAACCCAGATATATGAACCGTTGAACAGTTCCTAGCTTCTATCCATGGTCAAAATCGCACTGGAGGTGGTGTTGTGGCTGGCCATTAGCTTGGTTATCTCGGTGTTATTTTCTATACTATGTCTCATAGATCTTTCATCCAGTGTTTTAAACCAGCTTAGTGACTTCTTGGTCAGTGCCCGCCAGGCCATCAAGGTGATCTGCAAAGTGAAGGTTCGAGATAGTTCTTCTTGCAGTGTTGATTGTGTTGACTGATCTTCAAGTGGATCATTCACGATGCAAGCCGGGACTACGTTGAAAAGTAGTGGAGAGTAAAGGGGCCCGTACTGATCCTAACTGACATGTGACCACTTTCCAGTCGCGCTCTTTGTGAGCACTGCGCTGGTCATTTTGGCGTGTACTTGACGGATGTTGTTGATTAACTTTGTCCCAATAGCAGATTTCTTCAGTAGCACCTTTGGACAGACTCTATCAAACACCTCTTTAAAAGTCTGTGGAGACAAAACAGAACTCCTGGTGTTGCAGGTGGTTTTGGCGAAGGGTTGAAGATCTGTTCGACAATACTTCAGTCTTTCGGAACAGCGGTGGCTGTTTGCAACTGTAAATCTATTCCTAATGATTTTGAACATTACGTTGCTAACATTGCTGATCTAACTGATTTTGCGGTTTTTTTGGGGACTGTTGAGGATTTCCTCTTGGAAGTGGACAAATAGGATCACGTCTCTTTGGCGTTGGCCACTCGCTGGTGTGCCAGATTTTGTTGCTGATGGCAGTTAATGTATCGGTTACTGCCTTTCCGCCATATCATATTCTGTAGGGATGTTGTCAATGATTGCAGCCGTACCATGTTCCAGCGACTTCGCTGCTACTACAACTTCTTCAACAGAGTGTTGGAAAATCTCCATATGATGAATCTTGAAGTGTTAGGATGCCCGGATCTCCTTTGGCTCTGTTTGTTGTAGAGCTCAAAGCAAAGTTCCTCCATCTTCTTTTAATGTTTTCCTTTGCATGTGACAGTGAACGCCTTTGTCCCGAGTGGTGCTGACCTTAATTTGCGTTGGTCATTTTTCACAGAAGTGAAGGCTTTGTGGCGTGTCAAAGTTATCCAGGTCTCTCTCAAGGTTTTTTACACTCTCATTTTCATCCCTTGTAACATTCACCATTAGCATGCTCCTCTCTCCTCATTCCGTCCGTCATTCATTTTCATCATGTTTCCACTCGTCATTCCTCATCATTCATCACACTTGCGTTCTCCTTTTCTATCCTGTGTGCCATTCACAATCACCACGTTCTCCTTTTCTATCCTGTCTGTCATTCACAATCACCACGTTCTCCTGTTCTATCCTGTCTGTCATTCACAAATCACCACGTTCTCCTTTTCTATCCTGTCTGTCATTCACAATCATCACGTTCTCCTTTTCTATCCTGTCTGTCTTTCACAATCACCACGTTCTCCTTTTCTAATCCTGTCTGTCTTTCACAATCACCACGTTCTCCTTTTCTATCCTGTCTGTCATTCACAATCTGCCATTCACAATCACCACGTTCTCATGTCTCATTCGTCATGCTTAGAAGTTCTGCCGCTAACCGTTCATCGTTCTCGAGATCTCCATCAGTCATCAGTCTCACGGTCTTTTCTTTTCTCCCATCATCCATTCATCGCTGTGGCGTTTCTCCTCTTCCCCTCCAGTCCATCATTGATTCTTCTCCAGTCGTTGTCGTCGTCTCCTCTTGACCGTCATTGTTCTTGACCACGTTCTCCTCTTTTTCTCCAGTCGACTGCTCGTCGGTTTTACGATTGGACACCCGTTCCTGTCTATCATTCATCACTATTGAGGTGTCTTCCTCTCGTTTATTCTCCTCCTCCTCCTCCTCCTCCTCCTCCTCCTCCTCCTCCTCCTCACCATCTATCTCCATCTGTCTGTCTGTCTGTCTGTCTGTCTGTCTGTCTGTCTGTCTGTCTGTCTGTCTCTCTCTCTCTCTCTCTCTCACTCTCTCTCTCTCTCTCTCTCTCTCTCTCTCTCGAGAAAAGAGAGAGAGAGAGAGAGAGAGGCAGGCAGCAGGCAGGCAGATAGAGACAGAGACAGAGACAGACAGAGACAGAAGCGAACCGGAAAAAGACAGAAATACACATAGCTAAAAGAACAAAAATTAAGAGAGAGAGAGAGAGAGAGAGAGAGAGAGAGAGGAGAGAGAGAGAGAGAGAGAGAAGAATATATGGGAAATGTTTTAGCACATACTTAAAATCATTTTCATACTGATTTCACGTATTGGGGAAGTAATTTCAACACAGATTTAAAATCGTTTTTATACATATTTCACGTATTGGGGAAATTTTTCAACACGTTTCTTAAAAAAATTTTTATACTGATTTCACGTATTGGAGAAGTGTTTTCAACACATACTTAAAATCATTTTCATACTGATTATTTTTATACTTGCTTCACGTGTTGGGGAAGTGTATTTCAACACATGCTTAAAATCATCGTTATACTTATTTCACGTATCGGGGAAGTATTTTAACACATGCTTAAAATCATTTTTATACTTGTTTCACGTGTTGGGGAAGTGTATTTCAACACATGCTTAAAATCATCGTTATACTTATTTCATGTATCGGGGAAGTATTTTCAACACATACTTAAAATCATTTTTATGCTTATTTCACGTATAGTAATACTTTTTTCCCTTCATCCGATCCAGTTTTCTTCCTATGACTTTTATGCCTTAAAAAAGTTTATTTAATTCAAAGTTAATTGTTTAGCAATTAGTTATGACTGATATAATCTGATCACCATTTCATTCAAATAGCGACATGGATACATGCACATGCATACTTTCACATGCAAGGCCACACACACACACACACACACACACACACACACACACACACACACACACACACACACACACACAGTATGTAGGCAAACGTGCGCGCAAAACCAAGCATACACACACACACGGACAACTAAAGCGCACGCACAAACACATACACACGCGCACGCAGGCATGCATGCAGGCACGAATGAACGCACACACGCACACGCACGCACGCACGCACGCACGCACGCACACACGCACACACTCACGCACGCACACACGCACACACTCACACACTCGCACCACACACACACACACACACACACACACACACACACACAAAACACACACACAACGTATGCGTGTCGGATCTATTATGTGGACCACACTTCGAACCGGTCGAAGCTTCCACATCGATTTTTTAAACGGTTTGACACTGTCGATTTGACAGAGAGAGAGAGAGAGAGAGAGAGAGAGAGAGAGAGAGAGAGAGAGAGAAGAGAGATCATTACGGAAAAGAGTACATTAACACTAATGTCAGATACGCATTTAGAGTCAAAATTAGACTAGTACATGACGGGATTGGACCTGTATTTGCGCGCGCGCGCGCGCGCACACACACACACACACACACACACACACACACACACACACACGTATACACACACGTCGCGCGCGCGCACGTGCACACCTTTCCCTCTCTCTCTCTCTTCCCCCACCTCTGTGTTCCTTACTCCCCCACCCCCCAGCTTCCTTCCCCCTCTTTGTTTCGTTCTTTGTAAACCCTTCTTTCTCACGGTTCCTTCTCAGATGGTGCCTAGCCTTCGTTTCATCCCACTACAATCGTTTATGTTCTTTTCATTCTTCGCTACACTATTTGTCACTTCTTTTTTTCGTTTTCTTTTTTTTTTTTCTTTCGTTACTCATTCACTTGATTGTTCGTTTGTTTGTTGCTGTTTTCCAAGTGTTTTTTGTTTTTGTTTTCTCGTGCGTTTGTTCGGTCGATCTATCGCAAGCTTATTTGTTCACCCGTTCAGTTGGCCGTTCAGTCATTCGTTCGTAAATTTGTTCGGTCGTTCACTCATTCATTCGTTCAGTCGGTCATTCAGTCATTCGTTGGTACGTTTGTTCGGTCGATCGCTTGTTCAGTCGTTCGGTCAGTCGTTCAGGAATTCAGTCGGTCAGTGCAGTCGGTCATTCATTTATTCATTCGGTCAGTCGGTCGTTCAGTCAATCATTCGTTCAGTCGGTCATTCAGTCATTCGTTGGTACATTTGTTTGGTCGATCGCTCGTTCAGTCAGTCGTCAGGCATTCAGTGGGTCGCTCATTCATTCATTTATTCACTCGATCAGACGGTCGTTTAGTCATTCTTTCGGTCAGACGGTCGTTCGTCA
>CM031627.1:40686541-40697342 GCA_018398815.1 Conus ventricosus | reverse complement strand
GGCTTTACTTCTCATTTTGTGCCTTCAGGGGCGCCAGGGTCACCACGTTGTCCAGAAGGCCCAGGGACTCCCTGCAAAACATCCATTGTATTCACGACCGACGCTTTGGGCTTTTTTTTTTTTTTTTTTCTTTTGTCTGATTTGTTCTTTAGTTTAACTGACACATGCACACATACCCCGACAACTTTCCCTACCCCACCTCCTGTTTTCCTTCCCTCTTCGCCCTCTGTCTCACCCTTTGATGCTATGTTGAATAAGTTCTCCCCTTTCGGACATTCGATTTTCGCACGTTTCGAAGATGCTCTCTGTCTTTGGCAACTATCGTTAGCAAGCCTCATGTGCCCTCCGCGATGGAAATGGCCATCGCTTGCTTTGGTGTCATAACTCACTTGCACGTCCTTCTTGGAGATGTGAACCAGAACCACAGCACTCTGGTGTTTTCATGTCTTCTGGCACATATGAAATCTCCAAGCTCAGATCTCACCTCCGACTCCCACCTCCCTGCGTGTTGTGACCGACTACTTCTTCATGTAAACTGACTCTTGTGTTATGACCAGCTCTCTGACCTGACTTAAACCAACCAATCCTTGTCCCACACTACTTTTGCACAAAATATTGACCGATGATTGTCTGAAAATGTGACAACAACAGCTCGCTGGAGATTGATCTCTGAAGCCAACAAAACTTCTCAGAGTTAATATACCCTGTGCAACGTTTGTGCCTTCAAAGAAGAAGACTGCAGTGTGAGATGTTGTCATCACTATTGCTGACTTCAGAAGAGTGGATCAAAGCAATCCACAGAAATGCTGGAGGCAAAAGTGGAATTTTGAATGGACACCAATAAAACAGTGTCATCTTCCCTATAAAGATCTCATTTACGCTGATTTTTCAAAGTTGTAACAGGGCGTTTCCATGGTACTGTTCCTCAAAATCAATGGTCTTCTTTTCCACTTCAGTCTGCCATTAGAGCTTCCATTACGACTCGGAGATGGAGCTGGTAGCTGGAAAGAATGATCTATCAGACTCTGCAGAAAAAGATTTTGTTGATTACATAATGACGACGTATAAGAGTAACCGTCTTTTCCCTAGTTTTCAATCATTCTTTCCTCCTTCACAAGAGCTACATGTGTACACTTCAACGGCTTTAACCCTCTGCCTACCGCATGACTTTGTGCTATATGACTATGAGAATACCATGCCAAGAGAGGTAACTCCGCAACACATACACACTTGCCATAAAGAAACTCAATAGAAAATTTGTTTTTAACTTATCTATTCTGTAAAAATAATGAAAAAAATTCAAAGACATCACTCCATCCAAAACAGCCATTTCCCCCCACATATAGTGAACTGGTACACGAGGGAAAAAAAAAAAACGAACAGACTAACTGTACTTTGGTATTCTCAGTGCTAAAACAATTTTCCCTAAATTCACTGTACCCACAGAACATCATGGATTAGGAGCACAGAGTGATTTTCCAAGTCTAAACAAAGTACTGAAACCTTCAGGAACAAAATAAAGTCATTCTGTATGGTATGCACACTAAATAATCAACTTTTATTGTGAAGCAAAAAACAACCCAAACTTCAACAATTTTGTTAAACTGAAGGCATCACATACAAGAAGATTTGTCTTCTAACTACTGAGGGGAAAAAATAACAAGAACAGATTACTGAATACTGGGCTTTAGATTGTGATGGAATTCAACAAAAATGTGCTTTTGCACAAGTGCACTGAGCAACCCCCCCCCCCCCCCCCGCCAACACACACACTGTGGTGATGATGTACTCTTGTCCGGCTCCTCTTTGCTTTTTGATAAACAGGCAGTTTTTATTTCAGGCCAGAGTTTATGTTCATCCTTTTCTGCTTGCTTTTGTGCAGCAAATAAATTGTTTTCTCGTTAAAAGTCTACCAAAATTCTTCTGAAATCAAAAAGCTAAAGGTGATGCTCCTACAGGCAAATCGTGGGACACACCCACTGACTGACCCGGTTTCCTGGCTATCAAAACAAGGGAAACTTTTGGGGGGCTTCACTTCTTGTAGCCAACCACTCCAGTCAAGAATTAAAGTATCTCTAGCAAGTTTTGTTTTTCGAATTTTCTTTTTTGGGGGGTCTGGGCCCAGCAGCAATGGGCTATTCGACATCGTCATTATCATCGCCTGAATCATTATTGATTCCGGCCTCAAATCAGTCAGCAGTCGATCTTTATTCATAACTAGGTCAAGATTGACGTCCGAATCGTCTTGCTTCAAATCTTCTTTAAGAGTGTAGCCCGCAAATACGCTCTCTTCATCAATATCACTTCAGAAAATGAATTCTGCAAGTTGCATAGTTACTTGATCCGCCATTTTCCCAGAAAATCTTCGCGAAAAAAAAGCCGAACTTTGAAAATTCACAGCAGCGAAACTACTCCACCAAAACTCATGCAACAAAAACCAAAATGGCGTCCAGAAACGGAAGTACCGGAAGACTCTTCTGTCGCAATTGCATTCTGGGATATGCGATGGTGAAAGCGAAAGTCGTTGACCGAGTATTCAGCGGTCGATCTCGGTCGATCCGGTATTCAGAAGGAGGAAATCTCGCGGTCGATCTCGGTCGATCCGGTAGGCATTGGGTTAAAAGAGCATTCACTGCAGTCTTCATTACCGACTTGCCAAAAATTTTATGACACTTTCAAAAACTTTCAAAAAATACTGCTAAAAATGTTTGTTTTAAATCACAGACTGACAACAAACAGAACATCACTGTTTCACTTCATCTAAACCATTCCATCTCTCCCCCCCCCCTCCGCACCCCCCTCCCCGCCTCCCCCAACAGGTTTAAGATATGCAGACAAGCAGACAAGACTGACAGAACAATAAAATGAAGAGGGCAGATAAAAGGAAAAAAAAAGGACAAACTTACAGGTCCACCAACTTCGCCCATAGGTCCGGCAGGGCCTCGTTCGCCAGGTGCCCCACGGAGTCCTATAGGACCAGCCTCACCTTGGAAACCTCTCTCTCCCTGCCAAAGGGGAACGTCACCGAGGTTAGGAGACTTCTTGGAGAACAATCCATATTTGAAATACAACTCTCTTCCGCCATGAATTATACAAATGTATCTTCTATTTTCAAGAACCCTGCCACTTTCTACGCAAAACAGCATAATAAATATATATATATATATGTATGTATATGTTAGTTTGTTCATTTGTTCATTCTTTATGTAATACAATCTCTAGCATAAATCTGTCTCTTTCTTTCGAGGTAATTGTTTGGGTTCATATTAAGTATGAAGAAGTCAGAGTGGAACGCATCCGATGTAAATCCATTTTGCACATTTATACCTATTCATAATACACCCTAAATGTACCTTGTGTGGGTGGGGAAGGGTTGTAGGGGTGGGGTGGGGTGGGGTGTTAATCTCCTAACCACAAGGTAACTGGAGTGTTGCAAGAGACACACATATCGAGGTGGCCGCTACTAGAGCGTTTCTCCCGACATTTCAGCAGAAATCAGGGGACTGCTTCACATTGCTCATCTCCTCTCCAACTCTCTTGGAGTAAGCTGGGTGTTGTAGAGACTTTGCAACCTACCATAGGTCACAGGATCTGCAATGTGCAAACCTGGTCTTTTGTGTGGCTTGTCCAATAACGTTCAGTCACACACACACAGACACACACACACACACACACACACACACACACACACACACACACACACACCATGCTAACTTCCCATTTCTTTGCTCCTTCCTTTTATTTTTTCCCCCTTAAATTAAGGTTTTCTCATAGAAAATGATTTCTTCCATTTTCAGAGAAATTTGCTGATTTGAAAACAAAGAAAGAGAGAGACTTAAAAAGTCAAGCCCAGCAAGCAAATTCACAAGAGCGCAAAAAACCCTGCACACAGTAAAGACAATGACAATAGGCCAGAGAAATATTACCCTCTCTCGGCGGGTCCAGGTTCTCCGGTCGGACCAGGAGTTCCAGCCAATCCTGGGGCACCATCCTCTCCGGGCGTTCCGACTGTTCCAGGCAGGCCCTAACGATTAAAAAAATTAATTAATAATTAAGTGTTGAAACGAAGGACAGGAGTTCAGAAGAAACACAGGAGAAAAGTTCAAAAGAGAGAATTAAAAAAAGGCAGGAAGGAAAAAAAAAGGATGGAGAAAAGAAAGAAGGCAGGAAAGA
Source organism: Conus ventricosus (assembly GCA_018398815.1). Lineage (NCBI taxonomy): Eukaryota > Metazoa > Mollusca > Gastropoda > Neogastropoda > Conidae > Conus > Conus ventricosus. Next base: position 40,693,169 of record CM031627.1, on the reverse strand, counting down.
AGGCAGGAAAGAAGGCAGGAAAGAAGGAAAGGAGGCAGGAAAGAAGGCAGGAAAGAAGGAAAGGAGGCAGGAAAGAAGGCAGGAAAGAAGGAAAGGAGGCAGGAAAGAAGGAAAGGAGGCAGGAAAGGAGGCAGAAAGGAGGCAGGAAAGAAGGAAAGGAGGCAGGAAAGAATTTCAGGCAGGAAAGAAGGCAGGAAAGAAGGAAAGGAGGCAGGAAAGGAGGCAGAAAAGAAGGAAAGGAGGCAGGAAAGAAGGAAAGGAGGCAGGAAAGAAGGAAAGGAGGCAGGAAAGATGGAAAGGAGGCAGGAAAGAAGGAAAGGAGGCAGGAAGGGAGGCAGGAAAGAAGCCAGGAAAGGAGGCAGAAAAAGAAGGAAAGGAGGCAGGAAAGAAGGAAAGGAGGCAGGAAAGGAGGCAGGAAAGAAGGAAAGGAGGCAGGAAAGAAGGAAAGGAGGCAGGAAAGAAGGAAAGGAGGCAGGAAAGGAGGCAGGAAAGAAGGAAAGGAGGCAGGAAAGAAGGAAAGGAGGCAGGAAAGGAGGCAGGAAAGAAGGAAAGGAGGCAGGAAAGAAGGAAAGGAGGCAGGAAAGAAGGAAAGGAGGCAGGAAAGAAGCCAGGAAAGAAGGCAGGAAAGAAGGAAAGGAGGCAGGAAAGAAGGAAAGGAGGAAAGGAGGCAGGAAAGGAGGCAGGAAAGGAGGCAGGAAAGAAGGAAAGGAGGCAGGAAAGAAGGAAAGGAGGCAGGAAAAGAGGCAGGAAAGAAGGCAGGAAAGAAGGCAGGAAAGAAGGAAAGGAGGCAGGAAAGAAGGAAAGGAGGCAGGAAAGAAGGAAAGGAGGTAGGAAAGAAGGAAGGAAAGAAGGAAAGGAGGTAGGAAAAAAGGAAAGGAGGCAGGAAAGAAGGAAAGGAGGTAGGAAAGAAGGAAAGGAGGCAGGAAAGAAGGCAGGAAAGAAGGAAAGGAGGCAGGAAAGGAGGTAGGAAAGAAGGAAAGGAGGCAGGAAAGGAGGCAGGAAAGGAGGCAGGAAAGAAGGAAAGGAGGCAGGAAAGAAGGCAGGAGAAAAGGAAAGGAGGCAGGAAAGGAGGAAAGGAGGCAGGAAAGGAGGAATGGAGGCAAGAAGGTAGAAAGGTTGAAAGAAACGGAAGGAAGAAATGGACAAGGATAAAAAGAAACATGGGGGAAGAAAAGGAGGGAAGAAAGATAGCAAGGAATGAACGCAGGAAAAACAGAAAAGAAGGTGAGAAAAAAAAAATGAAGGAAGAGCCATGGAAAGACAGCAGAGAAAAACAAAAAGAAAAGAAGGAAGAAAACGATAGAAGGAGGTAAGAAAGAAGAAGAAAAGAATGAAGGTAATTAAACAGGAAAAAACGGGGAAAAAGGAGAAATAAAAGGATTCCAGAAAAAAGAAAGAAAGAAACAGATGAATGAATGAATGAATGAATGAAACAAAAAACAATGAACGAAGACTGTTGATGGAGATTTGCTTCTTTTTTTTTTCTATATTGAATGCATGCACTACATGTGTGCATTCTGTAAAATGTTCTGCTTGACAGAAAATAATCATGTGTGCGAATGAACTCACGAATGGAGCTATAGGAAATGTAAATCCTAGTGACGGTTTTTGACCGTACTCTGTATATAGGTATGCAAGTACATTCTATAGAGATGTGTGCATGTACATGTTTGCTTCCATGTATCAATTATGTATCAGTGACCTTCACAACTTTGAAGACAATGCTGTCAAGAGTTGCAGGAATAGGAGACAGCCTCGTTTCCAACGCATAATCATGCTTTTGCATGTGACCTGTTTTATCAAAGATTTTTGTGCTGTCACTAACATCCTTTCATTTTTTTTTGGTAAAGTTTTTTTTTTTTTTTCATCATTCAGTCTGTTTCTTCTTTAATGTCTTTGAATAGAATAATACATAAACACATGAATAAACAAGAGAAGTTAAAGACATACAGTGCACAATAATGAGTTACTTTCAAGGAGTGTTTGTATATGCACCTAACCACCGACTAAGACAAAAACTGCAGGGGAGAGAGAAAGGAGAGAGACATGGATACAGAAAGTATGTGTGTGTGTGTGTGTGAGTGTTTGTGTGTGTGTGTGTGTGTGTGTGTGTGTGGTGTGTGTGTGTGTGTGTGTGTGTGTGTGTGTGTGTGTGTGTGCGTGCAAACATGTGCGCATGTGTGAGTGTGTGTGCATGCATGCGTGCATGTGTGTTTTTGTGTGTGTGTGCGCACACATGTGCACATGCCTGCATGAATCTGTGCATGCATGCATGCATACATGCATGCGTGTGTGTTTGTGTCTATATGTGTGAAAGAGAAAAAGAGAGCAACAGAGAGACAAACAGAGAGACAGAGAAAGAGACAGGGAGACAAAGACAGAGAGAGAGAGAGAGACAGAGACAGAGAGAGACATACAAAGAAAAAGAGACAGACAGACATAGAGAGTGGGACAACTGTACTTAGCTGTCAGAACAGAAGCCACATTTCTTCATCAAATCAAGTCATTAACAAGTCGCATAACACAACACAGGTATGGTTTTCACTGTTACCAATTATTATACTCATTATTATTGTTACTGATTAAAAAACAAAAAAACAAAACCAGACCTGCAACCCAGGTGCGCCAGGGGCTCCCGGAGCTCCCATCTCTCCCTCGGGTCCCTAGACAAAGAGAATGCAAGGTCAAGGTCAACAGAAGGCAAGGTCAGATGTGCCACACCATTTTATCACACACACGTTCAGAATCAAACTGATCTCCAACACGAGTTTTCAAACGTTGCTGGCCCTAGACAAAAAGAGAATGCAAGGGCAAGGTCAACAAAGAGAATGCAAGATCAAGGTCAACAGAAGGCAAGGCCAGATGCGCCACACCATTTTATTACACACACGTTCAGAATCAAACTCTGATCTCTAACACGAGTTTTCAAAACGTTGCTGGCCCATCCACCTCATTTTTCGAACAGTCACTCGCCCCTTCTTTCCTTTCTTTCTTTCAAAGACATTGTCGGTCCATCTAAAAAAAAAAATCACTGTTGTTGTCTACCAGTCTGTCTCTCACAAATCACTGTCAAATTGCCCTAAAAATGGTTGCTGTTATCTATCAGTCTGTCTCTTTTCAAACAAAAAGAAAGAAAAAGAAAAAAGAAAGAGAAACCGGTGTCAGTCTGTCTCGTCTGACTGTCTATCTTGACTACAAAACCAATATCATCTGTAAACAAAGATTCCTGAAAGAAATTGGCTTCATTACAAGGACAAAGATCTTTTTTTTCTTTTTTTCAACACTGGGTCTTTAAAGGGAGGGAAAAGGGAGGGAATCTTTCTTGGGAGACAAATCTGGTACAGACATAAAACACGGTACCAGTAAAAAGATAGTGCCAAAGGGGATGGGGGGGGGGGGGGGGGGGGGGGGTATCTAAAGGGAGGGAATTTTCACCAGACTCTAAATCTAGGACAGGGAAGGATAACTGTCTTATAAAACATTGCCTCGAAAGGGAGGAAGTGTTCATTTGGCAAGGACTTTACCGCCAGCTTTCTCTGTGTACAACTTGGACGGAACATACACCACTGACGGTATACCCGTGCTATGTTCAGTTCTGGGTACCGAACAAAAGACCCAAAAAATAAATAAATAAATAAAGTAAAAAAAAAAAAAAAGTTCCAGAACAGGTAGCCCCTGAAATGAGGGAGGGGAGTCTCCACAGGCGCTTTGCTGCCAGGTTTCACTGTACAAATCTTACAACATAATCCTCTGATGATACCCACACTGTCTAAAGTAATGGTACCACACCAAATGGCAAAAAAAAAACCAAAATAAAAACAAAAAAAAACGGAACACCACCAAATGGCAAAAAAAAAGAAAAAAAAAGACCCTGCTGAATGCAGTCAAAACACTGCAGCCCCCCCCCCTCACCCCCCTCCTGATTAATTGCCCTTCCTGCCTCCATTGTCTGTAATGTCTGTGCAGTCGATTACTCACAGGGCCACCAGCGCCGCCTTGAGGTCCTTCGGGTCCTGGGTTGCCACGGTCACCGCGACGGCCGGGAGGTCCAACGTTACCTGGGGGTCCTTCTGGTCCTTGTTCGCCCTGGGAGGGGTTGAAACCAAGAGGTGATGGTTGAGTTCATTCGGTTTCTACAGTTTTAAACCTCGACTCTGATTTTTTTTTTTCATCTCCCCACCTCCCTCCCATGCATGCAAACAAGCACACACACCACACACACACTACATTCTCTCTCTCTCTCTCCCTCTAACACTCGCACACACACAAATACACTAACACACTTTTGTTTATCTCTCTCTCTCTCTCTCTCTCTCTCTCTCACACACACACACACACACACACACACACACACACACATCCACACACACTCAAACACCTATCAATTTACACACACATATACTCACACTCATAAAAGATGGTACATACATTTACACAAACACACACACACATGCACACACATATACATACAGGCAGAGGCACAGGCGGGCACACACACACACAATCTGCCACACCCATCTAAAAACAGAAAAAAAAAAATATAAAAAAAAATAGAGGGATCTGAACCCACCGTATCACCCTTTCCACCAGGCGGTCCCTGCTGCCCAGGTGAACCCTGTGACCCCTGGGGCCCCTGCTCCCCTGGTACTCCGTCAGACCCACTTTCACCCTGACGATCACACGCAACAGCACCAATGGAAACTTCCAGATCCGTGGGGAGACAAATCACATCAAATCTGATCAATGCGCTCGACAGTTGGCCGGCTTATCTGCGTGCATGCTTGACCTCTTTCATGTGTTTGACCTAACCTCTCTTGCATATGCATGCTTGCGCGCATGCACACGCACACGCGCGCACACACACACACACACTCTCACACATGTACACATGGTCGCGCGCACCACACACACACCACACACACATGGAGGTACATGTTTTCACTTACACATATGAACACGAACTAAGAAAACATGCACATATAATCTGAATGACGTAAAAGATTTGCAAAATTATATATAAAGCAACATCGATTAACAGCGATTTATCGTGTATATGTACATGCAGAAACACTCTCCTCCTCTCCAAAGCCTCTCTCTCTCCACCCCATGTCAACTCACATCATTTCAAATCATCTGACACCAAACTGGAAAGTCAAACAAATCAACAAACAAACAAGCTCATGTACAAACCCAAATTATATTTCATCACATAAAATGAAAATCGAATATAACCCTATTGTCTTGCCTGGTTTACGACACAGCAAACAAAGGTGGGACAACCTTCACCACCCCCACCCTCACCCATCCCTATCCTCTTCTTTTTGTTGAATTCTATCAATATCACCATCATTTTCCTTTTTTTTTAATTAACCCTTTCGCTGCCTAGGAATTAACCTTAAAGTTAAATCCTATTTGCCAGGGCTTTTTTTTCAAAAAAAAAAAAAGTAATATTTTCAAAAAAATTCTACCGACTTTCTCACTGACAAAAAACGAGATTACCTACTATCAATAGAATCTAAAGACTTCACCTCTCCGAAAATCTCCTCTGTTTTGTAAGCAGTATAAATATATTCCAGACTTCTCCTTGATGAGTATACTGGATGGCCATGGCAGCAAAGAGTACACGCCCTTGCCATCGAGTTATCTCATCAGGTTACGCACCGAACGGGTTATAGCTATTTTTTCTTTTTTTGTTTGTTTCGAGTGCGGCTATGACCAACAGGAATAGCTGGCCGTTTGGTCAACACGTCTGTAGACCATTCAGTGCTCTGGGTGCAGCTGAATTAGTAACATTACTCAAAACACCATGAATCTGTGCGGGTGGTGCTCTGCTCTTTTTCAACTTTCAGCTGCAGTGTGTAACATCACCAAAACCTTGAGAGCCTGTGTGGAGGTTACAAATGGATTCCAGGGTCTTGATAATCAGGCAGCTGACCAGAATGGTCAGTTTTAAGCATCAACAACACACAAACTGATAGAGGTACGTACAGCAAACGACACCTACCACTTCATCTGCATACCAAATTTAATGCCATTTAGATTTTAAATCTTTTTAGGTGATCTAACCCCCTTCCCCCAAAAAAAACAACAACAAACAAACACAAAAAACAAAACAGGCACACTATGAAAATTCTTCGGTTGTTACAGGAATGCAAGTCAAACGAAGGAAGGGGTGTTTAACCCTCTAGCGCCGTATGTATCCGAGTGATACAAACATTTCGCTACATCAGAGCCACACCAGATTACCTCCAATTTTGGGTTTTGGGTTTTTTGGTGCATTGTGTGTCTTTCATGGTCTTATCAAGAGCTCCAAACCTGGTGATGTGATGTTGCATAATAGCAGAGATAAAGCGAAAAAACACTTGTGGCACAGAGCAAGATTACCTATGTGTTTTGGAGCAACAGCGGAACATCCGGCTTTAACCAACTGTGCTGAGAAAGAGGATATGTTAAGGAAAGGAAGGGAGGGTAGGCTACCTCTGTACACTTGGCTGATACTCTTCCCTGCTGTGAAGATGTTGGCAGCAGGAGGGGGAAAACGTCTGCCTTCCTCATTACACTGATTTATGGCCTGCTCTGCCATGTGGGAGGGGAGGGCTAGGACGGTCAGATAAGAGCGCGCTACACC
>CM031627.1:40656541-40681541 GCA_018398815.1 Conus ventricosus | reverse complement strand
AATCAATCGATTTTGAATTAGCTCCCAGTCAAAAACCACTTTCGTTGTACATTGGGCACAAAAAAAAAGAAAAAAAAAAGAAAGAAAAATGGGTAATCATCACAAGATCCCATTACAACATTAGAATGAACTCACTACAATAAGAAAGGAAACACAAAAGAGTTGCAATATCAACGGACATTGAAGACTCGAAGGTCCAGACAGCTGCTGCCATCCACTACTACTGCTCCACCACGACAGAGCAGCCCCCTGACATTTCAACGATGATCTGACCATCTGTATCTTTTCTCCTGAGAACACCCTCGCACAGTGACAAGAATGGAAACGACAACGGAAAAGCCGGACTCACAGGATTCCCTGCGATGCCACGTTCACCAGTCAAGCCACGAGCGCCATCTTTTCCGGGTTGCCAGGCATGCCTGCACGCCCAGGCTGCCCTGGTGCTCCAGGTGCACCCTGGGTCACAAAGCGAAACATTATTACTGCAACGTCTTACGATCGCACCAACACCATAATCAAATTACGAAGAAAAAACCCCAAAAAACTAAGGTGACAACAATAATGAATTACACTAGGTACTTTGCCAGTTTCAAATATCATTTTGTTTTCCACAGTTTATCAAAACTCAATGTACATGATCACTCACATTTTGGATAGGTTTGTCTGCAAAGACTGTCTTCAAACAAAGCAAATTTTGGATAGGTTTGACTGTAAAGACAATCTTCAAACCCAGCAAATTTGGATAGGTTTGACTGCAAAGACAATCTTCAAACAAGCAAATTTTGAACAGTTTGACTGTAAAGACAATCTTCAAACTCAGCAAATTTTGAACAGGTTTGACTGTAAAGACAATCTTCAAACCCAGCAAATTTTGAACAGGTTTGACTGTAAAGACATCTTGAAAGCCAGCCAAATTTTAATCAGGTTTGACTGCAAAGACAATCTTCAAACAAAGCAAATTTTGAACAGTTTGACTGTAAAGACAATCTTCAAACCCAGCAAATTTTGATCAGGTTTGACCCCAAAGACAGTCTTCAAACCCAGCAAATTTTGAACAGCTTTGACTGCAAAGACAATCTTCAACAAAGCAAATTTTGCACAGGTTTGACTGCAGACAGTCTTCAAACCCAGCAAATTTTGGATAGGTTTGACTGCAAAGACAATCTTCAAACCCAGCAAATTTTGGATAGGTTTGACTGTAAAGACAATCTTCAAACCAAGCAAATTTTGAACAGGTTTGACTGCAAAGACAATCTTCAAACCAGCAAATTTTGGACAGGTTTGACTGCAGACAGTCTTCAAACCCAGCAAATTTTGGATAGGTTTGATGCAAAGCCAATCTTCAAACCAGCAAATTTTAAACAGGTTTGACTGCAAAGACAAACTTCAAACAAAGCAAATTTTGAACAAGTTGACTGTAAAGACAATCTTCAAACCCAGCAATTTTTTACAGGTTTGACTGCAAAGACAATCTTCAAACAAAGCAAATTTTGAACAGGTTTGACTGTAAAGACAATCTTCAAACCCAGCAAATTTGGATAGGTTTGACTGTAAAGACAATCTTCAAACCTCAGCAAATTTTGAACAGGTTTGACTGTAAAGACAATCTTCAAACCCAGCAAATTTGAACAGGTTTGACTGTAAAGACATCTTCAAACTCAGCAAATTTTGAACAGGTTTGACTGCAAAGACAATCTTCAAACCCAGCAAATTTTGAACAGGTTTGACTGAAAAGACAATCTTCAAACTCAGCAAATTTTGAACAGGTTTGACTGTAAAGACAATCTTCAAACCCAGCAAATTTTGGACAGGTTTGACTGTAAAGACAATCATCAAACCCAGCTGATCACTGATCATGCTGAGGCCACGCTGACCTCTGGCAGTCTGAGCTGCCTTCTGTAGGCGTGATGCCGAACATGCCATGAAAAGCCTCAGTGTCAAGATGAAGGGACTTTTCTTCATGGTAAAACTGTTCTACGGCTCCTCTCTTTGGGTGCCAGTTCCCAACTTGTCTTGATTAGAGTAAAAAAAAAAAAAACATGTTGTCTTTTTCCAGGCAAATAGAGCCTAAACTATTAAACATCAATACTGTTGTATGTGCAACCCGTCATTCCAAAGCGATCATTTTTGGGGTAATCAGATCCATCTGCAGTGAGAGACTGGTGATTGTTACACACAAGCATGCAGGCACACACACACACACACACACACACACACACACACCACACACACACACACACAAACACACACACAAACACACACACACACACACTTATGTCTATACACACACACACACACACACACACACACAATTTATGTCTATATATAAAGAGAAACACAGCCAGAGACAGAGATACAGGACACACACACACACATTTACATCTATATAATTATAAAGAAAGAGACACACACACACACTTTTATGTCATTTATAAAGAGAGACAGAGCCTGAGACAGACACACACACACATTTATATCAATATATAAAGAAACACACACACACACACACACACACACACACACACACACACATTTATTCTATATATAGAGAGAGACAGAGCCAGAGACAGAGAGGCAGACACACATACACACACATTTATATCTATATAATTATAAAGAGAGAGAGACACACACACACACACACACACACACACACACACACACATTTATTCTATATATAGAGAGAGACAGAGCCAGAGACAGAGAGGCAGACAACATACACACACACATTTATATCTATATAATTATAAAGAAAGAGAGAGAGACACACACACACACACATTTATATCTATATGATTATAAAGAAAGACACACACACACCACACACACACACACACACACACACACACACACACACACTCCATGCACCAAATGTGACACCAATATCTAAAGTATCTCCTGTGGCCGGTGCCCACTCCACTGACCGATTCTCCCTGTGAGCCAGGACGTCCAGGAGGACCAGCAGTTCCGGCAGGACCCTGGAAGCACGAAAGAAAAAGAAAAAAATGATTTCAATATTCACAAGTAACTCAAGATATGGATGTGTGTGTGTGTGAGTGTGTGTGTGTGTGTGTGTGTGTGTGTGTGTGTGTGTGTGTGTGTGTGCATGCGTGTGTGTGTGTGCATGTGTGTGTGTGTGGGGGGGGGGGGGGGGGGGGGAATGACTTAAAAGCTGGACTTGTGGTTAGTCCTTTGATCAGCATGAACATCAATGAATACTTAGTCTGGTGATCTTTCTGCTAATGGCAAATCTGGTTACAGTGTTGACGATGATGATGATGATGATGATGAGATGTTGTTGTTAAAGATTCCAATAACAATTCTCATTACAAAACAAGTAAAAAACAACATCAGCAACAAATGGAAAACAAGAAGGACAACGAAACAGCGAGGAAGAAAACGAACAAATGAAAGAGGATTAAAGAAGCGCAACAAAATCAATATCGAAACACTGATGATAATGATGATGACAAAACATTCCACAATGACTGTGACCACATCCATGATGATGATGTCAAAAATGACTAACAACGACAAATGAAAAAAAAAAAAAGTGACCAAGACAGCCAGGCTGACCACATCCACAACAGTCACCACTCACGGTTTGACCATCGGGGCCAGGCAGACCCTGAGGCCCTTGCTCTCCAGGGGAACCGGGGCTGCCTTGAGGGCCTGGGTCACCGGGAGAACCGGGGCTGCCATCCCGACCCTGCCAACACACAAAACATAATAATAATCATAATAATGATAATAACGATATTTATCATGATGTCAAGTGTGATGCTTTATATGTGCCTGATCTCTGAGTTCAAAGGGCTTACGTTTACACACACACTGACTGACTGACTGAAACCAATTTATTGTCAGATTAATCAAGGTTGTACTGACATTTAAGAAAACATTATGAACAGAATATGACGTTTTTCATTACACACACACACACACAACACACACACACACACACACTCTCTCTCTCTCTCTTTCTCACTCACTCACTCCCTCACAACACACACACACACACACACACACAAGGAAAAAAAAATCAACATCCAAACACCTGCCTGTCTGTACTCCCACCAAGTACACATAAACATGCACATCAACATCCCAACCCCTCACATCAACACACATACTCACTCTCTATCTCTCTTTCTCTCTCTCTCTCTCTCTCACACACACACACAACACACACACACCACACACACACACTACACACACACACACACACACACACACACAATCATACACACAGAAAGCAGCAGGAGAGTGAAGAGAGAAGGGAGAGGGGGGGGGAGGGGGAGGGGGAGGGGCACTGGGGGAAGGGGAGAGAGGGCATTACCAGCAAACTCGTTACAATATTCACTAGGAACTTATTTCTGTCACAGAGCAAAAATCTTTTTGTTTTCGAGAATGACTGCTTTAAGGCGCTTTAAAATTTTCTGAAGATTTAGCAACAGGCTGAAAAAAAAAAGAGGGCAAGGAGGGGAAAAGGCGGGTCTGGGTTTCCAAACACCTGGAATCCCTACCATGCCTCTCTCTCCCCCCCTCCTTCCCTCCCTTTCTCCACATCTACCCACATATGCCCTGGGACCACCGTCACAGCAAGGAACTATTTCTCCCACCCCCCACCCCTCTCTACAAGGTAGTTCAACCGGGAAAACGTAAACTGCAGTCAGACAGGTAAACAGACAGCCACTCACCCAGACAGACAGAGAGACAGAGACACAGACAGACTGACAGACAGTGAGACAGAGGGACAGACTGACAGACAGACAGAGACACAGACAGACAGACACACAAACAGACAAACAGAGGGACAGACAGACAGACAAACAGACAGACAGACGTACGTCAATTCCTTTGGCACCAGCTTCTCCTTGTGGTCCTGCAGCGCCAGATGGTCCCAGGGGACCAGGGAATCCCTGTGGCCCTGATGGTCCTGGTGCTCCCTAGAAATCAATAAACAAACGGTAACAATAAAATTCCATAATAAAACATAAAAACAAACAAAAGTAAGGATATAATTCCATAATAAAAACATAAAAACAAACAGTAAGGATATAATTCCATTACAAACAAAAAACAAACAGTAAGGATATAATTCCATAATAAAACATCAAACACCTATACCTAAGAAAATATAATAAATCAGGAAACAAAATATGTGAGAGAGAAGAGCAAAGGGCACTGCGGAAGACTTAACACAGCTGAAATGCATAACGACACACAATAAAAAGATTTTCTTTTTAAGCATTAAAGTTGCAGTCTAATTTACGCAGTGATACTGGCTTATAGTACAGAGAAAGATAGATGAGGAGAGAGAGAGAGAGAGAAGAGAGGAGAGAGGAGAGGGGAGAGAGAGAGAGAGGGGAGAGGGGGGGTGGGGGGTGGTGGTGAGGGAACACGAAAAGAGGAAGAGACAGAGAGAACAGGATTATGAACACAGCAAAGATATGTGCCACACCCTTCCCTGCAGGCATCATCTCTTAATCACACCATGCTCACTTTGGGGCTAGAGAGAGAAAGAGAGAGAGAGAGAGAGAGGAAAAGGAAGAGAGAGGAGAGAGAGAGAGAAGAGGGAGAGAGAGGACAGAAGGGGGGGAGAGAGAGAGAGAGAGAGAGAGAGAGAGAGAGAGAGAGAGAGAGAGAGAGAGAGGAGGGGGAGGAGACAATGTGCAATTTCCACTTAGTGTTGCCAAACTTGCCAACAATAGAAATGCGAGTCAAAAACAAGCGTACATGCAGAAAACAGTTGAACAGTACTAATAATTAGAAAATGAAGAAAAACACCATTCATCAACCAATATTCTCATCACAAGAAATAACTTACTACATAAACATGATCTACAGAGAGAGAGAGAGGAAAAGAGAGAAAGAGAGAGAGAGAGGGAGAAAGACAGAAAAAGAAGGGAAAATAGAGAAAGAGAGAGAGAGAAAAAGAGAGAAAGAGAGAGACAGAGAGAGGGGAAGAGAGAGAGAAAGAGAGAAAAGGGGAGAGAGGGGAAAAGAGAGAGAGAGAGGGGGGGGGAGAGAGACAGAGAGAGAAAGAGACAGAGAGAGAAAATGGGGGAAAAGACAGACGGTCAGAGTCAGACAGAGACAAGAACGACCACTAGTCACCCACCCGAATACCCTTGCTCCTGGACTGCCGTCCTCCCCACGCATGCCAGGTCGACCAGTAGGGCCTGGGGAGCCGGGCGCCCGTCAGAGCGGTGGCCCCAGGGGATCCCACTACCGCTGGGCCCTGCCTCGCCGCGGTCACCCTGGAGACGAAAAAGGTCACATCTTCGATCGACGCCTGACGGTGGAGGAGAGAACGAGACAGGAGCAGGAGAAGAAAGAAGATGATGAAGGCAACGGACAAACAGGAGGAGAGGATGTGGAAAAGGAGGAGTAATAAGGGGGGTGGGCAGGGTGGGGGGAGGGGGGGAGGAAAGACACATGAAAGAAAAGCGAAAGAAAAGAAAAGAAAAAAAATAGAAGGTAAGGTAAGGTAATGGTCTTATAGCCCAGCCGACCGCAAAGGGCACATAGGGCTGTACCACGTTGAGTGAACTCACACGTCATCATTATATGACTTTTAAAATACATCTTCTACAAAACACCCAAATGTTTGTTTTTCATTGGAGTGGTACATGACATGGAATGCAGGATGAAGCTTTTTCACTCTTTAAAATGTACGGATGAGTAAAATATGAATGGCCGGTGTGCACGGCAGCATAAAAACCGTTTCTTCTTTGTAAAGAGAAGACAACCAGGGGAAGAAGAGAGGAACTCTTTAAGTTTGGAGTAGATCTGGAAGAGTTTGTTATCCATCAGTGTATTCCAGTCCTGCCAGAGGTCTCTGACAGAGTCATTAACTTTTCATTTGAGATCTGTGTAGGGGATACATATGAAAGATGAGACAGCACAGATGACACTGTTGAAGAACAACATGGATGATGATGTGTAGAGTACCAGTAATGTTCATGAAAGCACCAAGAATGATAACAATAATGATCAATATGATGAAAAAAAAAATCACTTCTTTCTCTCCTCTTTGACGCCTTTTTCTTCCTCATTTAAAAAAAAAAAAAATATTCCTTCTGTCTTCTTTTCACTCTTTCTCTCCACACGCCTCCTCTCTCCTTTCTTTTCTCCTCCTCTCTCTTTTTCTCGTCTTCTGTCTGTCTTCTCTCGTTGATACTTTTTCTTTGTCTCTTTTTTTCCCCCCTCTGCCTTTTTTGCTTGCCTTTTACATAAACTCTTTCTTCCCCCCCCCCCCTTCTCTCTCTTTTTCTTCTCTCCTCTCTCTCTCTGTCTCTCTCCTCTTCTCTCTCCTGTCTTCTCTCTCTCTCTCTCTCACCTTGGTACCAGGAGATCCAGGAAGTCCTGCTGGACCAGGTGGTCCAATTGGACCAGGTGGTCCACTGCTTCCAGGGCTGCCATCATTGCCACGGACACCCTAGAGGGAAAGGGAACAAAGACAAAGACACATCATGAATGGTTGTGGGCTTGGACACCTGGGAGGGAAAGCAACACCTTGAGATTTACAAAACGAAAAAAAAAAAATCAGGGGTCCATGAAGAATTGCAGTTATTTGCACGACAGAAAAGGGAGAGAAATAAGGGTGAATTAAGCACTGCTTTGTCTCATATAATTATGCATATAACATTAGAGGGGAGAAGCCGATGGGTGATTATGAAAAATTATAAATAGTTCAAATTGTGAATTACTGCTACTTGTACAACCCATGTGTGTGTGTGCTCTATGTGTGTGTGTGTACATGTGTGTGTTGAGTGTGTGTGTGTGTGTGTGTGTGTGTGTGTGTGTACATATGTGTGTGTGTGTACATACGTGTGTTGAGTGTGTGTGCTCTGAGTGGTGTGTACATATGTGTGTGTGTTGTGTTGTGTGTGTGGTGTGTGTGTGTTGTGTGTGCACGTGCGTGTGTGAGTGTGCTGCATGTGTGTGTGTTTTTGAGTGAGAGAGAGAGAAAGGAGAGAGAGAGAGAGAGAGAGAGAGAGAGAGAGAGAGAGAGAGAGAGAGAGGAGAGTGTGTGTGTGTGTGTGTGTGTGTGTGTGTGTGTGTGTGTGTTGTGTGTTTGTGGTGTCTGTATGTGTGTGTGTGTGTGGTGTGGTGTGCGCACATGCATGCATGTTGTGCATGTATGTACAGTCGTGAACAAACGCTCACGAAAGAAGCCAAAGAAAAAACCAGAGCGGAATGCAGACACGACAGAAACAAAACCACACTCCACTGACCTACAGACACAAAACCACACTCCAGTGACTCACTGACACAAAACCACACTCCACCGATTCACAGACACAAAACCACACTCCACCGACTCACAGACACAAAACCACACTCCACTGACTCACAGACACAAAACCACACTCCATCCACTGACTCAGACACAAAACCACACTCCACTGACTCACAGACACAAAACCACACTCCACCACTGACTCACAGACACAAAACCACACTCCACTGACTCACAGACACAAAACCACACTCCAGTGACTCATAGACACAAAACCACACTCCAGTGACTCACAGACACAAAACCACACTCCACTGACTCACAGACACAAAACCACACTCCATCAACTCACAGGAGCGCCAGAGGGTCCGTCCCTGCCTCTCTCTCCAGGAGAACCTGCATTACCCATGGCACCAGGTGCCCCCACACGGCCAGGAGCCCCACTGGTCCCTGAACACCACAACAGACACTGTTCACACATGATGCTTTATCCTAATCAGCATAAAATACATTATTAAAAAAAAAAAAACATAAAAAAGACTCTGCTGGCAAGGAAAAATAATTCAGTACACAGTAACCATCACAAAGAATGAAAGCGGACCCGACAGTCGAAGCTGACTACGGACACCAAAACGAAACCATAGGAACTAAACGACTATGGACAGTACAACTCTTGAGCGCTGAATAACGTCGAGAAACCATGGAACAGTATTGAAAGCAAAGATATTTCCAACAAGGTTGTTGTCGAGTTTCGGATGGGGAGGGGGGGGGGGGGGGGGGGAAGAAAAAAAAAACAAAAAAAAAAAACACATCTTTCCACGCTCTTACCTTCTCTCCTGGGCGGCCGGTAGGTCCTTCTTTACCAGGTTTTCCAGGGAAACCCTGCAAGCAGAATGATCACGTGTACTGCTGAAGGCAGACACAGAGACAGCACCAGAAATTCCAAACAAAATGACAACACCACCACCACAAAAAGAAAACAAAAAAACATACACATACACACACACACAAAAAAAAATCAATGATGAAAATAACAATACTACCACCAACTGGGAAGCCAACAACACCGCCACTGCACCACCTAGTACCGACCCTACTTTCTCTCCATCGCTCTACTCTGCTTCTCTTCCTTTTAGTTGTTCTCACCCTCTCTCATTTTCAATGGAAACACCTTTAACCCTTTGACTCCCAGAACTATCTGTAATTTTTGGGGAAAAAACACCAACCTTACAAAAGCAATCACAAAAATTCAAGAACTGCTCTGAAATATACAAAAGTATACATTTTATTGAAGGAAAATGAATGGAGAATATAATCACTGTATGTTTCATGTTAACAGGATGAGATAACTCACAATCATGAACCGCGGCTATATTCGCGGCCGGGAGCGAAGGGCTTAAAGCAAATCAATACAATCTGACAAGCACCAAAATGACTGTGTTCATTTACTGGCCAATTGCAAGATCAGTCACTGGGAGAATGACAGTGAGTACCAACATACATATGAAGAAACACACCAAGGTGTACATACATACGAAGAAACACACCAAGGTGCACATACATACACACAAACGTTGCCACACTCAGAACTGTACATGAATGGATGTATGCATGCATGCATGCACACACACACACACACACACACACACACACACACACACACACACACACACACACACACACATTCATTTACTTACCCTATGACCTTTCATTCCAGGCATACCAGGCATTCCAGGAGGGCCATTGGGTCCCTGGAAAACAATTCCACTGTTATTATAAATTGACAGTAAGCAACAACAACAAAAAATATGAAAGAAGAACGGAACAACGGTGTTTGAACATTACGTGTAAATGAATGAAAGGAAGGAAAACAGAGACAAAAATAAACAAATAAAAAAAAATAAGTGATAAAAAAAAGAAAGATAGAAGAACCAGAAATGGAAAAAAAATGGATAAAAAACAATCAACAAACCAGCAAGTGGCACCAGGCAGAAAAAGTAAGAAGACCAAAGGATGATGCTAATCTGTACTGTGTGTGTATCTTGTCATGATGCCACGACTGAACAGAGAGCCTGCAGAATCCGTCAATAACATTTCCGGTTTTCATCGTCTGATTCCAATTTCATTTCATCATGTATAAAACATACAAACGTGGCTTTTCAGCTAGCTTTACGCTAGACCACGGCAAAAAGTCAACTGACACCAAGGCTGATCAAAAACTCAAAAGAGAAACCTGAACGAGTTGGATTTTGGTGCAATGTTGTGAACTCACAAATGGCAAGAACTCTTGATGGGAAAGACGCAAAGTTAGCTCTCTGCTGTTGTGATCTTGTTTTTTTTTTTGTATGTGTGTTGTGTGTATGTGTGTGTGTGTGTGTGTGTGTGTATGTAGTGTGTGTGTAATGTGTGTGTTGATGTTCGTGGAGTGTGGCATAGTGGTGTCAGTGCGTTGTGATCTGATACTAGTGAGTTTCCACCAAATGGGAATAAAGCACCTAAAAAGGTAAAGCACGAAGAAAACCGTTACGACAGTCACAACTGCACTGAACATGCAAACCACTTACACACGTACAGTTTAACCCACAGTGGAAAAGGTTGTCGGTCATACTTAAACAAGGCCAGTCGGCGCGGATCCCGAAGGTCTTCGGGACTCCCCCGTCTCCGTGTTATGGGTCTGGGAATCGTGAAGTCCACACCTGGTTACCTAACAACGTAACATGGCGTGAGTGCGCTTGTATGGATACCGGGTTTTTACTCATTAAAAGTCCTGCAATGGGTAATAGGAAGCCGTTGTGCAGCGCACGAACCAGTTTCCTGTGTTGTGCTTTACACCTACCCATGTAGTATGTGTGTCTGTACAGGTTATTGGACGGATCTGTCAACGCTAATTTGTTATTGCTTGTGTTGTCAGTGTAGTGCACTGGTCCCGCTGCTTTCTGTTATGCTTGTGTTGTGCTGTTCCACGCTACATTCTGTTATGCTTGTGTTGTCAGTTATTACACTGTCCCACGCTACATTCTGTTATGCTTGTGTTGTCAGTTATTACACTGTCCCACGCTACATTCTGTTATGCTTGTGTTGTCAGTTATTACACTGTCCCACGCTACATTTGTTATGCTTGTGTTGTCAGTTATTACACTGTCCCACGGTACATTCTGTTATGCTTGTGTTGTCAGTTATTACACTGTCCCACGCTACATTCTGTTATGCTTGTGTTGTCAGTTATTACACTGTCCCACGCTACATTCTGTTATGCTTGTGTTGTCAGTTATTACACTGTCCCACGCTACATTCTGTTATGCTTGTGTTGTCAGTTATTACACTGTCCCACGCTGCATTCTGTTATGCTTGTGTTGTCAGTTATTACACTGTCCCACGCTGCATTCTGTTATGCTTGTGTTGTCAGTTATTACACTGTCCCACGCTGCATTCTGTTATGCTTGTGTTGTCAGTTATTACACTGTCCCACGCTGCATTCTGTTATGCTTGTGTTGTCAGTTGTTACAAAGATGCTGAGTGACATTGCACTGCACTGATATCATATTGCTCATGTTCTACCGTTTCCTTGGTTTTGGAATGGTGCACTCTGGGTATTAACCCCTGTTGCATCTTCTCTAAGACGATCATTTACCACAGCTGCTGAAAACAAAGACCCCCCCCCCCCCACCTCCCAATAAACAAAATTAACAAACAAACAAACACAATGAACACAAAGAACCCTCCCCCCACCTCCCAATAAACTAAAAACAACAACAAACAAACATGATGAACACAAAGAAACACATCCTCCACCTCCCAATAAAACAAAACAAACAAACAAATAAACATGATGAACACAAAGAAACATACACCCCACCTCCAATAAACAAAACAAACAAACACGGTGAACAAACACACTTACAGGGGACCTGGGTCTCCGCTCTCTCCTCTGGGTCCTTGGAATCCAGGTAGACCCTGAACAAACCAACCATTTCAACAGTAATGAAGAGAATCGGAATCGAACAATGTCAACGACAACTTCAACAATGATAACAACAAAGCCAAGAAACCGAGCAAACCACCTATAACTTTGCGTTAATCGCGTGAATCAAGAATCAACATCTGTTGCTGGCATTAAAAATCACAGCGAGACAAACCGCATATCAGCCTGTGTTACTGTCATAAACAATCACATGTATCTGTTTCATGTAGAGAGACTCACTGTTCATCTTAAATTCAGAACGTATATAGCTACATGTAAACAACAAAATTACACAAACTACCTCACACAAAGAGACAATCAGAAATAATATGAATCAAGAAGCAAACTGTGCAAATGTCCTTCAAAAATAACACTAACCTTCTTCGCACAAAGAGACGAACAGAAGATACTAGGAATGAAGAATCTGAATGTATAATCATCCTTCAAAATCTAAAATTTACCTTTTAACACACAGATAAACAGCCTCTGTAATGATTTGAGAATGAGACAGTATTTTTGTAGTAAAAATTTTTTTTACAGTGACCTAGTTCACAGAATGAAAAAGTAGGTGTGTGTGTGTGTGTGTGTGTGTGTGTGGTGTGTGTGTGTGTGTGTGTGTGTGTGTGTACGTGTGTGTGTGTGTGTGCGTGCGTGCGTGCGCGCGTGTGTGCGTGTGTGTACAAGTGTGTGTCAGTGAGCGAGTGAGTGAGTGAGTGAGTGTGAGTGTGTGTGTGTGTGTGTGTGTGTGTGTGTGTGTGTGTGTGTGTGTGCATGTGTGTGTGCACGTGCATGTGTGTGTGCACGTGCATGTGTGCGTGTACATGTGTGTGTGTGTGTGTGAACGTGCATCCGTGTTTATCAGGGGAGGTGGATGGGACACTGGATATATTCACATGTCTGCACAAATCATATGCAAATGTGCACAATCATGTATGTCCACGTCTGTGTCAGTGTGCTCAACCACATGAAAACACGTCTGCCCAATTGGCCCCTACGTCTGCCCAATTGCCTCCCTATGTCTGCCCAATTGGCCCCCTACGTCTGCCCAATTGCCTCCCTATGGTCTGCCCAATTGCCTCCCTACGGCTGCCCAGTAGTCTTACTACGTCTGCCCAGTTGTCTCCCTACGTCTGCCCAGTTGCCTCCCTACGTCTGCCCAATTGCCTCCCTACGGCTGCCCAATTGCCTCCCTACGTCTGCCCAATTGCCTCCCTACGTCTGCCCAATCGCCTCCCTACGGCTGCCCAGTAGTCTTACTACGTCTTCCCAGTTTCCTCCCTACGTCTGCCCAATTACTCCCTAGCTGCCAATTGCCTCCCTACGTCTGCCCAATTGCCTCCCTACATCTGCCCAATTGCCTCCCTACATCTGCCCAATTGCCTCCCGGTCTCTCTACTCCTCTGCCCACTTCAAACACCGACAGCAACTCCAGCAGTTCCCTGCCACCAGCCACATCCTACTCACGGCGGCTCCTGGGGGGCCAGGGGGACCACGGCTTCCAGGAGGTCCCTGCAAAAAATCCAAACAAATCCAGTCAGCTTCTAGAAAGATAAGGGAATCAACAAGTCAACCAATTCATCCACCTCTATCCATTCTATCCTTCAATCATCGAGGCGCTTTCCGTCCTTCAATCATACACCACGCTTTCCGTCCTTCAATCATCCGCCACGCTCTCCGTCCTTCAATCATCCGAGACGCTTTCCATCCTTCAATCATCCACCACATTTTCCCCTTCATTAATTCATTTAATGTTGGTGTACATCAACAAAATTGACCAATATCCATGTCTCTTCACCCACCCACCCCTCTCCTCTGTCCCTCCCTCCACCATCCACACTACCCTCCTCCCCTCCCCTCCCTCCCCTCCCTCCCCTCCCTCTGTCCCTCCTCCACCATCCACACTACCCTCCTCCCCTCCCCTCCCCCTCCCCTCCCCTCCCCTCCTCAGCCATCTTGCCCATCCACACTACCCTCCTCCCTCCCTCCCCTCCCCTCCCCTCTGTCCCTCCCTCCACCATCCACACTACCCTCCTCCCCTCCCCTCCCCTCCCCTCCCCTCCCCTCCTCAGCCATCTTGCCCATCCACACTACCCTCCTCCCTCCCCTCCCCTCCCCTCCCCTCCCTCACCTTCTTTTCCTTACAAACAACCTAAGACCATAATATGACCAACACAGACTTTTTAAAAAAAGAAAGCAAGTTAGATGGTGGGTGGATTGGAACTGACGAAATACCCTCCCCCTCCCCCCAAATAAAATCTTAAATACATATGAAAACATGTAAAACAGAATCTTTCTATGATCACCACCACCGGAAGAGTAGGCCAGTTTGGCCGTTGGTATGGATGACACGTTACACATAGCATGCACCCTGCGTGAGAAATGGAAAGAATGAAGGAAGTAAGGAAAATGAGTGATCGATATTGAACGATACTGACTGGATGACACGGGAAACGACTGAATGAAGCGCCAGCTGCAGCTCTTCAGTCGGCACTACCAGGTAGGCAGCCCGTTGTGTAAACGAGTGTTGATTGTAAAGCGCTTAGAGCTTGGCCTCTAGCCGAGAATAGGCGCTATATAAGTATTCATTATTATTATTTATTATTATCCTGTTTCCTACTGCTAAAAATTTTCCAAAAGCTGCGAAAAGACTATTTCCAGCGTTGATCACAAATGCACCCTTGCCCAGACAGAACGCCAAACTTGACACACAATGCTCTGTTCAGATGATTCAGAAAGGTCTAGTTCACAATGCTCTGTTCAGACAATTTAGAAAGGTCTAGTTACACAATGCTCTGTTCCGTTGATTTAAGAAAGGTCTAGTTACACAATGCTCTGTTCAGATGATTTAGAAAGGTCTAGTTACACAATGCTCTGTTCAAACGATTAAGAAAGGTCTAGTTACACAATGCTCTGTTCAGATGATTTAAGAAAGGTCTAGTTACACAATGCTCTGTTCAGACGATTCAGAAAGGTCTAGTTACACAATGCTCTGTTCAGACAATTACGGAAGGTCTAGTTACACAATGCTCTGTTCTGTTGATTTAAGAAAGGTCTAGTTACACAATGCTCTGTTCAGACGATTAAGAAAGGTCTAGTTACACAATGCTCTGTTCTGTTGATTTAAGAAAGTCTAGTTACACAATGCTCTGTTCTGATGATTTAAGAAAGGTCTAGTTACACAATGCTCTGTTCAGACGATTCAGAAAGGTCTAGTTACACAATGCTCTGTTCAGATGATTTAAGAAAGGTCTAGTTACACAATGCTCTGTTCTGTTGATTTAAGAAAGGTCTAGTTACACAAAGCTCTGTTCAGATGATTTAAGAAAGGTCTAGTTACACAATGCTCTGTTCAGACGATTAAGAAAGGTCTAGTTACACAATGCTCTGTTCAGATGATTTAAGAAAGGTCTAGTTACACAATGCTCTGTTCAGACGATTACAGAAGGTCTAGTTACAGAATGCTCTTTCAGATGATTAAGAAAGGTCTAGTTACACAATGCTATGTTCAGACGATTAAGAAAGGTCTAGTTTACACAATGCTCTGTTCAGACGATTAAGAAAGGTCTAGTTACACAATGCTCTGTTCAGACGATTAAGAAAGGTCTAGTTACACAATGCTCTGTTCAGACGATTCAGAAAGGTCTAGTTACACAATGCTCTGTTCAGACGATTCAGAAAGGTCTAGTTACACAATGCTATGTTCAGACGATTAAGAAAGGTCTAGTTACACAATGCTATGTTCAGACGATTCAGAAAGGTCCTAGTTACAAAGTGAGGCGGACTGCAGGCGGAGATCTAAACAAATTTTTTTAAAAGTGTTTACAATGACTCCGCCAAACAACGTGGACAAACGAATCACAAGACAAAACACGACGCGTTTCGACCTCTTAGGTCGTCTTCAGGCAAGATACACGACACTCAGGGCAACAAAAAACGAACGAGCAATCACTTGTCTTTATCCAGTTCAGCACAAGATGGGCGTTAGACAATGAAAATGAACGAGCAATCACTTAACTTCATCAGATTGAGCCCAAGATAGGTGTTGAATTCAACGCCCAACTTGCGCTGAATTTGACGAAGAGAAGTGATTGCTCGTTCATTTTCGTTGTCCCGGGTGTTGTGTATCTTGCCTGAAGAAGACTAAGAGGTTGAAACGCGTCGTGTTTTGTCTTGTGATTCATTTGTCTACGGTCTTTGGTGGAGTCACTATAGATGTTTAAAAAAAAAAAAAATGAATTAAGAAAGAAACTCACAGGATTGTAATAGCTCATGCCAGTAGATGTTAAAAAAAAAAAAAAAAAAGAATTAAGAAAGGAACTCACAGGGTTGTAATAGCTCATGCCAGATTGAAGACAGGGGCTGCCTTGTCACCACCACCAGCCTGCTGGTTCTGCATCCGTGTCTGCAGATTACAATCCACCAATGAAAGATTCAAACAACGGAGCAAAAGGGTAAAGCGAGTGAGTAAGATGAGCAAGTGAAAGAGCGAGAAAGTCTGCAGGTGGGCGAGTGAGTGAGTGAGAGAGTGAGTGAGTGAGTGAGGGAGGGAGCACATGAGAAGATGAATGAATGATTTGAGCAAGTGGGTGAGAGAGTGAACAAGCCAAAGTACAAATGAGCAAATGAATTGGTTTGGAGGGGGGGGGGGGGGGGGGGCAAACCAGTACATGGATAAGCAATAAGTCAACAAATGAGCAGATGAAGGAGGAGGAGTAGGCAAATGAACAGATGAAGGAGGAGGAGTAGGGAAATGAACAGATGAAGGAGGAGTAGGCAAATGAACAGATGAAGGAGGAGGAGTAGGCAAATGAACAGATGGAGGAGGAGTAGGCAAATGAAACGATGAAGGAGGAGGAGTAGGCAAATGAACAGATGAAGGAGGGGGAGTAGACAAATGAACAGATGAAGGAGGAGGAGTAGACAAATGAACAGATGAAGGAGGAGTAGGTAAATGAACAGATGAAGGAGGAGAGTAGGCAAATGAACAGATAAGGAGGAGGAGTAGACAAATGAACAGATGAAGGAGGAGTATACAAATGAACAGATGAAGAGGAGTAGGCAAATGAACAGATGAAGGAGGAGGAGTAGGCAATGAACAGATGAAGGAGGAGGAGTAGACAAATGAACAGATGAAGGAGGAGGAGGGAAATGAACAGATGAAGGAGGAGTAGGTAAATGAACAGATGAAGGAGGGGGGAGGCAAATGAACAGATGAAGGAGGAGGAGTAGACAAATGAACAGATGAAGGAGGAGGAGTAGACAAATGAACAGATGAAGGAGGAGGAGTAGGTAATGAACAGATGAAGGAGGAGGAGTAGACAAATGAACAGATGAAGGAGGAGGAGGTAAATGAACAGATGAAGGAGGAGTAGGTAAATGAACAGATGAAGGAGGAGGAGGCAAATGAACAGATGAAGGAGGAGGAGTAGACAAATGAACAGATGAAGGAGGAGGAGTAGACAAATGACAGATGAAGGAGGAGGAGGCAAATGAACAGATGAAGGAGGAGGAGTAGACAAAATGAACAGATGAAGGAGAGGAGTAGACAAATGAACAGATGAAGGAGGAGGAGTAGGTAAATGAACAGATGAAGGAGGAGGAGGCAAATGAACCGATGAAGGAGGAGGAGTAGACAAATGAACAGATGAAGGAGGAGGAGTAGACAAATGAACAGATGAAGGAGGAGGAGTAAATGAACAGATGAAGGAGGAGGAGTAGACAAATGAACAGATGAAGGGGGAGGAGGCAAATGAACAGATGAAGGAGGAGGAGTAGACAAATGAACAGATGAAGGAGGAGTAGGTAAATGAACAGATGAAGGAGGAGGAGTAGACAAATGAACAGATGAAGGAGGAGGAGGAGTAAATGAACAGATGAAGGAGTAGGAGTAGGTAAATGAACAGATGAAGGAGTAGGAGGAGGTAAATGAACAGATGAAGGGGGAGTAGACAAATGAACAGATGAAGGAGGAGGAGTAGACAAATGAACAGATGAAGGAGGAGGAGTAGACAAATGAACAGATGAAGAGGAGTAGGCAAATGAACAGATGAAGGAGTAGGAGAGGTAAATGAACAGATGAAGGAGGAGGAGTAGACAAATGAACAGATGAAGGAGGAGGAGTAGACAAATGAACAGATGAAGGAGGAGAGTAGACAAATGAACAGATGAAGGAGGAGGAGTAGACAAATGAACATATGAAGGAGGAGGAGTAGACAAATGAACAGATGAAGGAGGAGAGTAGGTAAATGAACAGATGAAGGAGGAGGAGTAGACAAATGAACTGATGAAGGAGGAGTAGTAGACAAATGAACAGATGAAGGAGAGGAGTAGGTAAATGAACAGATGAAGGAGGAGGAGTAGACAAATGAACAGATAAGGAGGAGGAGTAGACAAATGAACAGATGAAGGAGGAGGAGGAGGTAAATGAACAGACGAAGGAGGAGGAGGAGGAGGTAAATGAACAGATGAAGGAGGAGGAGGAGGCAAATGAGTACATAAACAAAATAATAATGAAATGAATGAGTGACCAACCGAACGTCTAGATGAACTATTAAGTGATTAAGAAAATGAAGCATTGAAATAACAAACTGACAAAAAAATACTATGAGTGAAGGAATAAATGAATTAAAAAAAAAGAATCCTAAACAAATGAACATGCGGTGAAGAAATGAGTTGGTAAGCAAACGAGTACATGAATGAACGAAAGAGCGAGTGGACGCAGGAATGAGTGGTCAAAAATGCAGATAAACTGATGAGTGAGTGAATGGTTGCATGAGTGAATGGGAAATTAAGTGAGCGAACAGGCCTAGGGAATGAATGATTGATACAAATGAATCACTGAATAAGGTGACATATGGAAGAAATGCCAGAATGAATCACTGAATAACTGAACGACAAAGTAGATGAATAAGTGAACTCTAAAACAAATCAAAGAATAAATTAGCAGGATAATTTAGGATGAATGTAGACAATATGGAGGAAAGCAATGGATGAATGAATGAACTGATGAATGAATGAATGAATGAATGAATGAGTCAATGAATGGATGAATGAATGAACCAATGAATGAAAGAAAAAGTGACTGAAATTGGATATGAGTGAATAAGAATATGGAAAAGGTGATCATTCATTTAAGTTTAGTTTATACCGTCTATCTCCTTTTCGATGATCTATGCAATCATGTTATTTATAACATCTCTTTCATTGATTATCTAAATCTGAACATAATACTTTATATCATTTATTTATTTCTAAATACATTCATATCAGACAAGAAGTAGGCTGAAAGTGTGTGAGAAAGCTGTGAATATAAGCAAGAATGTGAGAATGTATGTCTGTAAATGTGTTGTTGTGTGTGCATGTGCATTTCATGTATTAGGCTACATTGTGAGAACCTCCAATCATATTTGTAAGAACATTCTCTCTCTCTCTCTCTCTCACACACACCACACACACACACACACACACACACACACACACACACACACACACACACACACATGCATGCATGCACGAACGTACGCGCACTCACTCACACACACACACACACACACACACACACACACACAACACACACACACATTGAAAGAGGCAGAGGAAAAGCAGACAGACAGACAGACAGACCTACCCTTGAGTCCGATACAACCGATAGCCCTGGAAAGGAAAGAAAAGATCATCATCATGGCGGTTTTTTTCCTTATCATCACCATCATCAGTCAAAGCATTATTGCCACATATCCCTCATACCATGACAAAGTTCTCATCGCCTTTACTGTCAAACGCACACTGACGAGTGTAACTGATCTAGTTGCCTTGAACACTCTAAAAGATGAATTTCCCTTGCAGGAAGGGGACATTTTGGTGATACATTTTACAATGTTATATAGTTTGAATGTGGGGAGTGAGAAAGTCTAATACACACACACACACACACACACACCACACACACACACACACACACACACACACATATGCACGCACACACACACACACACACACACACACACACACACACACACACACACACACACAATCACAAAAACAGAGAGAGAGAGAGACAGAGAGAGAGAGAGAGAGTGACAAAGACAGAGAGAAAGAGAAAAGAGAGAGAGAGAGAGAGAGAGAGAGAGAGAGAGAGAGAGAGAGAGAGAGAGAGAGAGAGAGAGAGAGAGAGAGATAGCAGATAAAATTGGTTTTTTATTTTCTGATTAACCTTGTGCTGAGCTAAGAAACACTTGGCATCTACACTATTTGTCTGCCTAATTATTGTCTCCTTCAAACACATACACACCTGCACACACACACAGTGACACACGGACGACAAGAAACAGAGAGACTGGGCAACACACAAACGGACAGGAAGAGAAATCCAAACGACTGAATGGCATGTAAACAACTTACCCGTGACACCTCCCTCACTGACGGCACTGCAAATATAAAAACAAAAGAAGATGGAAACAAAATTACAATCAAACAGAAGAATGATCTGTGTGTGTCATACATAGGTGATACTAAGACAATGTTTCATCATTTCAAATAGGCTATGAGGAATGAATTTACACCAAAGAAAACAAACCACTAAAACATAGCCATTACATGAAGAAACGAAAAAGAAAAAAGATATCTGTGGAAGGAAAAACGGAAGACCCAGTATGTGCTTGAGCGGAAGAAGAGGAGGAGGAAGGAAGGTTTAAGGGCAAGGGGAGAGGGATGGAGGGGAAAGCTAAAACAGAAAAAAAGAAAGAAAAAAAACACACACAAAAAAACAAGAAAAATGTGAAAGAAGACCTGCTGGGCATGTTTAATTTGAAACAGGCTCAAGAAATGCTCATGGTAAGATAAGAAAGATAATTTTGCTTATAGCCCAGCCGACCGCAAAGGGCCACATCAGGGCTGTCACCACGTTAAAATCAACTCACCAGTCATTTTAAAAAAAAAAAAAAAAAAAAGTAAACAACTGAGTAAGTATTAGGCAAACCAATAAGTTTTACAATTCAGAAATTTAAAAACACCTATAACACCACTCTTTACAAAACAAAACAAAGCAAAAATGCAAAAGCTAAAGCTGCAACTGCCTAAGTCAGAGAACACCATTGTGATTCATGGGCAGTTGTTCAAAATGATACTCTTGTTCAGGTTAATGAGCAGGTTTACAGACTTGAAATTATTCCTCGTAAGTAATAGTTTCAAAGGCTCAAAAAGTATTTTAACGTCTTCCTTGCTTGAAATAATTGTCTAAAAACTCTGAATTGCTCAGCAATAAATTTCAGACGAACTTAACAAACAAACAAACAACAACAACAACAAAAGTTCACCACTGTATTTCAGACATGTCATGAACAGTTTCAAACATGCAAAACCGGCTTGAAATCAATCAATGTACTGTTTCTGGCATGTCGTTACTGTCTTAATTGAAAACTCAAATTTGCTCACTAGGCTATTCCTGGTTGATCAAAATTTGCTGCAAAAATTCACATGTTTTCTTTTATCGAGAAATTCCTGGGATATTATGTAGCTTCTCGTGTTTACACTAAAAAATATTCAGCATTGTAAATCTGTAGTAAGCTTGAATTTCCGCCCTTCAAACACATGTCTGACAGCTTTGTGGATAAGGCATGCATCAAAAGGCACGCCTCGAGAAACCAAACCATCCAGGAGGTGCAGGCAGACTTGAACCCCTGCAACACCAAAAATATTTCTGGCAGCAGACGGGGATCCACCAGAGGTCATGACCTTGATGCATCCCAGCCCCTAAAGGTTAAAGAAATCAAGGCTGAAACACTTTGTCCGTAGAGGAGTCTTCTCTTAAGCCCTTTAGCTGTCAACACTCTTCCTAAGATTCTCAAGACTCAAAATCGTGTAATTTTTTTTTTAAACAAATGATTCAGAATTACAGTCTGAGAACTACCGTATTAGTTAAAACTGTATTTCCGGCTGATCCAACAGGCTAAAACGTTCAGAACAGTTAATTAATGTTTGTAATATTTTCCATTTACCATCTCTACTTCATATGCAAACCCAACCACATTATAATAATGCTTTCATGCATTAGACTAACCTTCAGTGGTGATTGACAACAGGTAAAATTATTAAAAAAAAATCATTTCTGTAAAAATTGATGATTGTTAAGAATGCATCCAATGACTTGCTTTGGACAAAAATGGAATGTATTATCGTCTGCGTTAAAAAAAAACAAACAAACAAAAAGATCCAAACCAGCATAGATCCAAACAAACATCCGTCACCCAGAAATTCAACTACAAGCAAATACACAATTCAAGCACAGCGTAGTCAGCAGAAAATGCAGGCTGCCAATGACGGTAAAGATACAATGACCATGTCCATGCACCTATGAGAGAGAGAGAGAGAGAGAGAGAGAGAGAGAGAGAGAGAGAGAGAGAGAGAGAGAGAGAGAGAGGAGAGAGAGAGAGAGAGAGAGAGAGAGAGAGAGAGAGAAGAGAGAGAGAGACAGACAGACAGACAGACAGACAGACAGAACCAGAGAGATATGATACAATTACTATGTACATGCATCATGAGGAAGAGAGAGAGAAGGGGAGCAAGAGAGAGAGGTTTCATGCATTGACTGAGAGTGCAACCAAAGTCAGTTCTGGATGTTTTTCTTTTTTTTTTTTATCCATTATGACCGCATGAAAGCTCATACATGCTTAAGACTACAAATCTGACCAAAACGAAATAAATCAAATCATAGTCCAGAACTCAAAAATGGATCTAAAACAAAGTCATCAGTCATGTTTAAGTCATATGGAATAAAAAAACAAACAAATGAAATAATTACACACACACACACACACACCACACACACACACACACACACACACACACACACACACACAGAGTCCTCCACATATTTCTGTAACAATAATTTACTCAAATTTTCCAGATCATGATCAAAACTGAAATTAACAAAACCTATTAAATCAAATTATACATTTAGAAAACATACAGACAGAACGACATTTTCAAAATAGTCATTGAATTTGATTTTTTCAGTCAATACATTATCCTCTCTTATGGGAAAAAATTCTAGACATTGGCCACAGTCTCCATTATGATTTGTTATCATTCGCTTCGAAGTTCTACTGTCATTATTTGTGGTTCTCTTTATTGGTGATGGTCATGCTGGTGGTTAATATCTTATAAATTACCTCAACAGTTATTTGTCAGATGATAGCAGCTTTATTGTCTGATTTATGTGTATATTACACTTTAGTAAATGAGGGGTGTGGTTGAGAAGGGGGGGGGGGGGGGGGAGCTCAAAGGGAATGAAGCCTTGAGGCATGTACAACTTACATATGATTGCCTCCCTTAGTTACTTGCAGGTTGGAGATTTGTTTCTCTGTCTTCTCTACAGGTCAGTTTTGGTTAAAATAGTTTGAACATTCAAAGCTAGACTACTTTTGATATTTTCATAACATTTGGGCTTACAATAGCATTATTTTCTCCCTTTTTTCTCTCCTCAAAATGAAAGTTGCTCTTGGAATATACTGCTCGGTCAAAGTAAAATGGCAGACAAGAAAATAAAAGAGGGAACCACGTAAACATACTTGTTTGTTTCAGATGACTTTCCTGAGAAAGCAATTACATTGAACATAATTCTTCACACACATGGGTTGGGTTATCGCATGCCCTTGAAAAGATGCCAGCCTAGACTTCTTCCTGTCACCCTCTGTGACATGAAATATTGTTTCATCTCCCTAATTCAGGGTTGCACTGCCAGCTGGTCATAACATTTTCCAATCAGATCATCCACGTCCTTCCTTTGCTGGATATGAGCCAACTCGAGAAGTGTGCCTGAGTTTGTATATTCTAAAACAACATTAAAGTTTGAATAGTTCATGAACAGCAGTGGCTCATTTGCTAATGATTTAATCATAATTATACACATGACAAAAAATTTTTCACGTACGTTCGTGAAAAAGCAAACAAAACCCCACACACACACACAACACACACACACACACACA
This sequence comes from Conus ventricosus, assembly GCA_018398815.1. NCBI lineage: Eukaryota > Metazoa > Mollusca > Gastropoda > Neogastropoda > Conidae > Conus > Conus ventricosus. Next base: position 40,657,345 of record CM031627.1, on the reverse strand, counting down.
AAAGAGTAATCAATTAGAAATTATAATCTCTATACTGACAAAACCCAGATAGCAGAAAAATATGGTACAAACTAAACTGCAATCTACAACTGCTGGTACAGAAAAACCTGATTCACACACAAACAAAATTTTAAAGAGAGAAGAAAAAAAAAAGCAGTGCAAAAGAACCACCCTTACTGTCTCCTGTGCAAAAACAAAAAAAAAAAAAAAGTTTGCAGTTTGCAAGGGCAAATCTAATAACCCCCAACATTGCGGTTTTTTAGGGGGGGGGGGGGGGGGGGGGGGGGGGGGGGGGGGGGGGGGGGGGGGGGGGGGGGGGGGGGGGGGGGGGGGGGGGGAGGGGGGGGGAAGGGAGGGGGGAGGGTGGGAAAAGGGGGGGGAAGGGGGAGGGGGAGGAAATGAAAAAAGAAGGGGGAGAAAGAAATCAGAACCTTCGGAGCCCGGGCAAAAGGCCCTTATTCATCGTAGAACCTAACAATTTAACCAAAAAAAATTTCTGGGGTAAAATGGAAAAATTATTAAAAAAAATTTGGTTAACAACAAACAACACCAAAAAAAGGGGGAGAAAATGGAAACTAAAATGGAAAACGCATTTGGGAAACCACTAATCGAATGCTTGGGAAATCAAAAAGAAAGGGGGTTCTTCTTAAAGTGTATTAGGGGGGGGGGGGGGGGGGGGTGGGGGGCTACATTCACCCCCCCCATTAAATTCAGAATTTTTTTTCTTTTTTTGGGACAACATGTGGGAACCCCCAAAAGTGTCAAAAAAAAAATTTTTTTTTTTGCTCAAGGAGCTTAAAAAAA
>CM031627.1:40651950-40655541 GCA_018398815.1 Conus ventricosus | reverse complement strand
GCGTTGCTCTGCTTCTATCTAAACTGTTGGCCACCTCGCAGCCTCCCTTTCCCAAACCTCCTGGCGGAATTTCGCCTGCAATGGCCCAGAAGTCTCTTTCCTCCACCATCCTCCCCCATCACCTCTCCTTGGCCCTCCCCCTCCACTCTCTTTGTATGCCACCCTCCCCCCCTCCCCTTCCTTCTCTCCTTTCCTCCCGCGCCTTCCACCCCCCCTACCCCTTCCCACCCCCACCACCCCTTCCCACCCCCTACTTCCCCTCAAGGAAACTTCCCCTGGTATCTCACCCCCCCCCCCACTCCCCATTTCCAGCTCTCCCTTCCGTCCGTCACCATCACCGTGGCAACCACATCCATCATAATTTTCTGCTTCCCTCCCAACCAAAACACTGCACATTCATGTCGGAAAAACCTAGCAATAGGAACTGTTGGGGAAATGATTTCCAGAATTTACGGGTAACGATGCGAAGTGCCGTTGACTTGGATTAAAAAAAATAAATTAAAAAACAAACAAACAAAAAACCACACACACAAAAAACACACACGCACCATTGCTAAGGATGATTCGGGTGAGGAAGATGGGTGGTTGAGACGCGCGTGCTGTGTGTGTGTGTGTGTGTGTGTGTGTGTGTCCGCGCGCGCGTGCGTGCCTACGGTGACTTCGAACAAAGACTGTACGAACTATCTTTGCTTCGAACCAGTTTACGGGTCGAGTTTCTTTTTCTTTCTTTCTTTTTTTTTTTTTTTCTTTTTTTCTTCTTCTTCTCTTTTCTTTTTCCAAAGGAAACCCTGTCTGTTCACATAGCTAAAACTGGATACCTGATTTAGTTCAGGCGGAGTTAAAGGCGGCGGAATAAGAGGGGTTGGCTCCACATTCCGTCATATCTTGCCCCAGAATGCAGTTAACATCTACCCATACGGCCATTAGGGTACTGGGGCCTTCATTCTTATATGAAATGCATAATCCCATCTAGGCCTTAGTTCCCAAACATGTTTGTTTGTTTTTGTGAAATTGTAAGCTTATGTAAAATCCCTTCCGCTGAAATAAGGAACAAATCTTGAAACAGAAACAAACAAACAAACCGCAAAGCATCTAATCAATCAAATGGCAACGTCACACTTGGGGCTGATATAATTCATCCGGACAAACCAACAACAAGAATCACAACATCAAAACAAAGTGAAAACGACGTGGAATACGACAAGGAAATCATAACTGCGATAGATGATGATGATGGCGATGAAGAATGCTGAATTAATGACCAGAACGAGAAACCTAACAAGAAGTCAAATGAAATGAATTTAAGTAAATAAAATCCGAAGTAGAAAGATTAGAACTTAACGGTATCATGAACTACTGCACGCTCTTCTGCACAATGTCATGTAAATGATGCGAAAATGCAAAAGAAAGAAATGTACGTTGGTGGGAGAGAGAGAGCGAGAGAGAGAGAGAGAGTGAGTTGGGATGAAGGGGGGGTGGTGGAAGAGCTAGATTAGTTCACCCCAAAAGCTAGACTAGAAAACCAGGTTTACTCCGAGAGAGAGAGAGAGCGAGAGAGAGAGAGAGAGTGAGTGAGTGAGAGAGAGGGCGCACAATCAACAGAAGAGACTACCCGGTTCCATTCCAACTCGCATCCCCCACCCCAAAGGCACCCGAACGCCACAATCAACTTCTTGGGAAAAATCCCTGGTTCTTCTAATGTTTGTGTTAGCCAAGCTCCTCTTCGATTTGCACACGACCCTTTCCTCAAGTTTAACACGTCACAGGTCTGACGTCATCCAAAAGACGTGTACCAACACAAGATCGACGTCTGTACACGGGAATATTGACGACCTTTGGGAGGATTGCAGGACAATTTTCTTCTTTTTTCATCACCATCCCCCCCCCCCCCCCTTTTTTTTTTTTGCTTTGGGGTGGGGTGGGATGGGGGTGGGGCTAGACATTCCAATATCAGCATCCAGGACCTGTGTGCCAACTCTGTCAATTCATAAATCAAGTTCACTGTCATAATTTTGCCACCGTCAGTGTTTTGTTTTTATTACTTTAAATGGCCGTTCAAACCGAGAACCAAATCCTCTCTTCCCTTCCGTCGGCCCTTCACCACAGTTCTCTAACAGTTCCTCCACACTTCCTGTCCGTCCCCTCAAATCCTCCCCCCCGCCCCCCCCCCCCCCTCCTCCTCCTCCTCCAGTTCTGGATCAGGATTACAACTGTTACAGTAGTTCAAGGCTAGATGTTAGTTTTCCATGTTTCAGATTCGATCCATTTTTTCTTCTGCTCTCAGATCAATGTTCTTTCATGTCTGTTCGGTACATTCCCCTGAGCTAGATCTGTATCTCCGCTCTGTGGTCTTTCGAGTTGGTATAAACGTTCAGCTCTCAATTCTTTCCGACGGTTTTGGTCCTTCAGTTAAACCCGTTCTATGGTTTCGATGCTACATTCTTTTAGCTCTTCCTTTATAATTAACGTGCAAATTACAATAGAAAAATCTATTTTCCACCATCTCCTCGGTCGATAATTCTGCTCTAACGCCCTGTTTTGTTTTGTTTTCGTTTGTTTTGTTTCGTTTTTTTGTTTTCGTTTGTTTTGTTTTCGTCCGGGTCTACGTCTTGCTTATTTGTGTATTGCTTCGTATTTCCTTGACAATGTTTAATGGATCTGTTTTCCATCAGCAACACGTTTTCTTTCGGTTCTAATTCTTCATTCTCATTTCTTCATTAATTTGTAAGGTTCTGAGTTCTCCAAACACCTATTCCTATTTCTCTCAGTTCCTCTCTTTTTCTTCTCTTCTTTTTTTCTTTCTTCTTCTTTTCTTTTGATGAGCTTAAAATATTCCTTCAGCGCTACGGTTCCATAGTTCCAATCCAACAGGAGTATGTGACGTCAACTGTGCAGTTCACTCTCCCCTCAAACAGAATTTTGACGATTCACTCTGTATTCCCTTAGCTCTCTGTTCCTTTGCCAGCAAAGTTCAAGGCCATGTTCCGTTAGCTATGAAGCCACAAAAATATTCCCTCAGCGCCTCCCTCCCTTCCTCCACCCCCCATCCCCCACCCCAACACAATCTGAATTTCTCCATAAGATTTTAAATGGTTCTGTACAGTTTTTTTTTTCCTTCCCCCCCCCCCCCCCCCCCCCCCCCCCCCCCCCCCCCCCAGTTCTGTTAGGTCTCGGTACTGTGTGTTTGTTTTTCCGAACTCTATAACAGCCCTGTATTCCCTCTACCGATGTTTGTAGCTGTATTGTTGTTACACGGTCTCAGTTCTATGTTCGTCAACACTTGTTGACTCAATCTGTCGTAAGTTATCATAACCATCCCTTGTCCAAGAAAGATAACAGGGAATATAGGTAGAGCTGACGGAACAAATAGGGGGCCTATACAGATTGGGACACCTGGTTTTAATCTCAAGGCTAAGGTTAAGAAACCGTGTGGGGTTATGGGTGTTTGCTGTGCTTTCAGCTGAAGGAGGAATCATGGGATGATATTACAATAAGTCATCAACCGCCATCATAATCAGAGCATATGACATTTAGAAAAAAAATCTGATTTTCTTTCCTTTTTTCATTTAAAAAAAAAAGTATCTTTGTTTA
>CM031627.1:40634450-40641950 GCA_018398815.1 Conus ventricosus | reverse complement strand
TTTTTGGTCCTGCTGGCACGGCTTTGGGTCTGGGGAAATCCCGTAAAAGCGGCGGGGCCAAGTATGAGGTCAAACCCCCAGTGGGATGAACAGTGACTTTTAAAACATCGATCTGTTCTCCTTTTTTTTCTTCCTCCCTTAACGCATTGCCACCTCTCCTCTCTCTTTCTAGTCTGCTCTTATCAAATGGACAGGGGTTGCTTTTCTTTTCTTTTTTTTTTTTCTTTCTTTTCTTTTTCCCTTAGTTAGAAAACTCTCTCTCTTTTCCCCACATCTTCTCGCCCTTCCTCTCCCAGACTATCTCATGCAAATCTCTCAATTTGGTTCTTCTCTCCCCCCTCATCCCCTCGTTTTTCTTCCCCCAAATTTACACTCGCCCTCTCTCTCTCTGTTCTCTGTTGGGTTCCCCCCCTCTTTCCCCCGTTCTTCCTCTCACCCCCCTTTTATTGGGGTTCCGATCTGCCCAAAAAAAGGGCGAGTTTTTTGGCCCGTATTTTTACCCTGACCCCCCAAAATTTTATTTTCCCTTAAAATTTTCCTTTGGGATTTTTCAAATCAGAAAGTCACGCCTACACCCCTTACTCTCTGTGGTGGTCAAAAGGTCTTTTAAATTGTTTAAAGCTAGATTTCACCCCCCCCACCCCCTACCTTCCCCCCCTCCTTTTAACTGGCCCCGTGTGGTTTAAAACCCGTGGAAACTTTTTCATTTGAAAATTTGGCTAGATGGTCTGGGTGGGCGCCACGACGTCTGACTAACAAGGCGGTTTCCAAAAATTTGGGCCCCAATGAGCCTAAAGCCGGCGTACGACCGTCTCGCTGGGACATCGAGGCGTGGTTTTAAAAGCTGCTTACCCCGGGCCAAAGGGCCGGGACAAAAAACCGCCCTCGGGGGCCCTCTCCCCTATGTTTAAATTGGGCCCGGATCCAAACCCAGGGGGGCCGTCCCCCTGACGCCCAGAAAAATTTGCTTTTGGTTTAAGTCCAATGGGGGGTTGGGCGATTGCCCACAAATTTTGGGTTTGGGAGTTTTTTTTTGACCGTGACTTTTTTCCCCCTTGAAAAAGACCGGGCTCCGCTTTTGTTCAAAAAACGGTAAAAAAAAGGCAAAAAACCGAATTTGCTGAACCAAAAGGACACGTGCAAAGTTTGAAAAAAAACTTTAAACCAACGGTTTAAAAAATTTTATAAATATATCATTAGTGGTTTACCCCCTCCAATGAGTTTTCATTGACGTGCGTTTGCTTTTTTCAAATCATTTTAAAAGGGCCCTCTGTCCCCTTTTCCCTTTTCCCCTCCCCTGCGGATTTGCCACATCTTCTCTTAAACAATTCTATAAAAAGCACAAATATAGTATGACCCACGATCCAGGGCACTTAAATGGGGGAATCTCCCCCCTCCCCTTTTTCCCAAATTTTAAATGCCTCACAACCCCAAGCGATGTTTTCCCCCAAGCATAACTACATTCCCAGGGAAACAAGTTCAAAAAGAAAATATAAACCCCGTTCAAAAAAAAAATATAACCAAAACCCAAACCCTGGGAATAAACCCCATATCCAATAAAAAAAAAAAAAAAAATTGGAAATCAACAATATTTTTCAACCCAGCACCCGGAATAAAGGATTTCCCTCTGAGTTGCAGCTTGTTTGGACTCGGATTTAAAATAGTCAGTTTTCCGACATTCGTCGACCGGAATGTACCCCACTCGGTACTGTGGGGCTCAAGCCATTCCCCAACGCGCACTCGGGCTTTTTTTTAAAAATGCGGCCTCCTGCGGAAATTTTGAGGGTTGGGTGATCAGTCTCTATCCCCAAAAACCCCTTTCCCTTTAAAGTTTTTGTGAAATTTCTGCACCCCCACAAAACACCCAAAACACTCCTTCTCTATTTGTTCCCCACCCTTTTTAAACTTTGTCAATTTCCCTGCTAGCATCCCTCACGGAAACCGACCTTTCATGTTTCCTGCAGCAATACTGCCCCTATCCCCCCCCTGGGGCATTGTCCGCAACAAAAATGGTTTGGACAAAACTGGTTCTTCAAGATGGGAGGGGGAACCTAGTCTTTCCAACCCCGTCTGCATTTGCTTGCTTGCAGCGTCTGAACCACTCGACCACTCCCGGTTTCCCCCCTTTTGACCAATCACTGAGAGGACTCGTGTTTGCACCCAAATTTTGGGGCCAAACCCCCTATAAAAACCCAATTAAACCTAGCAGTTCCTGACTTTGTTTTGGTCTTTGGTCTCTCTGTTTTTCATCTTCTCCCCCCTTTTCCCTTTTTTCCGGTGCTTTGTTTTGCCCCCGGGACAAAAAAACCTGGGGGAACTCCAGGTTTGGGAAAACCAACCTGGCATTTGGGGTTGGCTGTGAGATTGGTTTTCCCTTAACCCTCAAAAATGCCCCTTTAGCTGCCTCATATGCCCCTCCCATGTCTCGGCCGCTATCAGAATGTCATCATAAATTTCACAACGCCTTCCAACCCCGTCAAAACTTCCTCATCATCGAGAAAAAGGACGGGCAGGCGCGTTGACCAAAAAAAGGGAAAGGACTCGCCATTTGATATAGCCCATGGGAGTGGAAAATGCTGTGATTTCCCTTTTGAGTCCTCACTAGGGCAAATTTGCAGAAACCCCTTGCTGATCTTCCTGGTGAAATACGGGGCTTTTGTTGTGGCGATTGAGCAAAACAGGTCTTCCATTTTTGGTTTTGCCCTCTCCCATCGCCTTGGGGGGACACTGTTCAGCGTCTATAGTCGACCGAATCGATGCCCCACCTGCCCTTTTTCCCTCACAAAGACGAGGGGCCATAGGATGTGGACGGTTCAAAAAAACCCCAAGGCCCAACTTTCTTTTCTCCCTCCTCCTCATCCCTTGCTTGGTGGAAATTTTGGGATCGGGTAGGCTTTCACATGTCGGGTTTCTGTAAAGTAAACCCCCTCATGTCTCTAGAGTTGTCCTCCCTGGTTATCAGTCAGGGACGCCCTATATGTTCTAGGAGCCCCCTAACTTCCTCCTGTCTCCTATGTCTACCCCCCTTCAACGTGCCCACATCCCTTTTGGGACTCTTTCCGGGAAAAAATCAGGCAAAAAAATTTCCCCCTTTCTTCTGCTGGGTTCCTTCACCCAAATGTTTTCTGCTGCGCCTATTTTGGCTGGTCTCACGCTGATATATTTGCGGAGCAAATTTGCAGGGAAAAGTTTTGTTTTCCCCATTCACATCGATTCGGTGCCCTGATCTACCTTTTCAATGTTGGTGAATGGTCCCTTCCAATGCATCAGCCCCCTTGTTGTGATCCGTGGGAAGCATTTAACGGACTTGATCCCCCCACCTTGGGGAAAATTGTTTCCTCCCCCTTCCTGTATACTGCTTCTTCTGGACGCCCCTAGCCTCCTGCAAACTCCCCCTTGCGCCCTTTAACATGTCTCCTCGGGCCCTATTGCTTTAAGTCCCCAAATATGATATGGGGTTTTGGGATTCTTTCGGACTCCTGTTTCCGGACCACAGCTCTTTGAGAATGACACCGGCCCCCGGGAACGGGTCCGCCCATAAGCAGTAAAAAGGCGAAAAGCCTGTGCTTTCTGGGGGGGCTTCCCTGAGGCGAACATTTGCCGCTGGAATGTGGGGTTTCCCAATCTGCTGGCCTTTCCTCACAGAGCTTTTTTTTAAGATGCCCTTCGGGCACACCTTTGAATCTTTCCCCCAAAAGCCATTGCATTGTGGATGGAAATTGGGGTTTAGTGACCCGCTGTGTGACCCCTGCAGTTTTTGGTTCCCTCATCACGCCTGGGTGAATGTGCCCCCCGTCATTTGGAATTTGTGTTTGGCACACCCAAACGCGAAAAAAGTTGTCCCCAGCCCTTCAGCGCCTGTTGCGTATCTACGCCTTTAAATGAAAACCGCTTCTGGGTATCGGGCCCGCGTAGCCCAACAAGTGCCCAACACTTTACCGTGCCCCCCTTTTGGGAACAGGGGCGTTTGGGGCCCAATTCAGGTCAACAGCCACCCTCCTGGGGGTTTGTGTAAATTTTAAAGGGGAGGCTGTTTAAGAGGCCCCTTTTCCCCCTTCCCCCCTCTTGTGGTGATTTTGGGGACACACGTCACATGACATGAAAAAACGCTTGATGTTGCCTTTTTCCTGGCCAATTTAAAATCATCAAAGAAGGGGCAGCGTTTTGCTGGTGCCCAGGGGGACCCGCCTTTAGCGACTCGTGACCCCCTGAAAAGACAGTGTCACGATAAAATGCTGGTAACCCCTAAAAATGAAATGGTACCCCTTTCCTGTCTTCCCTTGGTGAAAAAACTCGGTACAACAGCCGCCCCTTTTCCCCAAAAAATTTTTTTTCTCACCTCCTCTAACTCCCGTTTCTCTCCCCCCTTTGCCAACTCCCCAAGGGCTTTCCCAGCGAAGGGTCTTGTTCCGGGGCCGCCCAAATCATCAGGCGACAATCTATGCCCGACTTTCCCTTTTGGAACCCACTAACGGGTTTTTCACCCTTTTCCTCCTTCTGCTCCTTGTTTGAAAATGCTGCCCCCGTAGCAGTCAAAACTCCCCGGGGTCCCCCGGGTCCCTTGCCCCTGGAATTTTTCCCCAAAGATCAAAACATGAAGGGGTTTTCTCCATCACCCAAAGCAGACAACTCGGGCCCGAGAAGTTTAAAGGGGTTCCCTAATTCTATCTTTGAAAATGGAAACCCCCCTCCAGTTTTTTTTCCTTTGATTAGAGTACAGGTCTGGATTTGGGCCCCCTCAAATCCCCTTTCTCGGGCCCGCGGTTTTTCGTACTACCCCGCATGGGAAAAACCGGGGGTCTCGTAACAATTTTCACCTTGTGGCCAAACCACCCCTCTTCCCCTGGTAACGAACCCCTCAAACCCAGTTTTTCCCCCATCCCCGACACTGAATGCGTCCAGTGCTAGCCATAGGCCCACTCCCCCCTCTTCAGGGCTGAATTCCCCCCTTTTGGGTTTCCCCGCAGGTCGTTTCCCCTTTAAGGGGCCCTTATCCAAACCCCTTGCAAGGTGCTGTTCTGGAACCCCCATGGACAATCCCTCGCCACGTGTCCCTTCTTGTGACAAAGAAAAACCTAAAGTCCCTTTTTCCTTCCTTCTGCCCCAACCCCTGGGGGTTTTCAGACTTTTTTCAGAAAAAAATTTCCCCAGTCTCCTTGCACTTTCTCACCTGTGCCTAAACCCCCTGTTTTTTCCCTGCAACCCTTTGTGCCCAAAAGTGGCCCCCTCTTTACACCTCTGCGAAATTCAACAACTCCCCGCTTTTCTTTGGGTGTCTCTCTTTTTAAAAGTATAGTTAAATCAGGGCCGCAACCTGACAAAACTGTTTCCCTTTATAAACTGCTCTTTCAATTCCCGGAACTCCCTCTTCCCTACCACTCAACTCTAACCATTTCTCAAAATAGTGATAAAAGTGCACCAAATGAGTGTACGTCTAACTGGGTTGTAATTTAGCTGAACGAAATTTCTTCTGTCCCCCCTTCCCCCCTGTGAGGGCAAATCCCTTTTATCCAAAGATTCCCTTTCCCCGCCCAAAATTTAGAAATTTGGGGTCTGTGGTAACGCAGTGAAAATTTGTAATGCCTTACCCGTCCAAATAACGCTGACAAAATGAAATGCCCCCTCTTTGAAAGGGCCAACCCCGACTGGTCGCCCAAAAGTTTCGAAACGCTGATGGGATGCATCAATCGAATCGGTTCCCTTTTGAGAATTTTTGGGAACTTGGGTCGGGGAGATAGTGGCCGCACAGAGTCCTTTAAAAAATGAAATCCCATTTTGGTGGTCTCCTTTGTATTTTCACTTTTAAAAATTTTTTTACCCCCTTTTAAACTTTCTGTTTCCTTCGCTTCCCTTAATTTTTTTGTTTCCGCTTCATTCTTTCTTTTCCTGCGCTTCTCTTATTCTTTTTGTTTTTCCCGCTTCATTTTTTGTTTCCCGTGCCCTTCCCCTTTTTCTTTTGTTTCCCGCCCCTTTATTCTTTCTGTTTCCTTTCGTTTCGGGTAAACTTTAACCCCTTTTTGCTCGTATTTCTAATGCAACACGGCGTCCTTTTCCCCCGGGGTTATTCTTTCCCTCTTTTGTTGGTTTTTAACGAACGCAAAGCAAATCATCTCCCGGTAAAACCCAGATCCCGGCGAAGCTCAAAAGTTGTTCAATAGGGGGGTTCTTTTTTTTCCGCCTTGTAATTTTTTTTTTTTTTTTTTTTTTTTTTTTTAACAAAATTTTTTAATACGACAGCCAAACTGGTGGTTACCCCACGAGTGGGGTAATAGCCGATCCTATGAATGATTAATATTGGGGTTGGGACAAGTAGGTTTGTTTTTATAAGCCCAGCCCCTGAAACCCCAAATATGAGAGCGAATTATTTGGCAATCTGTGCGAAATAAAATACCCGGGGGGTGAAAAGGGCCCCGCCCAGTATTAAACTATCTTGGAAGCAATGCCAAAAAATAGTATTTTAAATATCTTGGGGAAAAATACAGTAAGACCCCCCTTGTCTTAGGATTACAATACTTGAATCCCCCCCAGCCTCCCCTCTGAAAAAGTTGAACAATTTTAATAAATGGGCCAGAAAATTTTCCCGGGAGGCTCGCCAATAAATTGGGCAACCTCGGGTGATGTTTATGGGGGAAGGGGCTAGCGCACGGGCCAAAACCCCAATCACAGTTGGGTTTCGAAATTTATTCTTTTATAAGCCCTTGTACTTTAAAACCCCCCAGTAAAAATCTAAAACTTTACTACAATTTTTCTAGAACGAAAAATTCAATGCACATGGAATTTAAACAAAATAAAAAAATTCTCTCTTTCCTGAAAATTCACAAAATTTTTTTTCTTTAAACATATTTAAAATTAAAAACCCCGGGGTTTTAAATAGATTTTTTACTTTACCTGGCCAGGTGATCTTAAATTTTCACGAATCATGTCTCTTTTCTTTTTTCCCTTTTTTTTTTTTTTTCACTGTCATTTTACAATTTCGGCACAAAATGCTTTGGGAATGGTGTTGGGGCTGCTGGCACCCGGGGTTGGTCTGTGGGGCTGCCGATGGGAAAACGGCGGGTTTGGGGGAAAAATATGAGGTCGAAACCCCGTGAGGGAAAAAAAAAAGGGGACTATCAAAAATCGATCTGTTCCCTTTCTTTCTTCCTGCCTTAACGCATTGCACTCTTCTCTCTTCTTTAGTCTGCTCTTATCAAATGGGCATTTTTGCTTTTCTTTTTTTTTTTTTTTTTCTTTCTTTTTTTTTTCATTAGTTAGCAACTCTCTCTCTTCTCCACATCTCCTTCCCCCAGTCCCTTTCCCCTGGGAGCCCATCTCATGCTAATCTTCTCAACTTGGTTTTCTTCTTCCTCCCTCATCTCTCTGCTTTTCTTTTCCCCCGAGATTACCCAGGGCCTCTCTCTTTTCTGTCTCCTTTTTCGTTCCCCCTCGTTTCCGTTCTCTCCCTCTCACATCCTTCTTATTGTGTTCCGAAACTGTCCAAAAAAAGGGCGAGTACCATTG
>CM031627.1:40626950-40629450 GCA_018398815.1 Conus ventricosus | reverse complement strand
ACCCGCTTATTTTCCTGCTTGTTTTGCAGTCATGTTTTCTTCAGTTTGTTCCAGTGATTGTTATTTTTGTTGTTGCCGCTGCTGCTGCTGCTGTTGTTGTTGTTGTTGTTTTCTTGTCGTTTTTATTTTAAATCAGTTTAAACTTACGAATCAAAAGCCAACAACTGAGAGTTGCGCGCGCGCGTGCGTGTGTGTGTGTGTGTGTGTGTGTGTGTGCGCGCGGGGCGGGCACGCGCGTTTGGGGGGGGGGGGGGGGGGGAGGAGGGGGGAGGAGGGGGGAAGGGGAGTTAGAGTTAAAAAAAATTGAGAAAGCTGGGAGTCCGCGGTGAGTGGGTGGAAGCGGGAGTGATAGAAAGAGGGAGGATGGGGTAGCGTCCAGTGCGGAGGAAGAGGGGTGTGTTGAGTTGAGTGGTGGGGGTGGTAGGTGGTCAGGATTGGCAGAAAAAGAGTAGAGGGTTTTAACACTATTTGACGGATTTTGTGACCCCCAAAGAAAACCGCTGTGTGACAACAAAGTTTAAGAATAGCCAGTAGAGAAGGGGCGGACGAGAGGAGAAAGGGAGAATGGGGACTGACTTGGGTTTGGGAGTATTAAACAAACAAACGAACAAACAAAGAAACAAACAGATAGATACTATTTTTTTAAACGGAAAGAGAAAAGATAATGTCATGGAGGAAGAGTGACACGTTACAGAGAGGAGCTAGAGGCAGGATGGAAGGCATCAGAGAGGAGAGAGAGAGAGGAGAGGGAGAGAGGAGAGGGGAGTGAGGGAGAGAGAGAGGAAGAGAGAAGAGACAGAGACAGAGAGAGAGAGAGCGAGCGAGAGAGAGAGAAAGAGAGAGAGGGGGGGGGGGGTATGGGTGGGGTTGTGGACGTGTTTCATTCGACAGTTTTACTGTTGTCAGTCTCTCTGACACCGGCCTAAATTTAAGTGCTAGAGAGGAGAGAAAAGAGAGAGAGAGAGAAGAGAGAGGTGTATACATAGAAATGGGAACAAACTCCCATTTTTCTGAGTTTGTAGCGCGGAGCTGGAGAAGGAAAAGAGGCGAAAGGGGTAGGTGGGGGGTGGGGTGGGGGTGGGGGGTGGGGGGGGTTTGGGTTACGAGGAGGAGGCGGGGGAGGGGAGGAATGGGAAGGACGTGGGGGAGGGGGGGGAGGGAGTAAGGGTGGCTGTGGCTGTAGTTAGGATAAAGTATTGGGTTTCAGAACTGTTTTGATGTTCAGTTCAGCTTGACTGATGAAATTCTGTCCGGTCGGATTGACTTGATGAGAGAGATGGTTGCGTTGACACAGGCCTCGAAAATGGCTCCCGTTTTCCTTTTCTGGTCAAAATTCTCTCTCTCTCTCTCTCTCTCTCTCTCTCTCTCTCTCTCTCTCTCTCACATATGATAATAATAATTGTCATTTTTATTTCCCCGTGGAGATACCGGGGGGTCTTTTGTACTAATAATTCCTCTTCCTTCTGAACATTCTGTGCTAGTAACGTCCCCTTTTCCTTTCGCTTTCAGTAACTCTGTCTCCTCCTTTGCTGTACTGTCGTCTACTGTCCTTTCTGTCTATCATATCTTTTATCTGTCTTTGTCCACAACTTCTTCCCGCAAATTTCTGCACTCATCGAAGTCGGAGTGAACTGACTATACTCACGAGTATAGTGTGAGTATCCCAACAGGGTAAAACGAGTTCACACGCTACCAGATACTGGAACGCTGAAAAAGAAGAAGAAGAAGAAGTCATTTTTATTTTTTACTATCGTTATTTATTACTTGTACAAGGACTAGTCCTACTGCTACTTACCACTACTACTACTACCCCTACTTCTACTACTACTACCATGCTACTGCTGATAGTACTACTACTTCTACTACTACTACTACTTCTACTACTTCTACTACTACTACTACCACTACTGCTACTACTATTACTCTACTCCTGCTACTGCTGCTGCTGCTGCTACTACCACCACTGCTGCTACTACTCTATTATGCTACTAGTGTTATCATTGTTGTTGTCGTTGCTGTTGTTATCTCGATTATACCTACTTTACTACTCATTCCGAACAACAGAACTAGCATGCTGCCAGTGTATTCTGGCGAAACCCCTGCTGTGACAGCACCCAGGCTTATCTTGTCACAGTTTCCCAAAATGTTCCACAAAGAACTTTCAACACCAGGGCGCGATAAGGCAACCCACTAGAGGAGACACTGCACTAACTATTGAGTCACTTTAGTCGTGTTCAGGGCGGTGGTGTGTGTGTTTTGTGTGTGTGTGTGTGTGCGTGCGTGCGTGCGTGCGTGCGTGCGTGCGTGCGTGTGTGTGTGTGTGGGGTGTTCTAAACAACATAAGGAATACATCATCTAACTAAGCCCCCCCCCCCCCCCCCCCACCCCCCACCCCCAACTGACGAACAAAATCTCGTTTTGAGTCAGCAGCAGAGCCTTTCCCGAGGGGCGCACGACGTCCACCCAAAGTGCCCCCGGGTGTGGGGAAAAAAAAATTTTA
>CM031627.1:40613667-40621750 GCA_018398815.1 Conus ventricosus | reverse complement strand
ACGACGCTTTGTTTTAAACTGCACGCTTGGGTTGTTTAAGGACTGACGCTTTGGGTTTAAGACTACACGCTTTGGGTTTAGACTACACGCTTTGGTTTAAGACTACACGCTTTGGTTTAAGACTACACGGCCCATCGCATGTATCCCTATTCCCATGTCTGGCGTTTCGTCGTGTTGCCTCTCTCCCCAGTCACCTACCTGGCTGTTTCATCTTTCCACAGCCCGTTTTCGGACAGCGACTTCAACCAGATGAAGAGCATGCCGAAGCACGCGCAGAACGTGTACTACCGCATGGGGCCCATCCAGAACCGCACGGTGAAGCTGCTCAAGGACTTCTACACGCCCTTCAACTTCCGCCTGTCCAAGATCCTCAAGGACGACCTTTTTCCTCTGGAAGTAACTCGGGGGGGAGTGGCCGTCTCAAGTCTGCTTCTGACCTGGTGTTTTCACTGAGGATATGGGATGGTTGCGTGGGGCTGCCTTGTGGGTTATGGATGGATAGATGAGTGGATTGAATGGATGGATTGTGGGATGACACGCGGGGAGGGTGAGACGCGGATGTCGGAAGATATTTGGACATTTTTCGTTGCTGATGTGAAGCGAGAGATCGTCTGCTCATGCTAGGCGTTCCCGTCTAAATCCGGTTGTCATCTGTGTGTAAGACTGCCATTAGCATTAATTTTGGTCCTCATGAAGTAGAGAGTCTGTGTATCTCATTTTGCCTGAGTTCCAGTCTTGGTCTGACCGGTGCCACCAAGAGTCGCGCTGTGCAAAAATAATAAAGTTCAAACGTTGTCCAAAGCGATTTTATCTTAAGACGATCTTGTCTAAACGATGTATGCAAATGTCGAATCTGCCTGGTTCAGATCTTTGTGTTCATGACTGAAAGTAGAATGTCTATCCGTCTCTTTACGTGTGGGACCTAACGTTGCCAATGATTTCAGCCTTCAAATCTTGTGTTCATGACTGAAGGTAGAATGTCTATCCGTCTCTTTACGTGTGGGACCTAACGTTGCCAATGATTTTCAGCCTTCAAATCTTGTGTTCATGACTGAAGGTAGAATGTCATCCGTCTCTTTACGTGGGGGGACCCAACGTTGCCAATGATTTCAGCCTATCTTGGGAAGGGAAGAGGGAGGGCCCGGGAGGCTGTGGAGGTGGGGATATGGGGGGATAGGACACCGACGCAGGGAAAGAGAGCGCTAAGGTGAAGACGTCAAACCGTTCACAGACAGCAGTACGGGGGAACGCACCACTGAATTGTCTCTTGTTTTAAGGACTTCATGTAAATCACCCTATGTTGATTTAGAACCAGTCATACTGAACTGAGCTAGTTTACACAACTGTTTCAATAAAACAGATATGTGGGGGTGGGGATGAATTCGAACTTCAAGGGCCAGGGAGAGCAGATCTTCCGAACATTGGTCAACCCCCCCCCCCCCCCCCCTTTTTTTTTTTTACTTCCCCGGTATGCATGCATTTTTTGTTGATCTGTGTGTGTGTGTGTGTGTGTGTGTGTGTGTGTGTGTGTGTGTGTTTACTGCTCTACAACACTAAGTCATCCACACAGACTTTTGTCCAGAAATTGTCTGTCTGTCTGTCTGTCTTCCACTCTGTCCCTGTCTGTCTGTCTGTCTCTCTCTCCCCCTTACTTCTTCTTCTTCTCATTCAGACTTTTTTCCTCCCTGTCCCCCGTTTCTTCTCTTTTCAATCGTTTTGTCGAGTATATAACTATAAAGCCACCATTGTGATGACCGTTAATTTATTACATTTTGGTCTTTTGCTGTATTGAACATTGCGTCTTTTGTACATGACATTGTCGCATATATTCTGTGCAGAGTGTTATAAAGTGTAAATATGCTGACAAAAAAGATAGTGTGATGGTCAGAGTGGTTTGCATATCCCCTATGTTTTACAGACGCTGTTAAAATTGTGAGTACCTTGTGTTTTGCATGATAAAGTGCATAACTTTGCAAAATTTTAAGAACATATTGAAGAGTAGATGGATATCTTAACACTTTCGCTACATCTGCCTATGCATCTCGATATTAGAAAAACAACACTTTTGAACATTTCTTGTAAAATATTGTTTATAGATGGGCAGAGAGCAAGCTGAATATGTAAACAGATAATGTACATGCAAAACACATGAACAGACGGACGCAATGTTGCACGCCGCCGACACGCGCGAACACACACACACACACACACACACACACAACACACACACACACACCCCCACACACACACACACACACACACATATATATATATATATGTTGTAACATCACATTTTGTCATTAGAATTTGAAGAATGTTTATGTGTATGTGTAATATAATACAGAACTCGTGAAACTTAATATTGATATTTTCCCTCATCTCATGTGTTCATTTTTTTCCTCTTGTTTAGTTCAAACTTGTCTTTCCGGTTTCCATTTCTCTTTCTGGTTTCAGTGTTTGTATTCTATTTTCAATTTTTAATGCTGGTTACTGCATTTTTGTTCATATTTTTTTTACGTCTGTTGCTGTTTCTGTATCTTTATTTCACTTTTTTACGGTTTTTTCCCCCAGCATTTTAGTTTGATTCTTTATTTTGGTTCCTAATAACTGTTTTTCCCCTTAATTTTATTATGCTTTCTGAATTTTCGTTTTTGTTTTTCATCAGTATGGCTGGTTTCTGTGTTTTCATTTATTCTTCACTTTTTGTTTTGATTTTTTTTTTTCATTTTTATTCATGGTTTTCAGTCTAAAACGGTTGATGCGAACCTGTAGTTTTTATACTTTGACACGTGTGGTGTGATTGCAGATTCCAGAGGAATTGTTATTTACAACGTTATGTCAACAAACAGGAAAACTACCATACTGTACTCAGGGCAGCAAAACGTTATACAGTTTTTAATGTCTGTATGCGTATTTGCTTGGGGGGATGAAAATCTTACAACACTGAAATCCTGAACATAAATCCAACGAGCTTGTCACGTGGACCTTATGCTGGTGTGTATGACAGGAAGTGCTGACTATACCTTTTTTTTTTTGGTTGTTATATTTTGATAATACCGATCGATGAAATGTTTCTGTTCAACGACATCTGTCGTCGGCGGATCAATCAGTACACGATTGGGGGGCCGTGGTCCGCATAATCGATCTTTGACAGTGCCGCCTGTATCGGTAAAAAACACTGATTTCTACCACGATTTCTGACTTGTTGATGGTTTGAAGTTTTGTGGATGGATTATATTCATTTGCCATTCAAGTATTCGTTCTCCTTTTTTTCATATTAATGATGTTAATGTTGTCTGACATTCAAGATACATATTTGTCTACTTGCACTGCCAACGAAACTATCCTATCGTCGGAAACTAAGTCACTAGGTTGACCTAGTTTCCACCCAAAGAGTTTTAAGCCCCAATGCTGCCACGGTAGTAGTCCAACATGAATGTGGTCAGTATGAAGGCTCCTGTCATCCTGTTGTTTGGTCACCTGAGCACAAAGAGTTTTTTGACTCGCGTATGTATCAGATGGGAGTCTGTGTAAACGTCATTTTTTGGTTGTCCATGCGTACATAGATATGTCTACATGTGTGTGATTTGTGTGTGTGAGAGAGAGAGAGAAATGTGTGTGTTGTGTGTGTGTGTGTGTGGTGTGTGTGTGTGTGTTTGTGTGTGTGTGTGTTGCTTTTGAATGTTCGCATTTTCTCTGCAATTACAAACAAACAAACAAAAAATAGCAAAGAGATATAGTGTCCATTTGCAAATTTAAGAAACAATTTTTCAGGGAAAAACATGCAAACAGACGAATAAAACTTGTCAAATTAATGTTCTCTGGCTGGAAATGCTATGATAGTAAATTGCATTCTACAAAGATAGAATGGTTAGTGCATCTCTAATCAAACAGTTGAATACATATGAAACAATCATCCCTTGAAAATAAAGAAAGTATGAGGTCACTTAGAAATATGTCCAGCCAAACAGAATTTAGTAAAATTATACGAGTTAACCATTGGAAAAGCGACAAATGACTGGTTTCAACAATAGCCAGAATGATACAAGAGAGCAGTAAGCCTGACGTAAAAGTAAACCGTGACGCGTGAAAGTAATCGTGACGCGTGAAAGTAAATCGTGACGCGTGAAAGTAAATCGTGACGCGCACAATTGGAACAAACCACAGTCTAACAGCGAAGGAAAGGGAACTGAAGGTGTTCCGCTTGTTTTTGCGATTGTTGACGGCAACGCATCTGCTGGTAATGTGATCACCGACACTACATGCGCCTTTTCAACCCCCCCCCCCCCCCCTCACCCCGGAACTGCAACTGACAGAACACAACGGACAGCCACCTCCCGTTCCTTCCCATGATGTCCACCCTCTCCCCTCACCCCCTCCTTTGCCCCCCCCCCCGCCCCCCCCCCCCCCCCCCCCATCCTCCAGATTCCCGTTACATTCCTGCCTTTGAGAAATACTGTTCGCCCACACTTGTGCGTTGTCTCTGACTGTGATTGTTTGAATGCTGTAGGTTTTGTTTTGTCTCCAAATGAAATCTGCGTGCCCCTCACTTCCCAATCGTCCCACCTACTCTTTGCTCCTCGCCCCCCCCCCCCCCCCCCCCCCCCCCCCCCCCCCATCCCATAAATCTGTGGTGTGTACACGTCACACATGAGTCCGAATGGACAAACTTTGTTTTCCTGCAAAGAATGAAAATTGACAGTAAAGATGACGTACACACCACAAAAGTAGGCTCTGTTATATCAAAGACGAGGTGGTCAACAGTTGACAGACAGCATGTAAACTAGATGAGGATAAAATGTTATCATTCCCTTTTCTGCCCCCCCCCCCCCCCTCTCACCCTCACCTTGACTCTCCAACTTTCACCCACGACACCCCCTTTCCCGCCCCTCTCACTTTCCTTCTAACCACAATTTGGATGATCTGGTGTTTTATCTGAAGCCTGCCTGAAGTTCTGTTTTGCTGGAGATCGAACAACAGAAAACACACCTGTTTCAGTTTTGTGATGAAGAGGTAAGCATGATGGCTTGGCCGCTGGTGATGTTGCAGCCGATGTGTTTGGTACGATATGTGACGAGACATTAATAATAATCTGTGCTCAATGGACTGTGAGAAGCATATTAAAAGACAAATAAATTTTGGAAACTTTTGTCTCGAGTTGGACTGATTGATTGATTGGGTGGTTTATTTGCTTGGTATGTTGATCGATCTTTTGACTAGATTGGTAAACACTGGATGATTGATGACGTGATGAACGATCGTTGCTGTTTTTACTTCATTACCACCGTTCTCATTTTTCTACTTTTGGTTATTGTTTTTTTTCCCTATCTTCGTTATTATTACTTTTCTTTTTATTCCATTAAATCATCATAATCATCATGGTCATCATCATCATCATCAGCATCAGCATCATTCATCATCATCATCATCATCGTCATCATCATCGTCATCATCTTCATCTTCATCATCATCATCACTATCATCACAATCTTCTCTCTCTCCGCTTCTTTCTTCTTTTCCGGTCCGTCACCATCACCATCGCCATCAAATCATCCTTCATCATCATCATCCATCGATCCTCGGCAGTCATCAACCATCAGCTGTCATCGTCAGTTGCTCTGTTCTGTATATTATCCTCTTTGAAATGCTCAGCATCGTGTTCGTTGACCTTGCTGTCATCGTCAGTCGCTCTGTTCTGTATATCACCCTCTTTGAAATGCTCAGCATCGTGTTCGTTGACCTTGCAGTCATCGTCAGTCGCTCTGGTCTGTATATCACCCTCTTTGAAATGCTCAGCATCGTGTTCGTTGACCTTGCTGTCATCGTCAGTCGCTCTGTTCTGTACATTATCCCTTTGAAATGCCAGCATCGTGTTCGTTGACCTTGCGACCACCCCGCCATTCAGAGAGAACCGGAGTTGGAAACAGAACATTGGCACTTGTAAACAATTTAACGCCGCTCAGCATAATTAATACAACGCAACGTCGCCGAAGATTAAACAACAAACAGAAAGAAGAAACGAAGAAGAACGAGGACCAGGGGTGGGGGGGGGGGGGGAGGTGTAGTGAGGATACACGGGGCTGGGGGACGATGAGGTTGGGGGGAGGGAGGGAGGGGTGTAGGACGAAGAAGAACGAGGACCAGGGGAACGGAAGGGGTGGAGGGGGGGGTAGCGTGGATGTGCAGGGCTGGATGAGAGGGGAGGGGGGTAGAGAGACTTTGTAACAGCTCGCGCTCCATGAAGTGAGGCGGAATGACTGGTTGCTGCATTTCATGCCCTTGCTTAATCACGCCCCCCAACTCCGCCACCGCCACCCCCACCCCCAAATCCCTACCCTACCCAGCTGTTGATGGGTATTACCTACCTGTTACTTTTCAGGTGAAGAAGAAAGAGAAAGGCGGTGGGGTGGAGAGGAGGGGTGTGGGTGGGGTGGGGTGGGGGTGTTGGCAGTGAGGGAAAGCAGATAGTCGCTGGCCTCACGTGAAATCCGGCCACTGAGAAGAGTTGAAGTCTCTATATGTTAATGACCGCACAACAGGCTAGAGAAGGACACCCACCCTCACAGCCCGAACACGTGATCGAGTTATGCAGCACAGCGCTATACGGTGACAGATAGTGTAAAGATGTGTACATACAGGCAGGCGGGGGGGGGGGGGGGTTGAGGAACAAGTGGAGGTTAGACGTGTCCTCACCCTCCGATCAATCAACACGTCAGTGGAAAATCGATCCGAGATGGCGTCATCTGTCACGAGTCCGGCACGTGCAAGTCTTGAAGATACGACGCGTGTATTGGAGTTTCGGTGGAAGAATTAAGCGTGTGTGTGTGTGTGTGTGCGTGCGTGCGTGTGTGTGTGTTTGTGTGAGCGCGCGTACACCCAATGAGATTGAACCATCTACTCGAACCAAAAAATTGATTCCGGCACTCCTCTTGCCCATCTCCAGTGCTGTTCAACGATCGTCTATCGCCTTAGATATACACAAAACCACCGACCATTAATTATCACAGCAAGTACCGAGACAGGCTATACACAAAACCACCGACCATTAATTATCACAGCAAGTACCGAGGCAGGCTGGGCCCAAAATGATCCAAGCAGGCGTCTACTGGATCAGAAGAAGCGTCTTTAAAACACCACATGATATCCCCACAGCGGTGCAGTCTGTACTCCGGAGGGTGGCCTCATGGCAACAATCCTGATGCTCAAGCAGGAATGGGAAGGGTGAGAGGGAGCAGGAGGTTCCGGAGCACCACCCTCCTCTCCTCTGTATTTTTGGGCTCAGTTCCGAAAAGTGAAAATCACATCTGAAAGCGAGTTTAGACAGTGCTTTCGAAGAACCCCCGTCCCCCACCCCCACCTCATCCACCTCCTCACCCACCCCGCGCGCCCTACCGCCTTCCGCCTTCTAAAATACCAAGGGCAGCGCAGTATTGTAACTCCTCCCCACCCCCACCCCGCTTCATCCACCGCTATTCTCACCGACCCTCTCTCCAAAATTTGAAGGCGTACGCCGGCCTCTCTTAAAAGCGTAAAAGAAGAAATGAATAAACAGAGAAGAGAAGAAAGTCGTAGAAACATGTTGTGACCAAACAGTGTAGACAATGCGCGGATTATACCACTTTCTCTGTTGATCCAATGATCCTGCAGTATCCCATAGAAGTCAATGAAAGCAACTTCATCATTTGCCCGCGCTGCTTTTCGCCGAGTTAAAAAAAAAAAAAAAAAGCTGCAAAGCATATAAACGTACTCCCAGTTTATCCTGAATACGCGTGAGATATTCCATAAAGAGGAAAAACCGTCTCGGACTGGTGTACCATTAGTAATGGCTATTCTGGTAAACATCGGCCATCGTCTGTGGCCTATAATGAACATCGGCCACGTACTTTCTGAATATTCCATAAAGAAGAAAAACCGTTACAGGCCGTTACAGCCGTTAGTAACGGCTATAACGGTAAACTAAAACATTGGCCATCATCCGTGACCCATAATGAACATACATGATAATTTTCACAAAGATCGGCCAAGTACATTCTGAGATATTCTATAAAGAAGAAAAATTGTTACAGGCCGTTACAGCCGTTAG
>CM031627.1:40601167-40608667 GCA_018398815.1 Conus ventricosus | reverse complement strand
CTCTAAAATCATTCATGTAAAAATAGTTTTATAGTTTATGAGGGTTTTTTTTCTCCATCTTATCCAAATCTTAGTGCATATTCTAATTTACACAAGACGTGAATCATAATGTATGAAAAGTTTGCGCCAAAGTATTTTTTTTTCCAGTTGATATTGTTTTCATTGATAAGTTGTTGTTTTTTTTTTCTAAATGTTATCATTAGAGATTGTGAATGTTAAACCAGAAGGAAGTGTACTCCCAAACTGTGTTATCTATTTTACAAGTTGAGAAGTTCCAATTTTAAACATCACTATTGTGTTCTCTCTCTCTCTCTCTCTCTCTCTCTCTCTCTCTCTCTCTGAAATTCTGCTATGGTCGGATTAAAAACAATCTCTCTCTTATAAATTTATTAGAATTTATTCATTAACATCCCAAATTGTTACAGAATTTAAAAGCCGCAAAAACAAACAAACAAACAAAAATCGTTTCTTGATAGGGGAGGGGGGGGGGGGGGGGGGCTAATTTTCATTCATACTGCGTTCTTTCGCATCATGCAACATGTATTCCTACAGGACCAACAAGGAAAGACACAAAGCATGGACGACACTAGAGAGCAAGGTTTCAATTTATATATCAACCTCCCGCAGGCTGTTGTTCCCCAAGTTGGCCGACCCTATGATTGCAATCAATAACCAAAGCTCACCGCTGTCTGACTTAATTACTATCGCCGCCATCTTTGTAGCGAGGAGCGCCTCCTATCGTCGGGCGGCCTTTTCCGACTTCAAGGACCTGTGTACGAGACAGACCGAGGGCTGAGGGTGAAAAGGGGGGCACTGGAACTGCACTGAAGGTGAGGACTTTTCCTTTTAGAACTCATGAGGGGTCGGGGGTGTAGGTCATGTGTACGTGATGTGTAACATTAGCAGGAGGGAAATTCCTGTATTTAAACGATACACAGCTCAGACTGTGTGGTGTGCGTGTGTGTGTGTGTGTGGTGTGTGTGTGTTGAAGCAAGTGGAGAGACCCGTACCGAACCATACTAGAGCAGGATCGAAGCCGATCTACTTCAAATACTGTTGTGATACATGTAATAAACTTAACTTACACACGTAACGTTAGTTTTTTCCCCGTAATATGATGAGATCTAGAACATATATGACGATCGAGAGATCAAGCAAATTTTATGATCCATTTAACGTGAAAAAAACAACAACAAAAAAACCCGTACAAAGCACGCCAACTTTGCATCCGCTTTTAGTTGGACGCATGAGAAAGACGGTATCTACGGTCCGGGAAATAGGTTCACAGCTGCGTTTTTACACTATGTATAGTTTCTCATTATGACAAATAATGTAATTGTACAAAGACAAATACAAAACAAAAAAAGTAGCAGCTATCCTCGTAATGATAGCTTTTTGCATTTGGTATCGATGGCATTTCTCTCTTTGAAAGAAAATAAAGATTAGTTTCCAACTAAGTTTTGCAGTGTAAACCAACGAAGTTCCACGGTGCAAAGCGTTCCATAAATTCCACCGGAGTAAGTACCTGTCCTTTAAAAGACCGAGTTTTGTGAACAAGCAAGGAAAAAAAAAAGTCTCTCTCATTGTACCATGTATGCACCCCGTGAATACCCCACCCCCCCCCCCCCCCCCTCGTCACCCGCACTCATCTCCACCACGCCTCAGTAGCATCCACCTCCATTGGAAATAATTATTCCTGAATGTTATTTAGAGACGTTCT
This sequence comes from Conus ventricosus, assembly GCA_018398815.1. Classification (NCBI taxonomy): domain Eukaryota; kingdom Metazoa; phylum Mollusca; class Gastropoda; order Neogastropoda; family Conidae; genus Conus; species Conus ventricosus. Next base: position 40,606,947 of record CM031627.1, on the reverse strand, counting down.
GCCGTTTAAAGTGGGTATGTGGTCAAATGATTAGAGCGTTTGCATGTGGAGCGGACAGTCGTGAAATCGAACCACGGGAACGTGATTATTATTTTATTTTTTTTATGCTTTTGTTTTTGTTTTGTTTTTTTGTTTTGTTTTGTTTGTTTGTTTGTTTTTGACTCCTCTCTGTTCACCCAGCGGCAAATACATCCGTGATTCAGTTCAGAAAAAAAAAATGTGCAAGGAGGCGGAAGGTAAGAGATGCGCTCCGCCTTCCATCGGGAAGTGTCCAGACACTGTGAACCTCTGACCGTTCGCTGCCCTGCCCCTGCTGCAGCCCCAAGACAACGGGAACTTTAACCTTATCTGTCGTGAAAAAAAACCAAAAAAAACGACACAATCATCTGGCTGATGATCGCTGTCCCTTTCAGCGCCCACCCCCACCCCCACCCCACCATCACCCCTCCTCCTACCCCCCTTCCCCCGCCCCCAATCTAGAATTAGCTCCCTTGTTCTGTGCGTCACCGGAACTCCGCCACAAATTTATAGTCTTTCTTGCGTGGTGTGTGTGTGTGTGTGTGTGTGTGTGTGTGGCGCGCGCGCGCGCGTGCGCGTGTGTGTGTGTCTTTGGGGGGAGGGGAGGAGGGAGGGGAGGGGAGGAAGGAAGAGGAACGGGGGGAGGGGGGGGGGAAGGGGGGGGGGGGGCATGCGTGTGCTCAACTGTTGCCGCTTTTGTGGTATTCTGCGCGCGCGGTGTGTGTGTGTGTGTGTGTGTGTGTGTGTGTGTGTGTGTGTGACCATTTTGTATTGCAGGCGCTTATGGTTTTTTTTTCTTATAATTTTTAACGCTTGAAAAGTAGTAGTAGTAGTAGCAGCAGCAGCAGCAGAAGCAGTAGTGGTAATAGTAGTAGCAGCAGCAATAGTAGTAGTAGTAGTTGTTGTTGTTGTTATAGTTGTATAGTGTTATCGGAAAACCAACTTGTGTTTGTAGCTGCCTGGAAACAGACATATTCTCGGGTTTCTCCTCACAAGAAAACTCAAGCAGACTATCAGTTTAGTTCGCTAAATACCCCCACCAACTCTTACAAAGCTTTATCAGAATAATTTCCTTTGCTAAACACTTGAAGTGCTCTTTTGTCTTTCAACCTTTTTCTGTTTTCAGTTTCAAAAGGGAGGCAATTGCAGCAATTTTTTTTTCTTTTTGAGAAATTGGAATCATCCGCCAGACAAAAGAGACAAACCGATTAAAAGACAAAGCACGACGCGTTTCGCCTCTTTGGTCTTCTCAGGCAAGTAACATAGCATTCGGACAACAAAAGCGAAGAACGAGCTATTACTTATCTCCTCAAATGGGCGCAAGACGGACGCTCTTGCTTTCTTTTTTTTTTTTTTTAACATCAGCATTTTTTAAAATTTTTTTTTCATTTTCTTGTTTAATTGTTCTTCCTCTTTCTCGCCCTTTTAATAAACTTCCTCCCTTTTTACCTCCCTTGTATATTTTCTCCCCTTCGGTCATTGCTTTAACCCGGACTTAATTACTGATGATCAATGTTGTTGGACCACGTGATGAACGAGTGATATCGGTCGTCTATGTACGTTTACGTATGTAATTTATATGCATGTTCATTTGTGGGGTGGACGGGAAGAGAGGGGGTGGGCAGGGGGTTGCTTGTGTAGAAATAGGGTTTGTCAGTGGAAAAGGGGTTGAGATCGAGCAAGGGGAGGCGGTGGTAGAGGGATGGACGAGGGTGGAGGAAGTAGGGGGGAGGGGGGGTTCAGGTCGTGTCTCACGGGTGGATAAATATGTTTTGTACGGCACTGGGAGCGGCCTTTCTGCACAGACACGCTAAAAAGGTTCATTATTATCACCGTTAGCATGATTATTATGCTGTTGTTATCATCAATTGTGTCACTGCTGTTATTAGTTCTGATTTAGCAGAAGACAGCATTCTGAATTTGCATTGCTATCAGACTCTCTCTGTGTCTGTCTGTCTGTCTGTCTGTCTGTCTGTCAAACTCTCTCTCTCTCTCTCTCTCTCTCTCTCTCTCTCTCTCTCTCTCTCTCTCTCTCTCCACATTAAACACATCAACAGACCAACGTCTAGTGAGCAGTTTGAGGAAGGCCATTCCACACACGTTCCTTCCTTTCCTTAGACATGTCTGAGCCTGTATTTTCATTGTTTAGGGCCTTCTGTTCTCTTGACTTGGGATCTTTTATCCTGTGTGTGTGTGTGTGTGTGTGTGTGTGTGTGTGTGTGTGTGTGTGTGTGTGTCTCTCTCTCTCTCTCTCTCTCGCTCGCTCTCTGTCTGTCTCTCTCCATCGCTCTCTCTCTCTCTCTCTCTCTCTCTCTCTCTCTTGGAGAGGAGAAGGAGGGCAGCAGGTGGTCGGAGGGGTCAAAGGTGATCTTTGATGAATGGACAGTGGTCTGTTTGTGAGCTCCTGTCTAGTTAGCTGAATGGAGATCTTGTAATACTTCTTCAGTCTGGGGTACCCTGTGTGCCGACAGGTTATGCATCATGCCTGCCTCCCTCTACTGTTTCCAGCGGTGCGTGGAGGGTTTCTCCCAGTGTACACACGTTTCATGATGAAATGGGCAAAATTCAGGGCCTTCATGTTTTTACATAGGTTGACCTTACGGAAGAGAAGTGACGGTGTCGTAACAAGTGTGCTCTCTTTGTTTTGTACATGGGCAGTTTGATTTATCAGTGTGGTGACATAACATAGAGTTGAATCCCTGAGCCCTAAATTAGACGCTTTCAGGTGGTTGTTGTTGTTGTTGCTGTCGTGCCCTGGCTAAAAAAAACCCCAAAAAACTCCAGGCATCATCAGAACAGCCGAAGTACTTAAACACTATGGTACAAATGCATCAGCTAGGGATGAGTGCATTAGTGTGTGACGTTTTTGATTACCCGCCACATGGGCAGCCACACTCCGACTTCGAGGGATTTTGGAGACTGATTATGTTAAGCTAGGAGCTTGTCACGACTGAAGACAATCCCCGCATGATGTGCAGAACATAACAACATTTTGATGTAGCCTTGGTGTTCTAGCCTATGTCAATTGGTCTGACATCGCCTTAAGCCAAAGTGAGGACGGTTTCAGGTAGACAAGGTGGAGGATTGGCGCTCAACGTCAAGACAGTACCGAAAAAGAAAACAAAACAGACGAGGAACTTAACTCGGAGATCCCAGACCTAATGAAATCGTTTCAATATAAGCAGACTGAAAAACAAAAGTTTGATGAAAAATTTGTTGACATGAAAAATGATTTGGCAGAAGTAAAAGATTCGTAATCTAATTTAAAGCAAGACTTGTGTGACATAAAGATTACTGCTGACAATCTAAAGACAAAAAACGAACATTTGAACAGAAGAAAAGAAGACTTTAAAGCAGAAGAGAGAAAATCATGAGACAAAGACTGACGAGTCAGAAGGTCGTTCAACATGGAGTCATTTCATTATCAGTCGAATTCCCAGCACTGATAAAGAAAACTGGCAAAACTGCGAAGAACTGATCAGTGACATGATAATGAAGAACTGATCAGTGAAATGATAATGAAGAACTGATCAGTGACATGATAATGAAGATTGAACGGTGGGGTGGGGGGTGGGGGGGAGATTCTGTTAAAAAATATTTTCTTTCTGTCCAGTCCATTCTTGTCTTATCTTTCCCTTTTCTTTCCCTTCCTTTTTTTTTCCTTTGTTAACATGGCGGAGCTTTAATTTATGGTGAAATGTCAATAAACACATGCGAAAGAAAAATTGCTGTATCTGTGTTCGTCTGTGTGGGCGCGTGTATGAGTGTGTGCGTGTGTGTGTGTGTGTGTGTGCGCGCGCGTGCGAGCGCGTGTGTGCGAGTGTGTGAGTGCCCGCGCGTGTGCGCGTGCGTGTGTGTAAGCGCGCGTGTGTGCGTAAGTGTGTGCGCGTGCGCGCGCGCGTGTGTATGTGCGCATTTTTTTTTTTTTTTTTTTTTTCCCCCCAACTCTTCGTTATTGCGCTTCTTGGCTTTCCTCCTGCCTTCCTTGCAACCACATTTCGTTGCAAGGATAGCTCTCCTCCTGCCTTCCTTGCAGCCACATTTCGTTGCAAGGATAGCTTTCGGGGAAATTGCCGACAGGTGAAATGATGAAATAATACATGACGCTCCTTTCTCACCTTTTTTCCCCCGTTCACTTCTCGCGCTGTCTTTGAGTAATTTTCGATCTTTCGTCAAGGACAGCTCAGGGAGAGGTGCTCAACGTGCGGGAGGGTAGTAAGAGAAATCCAAACTTGAACACACACCGGCACACACACACGCACACACACGCACGCACACACACACACACACACACACACACATCACACACACACACACACACACACACTCTCTCTCTCTCTCTCTCTCTCTTTCTCTCTTTCTTTCTCACACACACACACACACACACACACACACACACACACACACACACACACACACACACACACCACACACGCGCACACACACACATACGCACCCGCGCGAGTGCGCGCACGCACACTTTTTTTTGTTTTGTTTTTGCTTTTATTTCTATGAATACTTTATTACCCTTATGTTGATTTAATTGTATCCATTTGTTAGAATGAAGTTATTACAGCAGAATGAAAGTGTCAGTGCACCACACATCAGTACATAAACAAACCCAGACATGTTGTATCAGTCTCCTACACACTAAAACTATCAAACAATTGTCCATCGGTAATGTACACACAGATTTTGCATGGTGAGCGTGAGCCGAGAGGGAAGGAAAAAAGGAAGGAAAGAGAGAGAGAGGGGGGGAGAGAGAGAGAGAGAGAGGGGGGGAGGGAGGGGGAGAGAGAGAGAGAGAGAGAGAGAGAGAGAGAGAGAGAGAGATTTTTGTCTGTTTGTTTTCTATGTTACACTTTTATTATCAATTCAAGCTTGTGTACATATAATCTCAACATTTCACAAATGAACGAAATGAATGGATAATAAAAAAAAAAAAAAAAAAAAAAAAAAAACTTAAAAAAAAAAAAAAAAAAAAAAAAATGTGGCTAATATGACGATTTCCTGGCCAAACAGGGATTCACTGCGATCTGCAAGGCAGGACAAACAAATTCGTTTCAAGTGATCGTTCGAAACCTATCTGACACTTTTAAACAATACGTGTGCAACTTTCTAACCGAGCACATACGGTTTTGAAATTCAAAGAAATATACGATTAAAGCAAAACACGTTCTTTTTTCAGTAAAGCATGAAGCCCAGTTTTCTCTCAAAATACGATGAAAATCTGTCAAGAGAGAGTATGAACATAGGCAAGCAGACATGCATAGTTATAAACAGTTTCCTAATGATCAGCCCATTCAGTTCGGTTCAAATACCTGCTAGTAAGCGAAAAATAACTTTTTTTTGTCAATGTTGCGGCTAGGAATATTTAATTCGCTTGAAAAAAAAAACCCGGAAAACTCACTATGGAAGCTTCGAGGTGATGCATGCCTGAATAATAAATATCAGTTCATTTCAAAAAAAAAAAAAAAAAAAAAAAAAAAAATGAAGATTGAACAGAAACAGTCCAGTTTGATAGAAGGCATGTATTGAACGCTAACTACAAGTCGCCTATTGTCGTAATATGCACTTTTTTTTTACAGGACAGAGAAAAAAAAAGATCCAAGAAAGCGTTCGTTACAAGGATTTTATATTTCTACCGATGAAGATTTCTCCAAGTGAGTCAGGAAAACGAGAAGAAAACGAACGCCCTTTTTTTAAATAAATATGAAAAGAGGCAGGGAATAGTAACAAAAACAACAAACAAATGGGGTAAT
>CM031627.1:40420184-40601067 GCA_018398815.1 Conus ventricosus | reverse complement strand
TAAACAAAACGATACACTCTTTACGCAACAAAAACATAAACTGATCAACAATCACATTTAAACTACCCCAACGATACACCTCTTTATGTACACACCAAAAGTAACCATCCACTCTATAACGACCTACCCATGGCATAAACAAGAGACTATCAAACCTGTCATGCAGTGAGAGAGTGTTCAACAATGCAGCAGTAGAATACCAGGAGGCACTAAAAACAAGTGGATACAATTACAAATTACAATACAACCCAGACAACCAACACAAATAAAAGCAAGAAAAATAGGAAAAGAAAAATCATACGGTATAACCCCCATACGACGGGAAACTCAAACAAACATAGGGAAAGAATTCTTCAAAATCCAAACAACTTCATTTCCAAAGAACACAAACTGTCCAAAATATTTAACAAAACACTGTCAAACTATCGTACTCATGTATGCCCAACCTCAAAAACCTAATTGACGCATCCAACAAAATGAAAATCAACACAGCAAAGAAGGGTGAAGAAAGGAAATTTGCAATTGCACCAGAAAAGAGCAGTGCCCACTAAACAATAAATGTCTTCACAACAACATTGTATACCAGGCTGCTGTGACATCAGAAAATGAAAAAGAAACATACATAGGGATCACTGAAAACCACTTCAAAACCAGATATGCAAACCACAAACAGTCATTTAATAAGAAAAATATAAAAACCAAACAGAACTGAGCAAATATATCTGGAAACTTAAAGACGCAAAAACAAGCTACAATATATCCTGGAAAATCATAAAAAGAGCATCACCATACAGCAATGTTTCAAAAAGGTGCAACCTATGTTTAACTGAAAAATGGTTAATACTATGCAAACCACACTTAGCAACTTTAAACACCAAAACAGAAATAGTAAAACAACTGCAGGCATAAATGGAAATCGTTGTTAGTGAATACACCCAAAACAAAAACCTGAAAGCCCCCAAAAAAACACGTGCAGCCAACCCGCACGTGCAAACAACCGCAAACGGGAGCCCACACGCTATATAACATCGGCGGTGGGCAAACCAAAAATCATCCTGATGACAGCGCAACGCGCTCGAAACAAATTTGTAGATAGTTTTAAGATTCCTCTTTTACTTGTTTTAACTATAAGCCACTCAGAACGTTAAAAGTGCTACACCAAGTAGGGAGCGACATACCAGTTTAAATAGGATTTTAAGTTTTCCATTTTAAGTTTTCCATTTTAAAATCCTATTTTAAACTGGTATATATATATATATATATATATATATATATATATATATATATATATATATATATGTATGTATGTATGTATGTGTGTGTGTGTGTGTGTGTGTGTGTGTGTGTGTGTGTGTGTCATTTATTTAACGTCTTTCCACTAATCGTAATATTAGACGATGTGTGTGTGTGTGTTCTTCTTTAATTTAACGTCTGTCTACGTTAAGTGATATTAGACAATGTTAGAGGGAAAGGGGGGGTGAGGGGTAGAGGTATTAGGTAATATATTCAAAGGCTTTGAAGAAAAACAGCAATAGCAACAATAAAATAAACAACTATGAGCTAACAAAAACTACTGATCAAAACACTCAACATCGGTTCCAGTTTACAGAACAGAAAAAATAGGATTTTGATGTAATGAAACTGCAATTTCACACATCAGTGATAAATCTGATACAACTTGATCCAGAGAACATTTAGGTAGGGATGGTAGGTAAGGTTTTAAGTGCTCACATTGAAAGAGGATGTGATTATTTGTAATTTTTCCGCCACAAAGGCATGTTATGTTCTTACAAAACTTTGTCCTAAAAGCGTTCAATTTGATCTTGTAAATCAAAGAAATTATAATCCGTAAATAAGGTAAGCTACATTGATGAAATGAATTAAGTGTGTCAATGCTTATTAGCTGGCGTGAGTGAGTATCTAGTAAACATCCAGAATTTTTTAGTTTTTTCTTAAAATGTTTCCAGCACGCATTTTCTAATAGACTGTATCCCTCATGGACAGACAATGGAATACTGATACATTCTGACCCGCTTGTATTTCTTGCTCCCCGCTTTGCTGCTCTGTCGACCCTCTCATTAAACTGAATACCACAGTGGGAAGGAACCCAACAGAAAGAGAGACTCGTACCCCTAATAACCAAAAAATGTATTAATTGATGAATGTCTGTAATTAAATCTTTTCTTATTGTTGTCGATTTGCTGAGAGCAAATAAAACCGATTTTGAATCGACGCAAAAGAGGGCCTGAAGTGTTGAGTAAGAATGATCAAGAAGATAATACAGGGCCATTAAAATGGCAGTTAGCTCGGCTGTGAAAACGGATCTGTTTTTTACAAGGTAGTAAGATTTTTCCACCTTTATAGAAGGAATAGCAAATGCTGCACCTGCTTCTTTGGTATCTAAAAGAGATCCGTCTGTATATATCTTGAGATGAAGCGGGTACGAGTTTTCTATATACTCTTTTACTGTTTATGCCAATCAAGTTTTCATTGTCACCTTTTTTCAAAGACGAATGGTTGATATCAAATGATGCTCTTTGAAGTTCCCATGGTGGGCTGGGAGGTGAAGGAAGTTGAGGTTTAATTATTTCGTTATGGTTAATTTCTGACTCTTCGAATAATTTGGAAGTGAAAGTCCTAATTGTCGTAAGCGATGAGATTGATTTTGCTCTTTTTTGTATTTCAGATCTCAAACTAACTTCGTTTTCAACATTGCTGTCACATATTGAAGATCGTAAGATATGTGTGTGTGTGTGTGTGTGTGTGTGTGTGCAGAAGGGGCGTAAAAGCCTAAATGGGCTAATAAGCTGTTTTGATAGAATGCCCCGAAACCCTGATCCTGATGGGAAAGCACTCTGAACGACTAGGCCTAGCTGAGGAAAATTCGGATAGGCCTAGTTGTCTTCCATGACCTGCGTAACGTAGTTTTCACCCGCAACATTCAACATGGCTGTCAGACGAGCACTGTTCACTTATTTCCCAACAAAAACAGTCTTTTACGTGCCCCTAGCGCACGATGGCGGTCGTCTGTGTCAGAAATACAGTCCAGGTAGACCATTTTTACTTGCAATCACCCCACTTTTGTTCGCACATGTGAGAATGCTGGTTTTATCCAGGTTTTGTAATTGGTTATTCGTTCTGAACAGTTCAAAGTCCACTGCGACGCATCGGGGGGGGGGGGGGGGGGGGGGGGGGGGTGTGTTTCGTATTGGATCGCAAGACTTCTAAAAACATTGCAACCAGGCGTATGGGAGGGACTTTGAATCGATTGACAGTTTTACAGAATCCCAGTCAGCATCAGTTCAGTTTCTCAGCTGCCAGCAGATACAGCATGGTTTTAGACAGCGAAGGAGTTGTGAGACTCAACTTATAACAACTCTCAATGATTTTAATAACTGTCTTAACAACAGACAGCAAATAGATGCAATTTTATTAGACTTTTTTAAAGCCTTTGATAAGGTTGACCATGAGGGCCTGCTGCTTAAATTAGAACACATTGGCGGTTCTTTGCTAAAATGGGCTAGATCATTTCTCGTTGGGAGAAGGCAGAAAGTTGTTGTGGAAGGGTCGTCATCCCATTGTAAACCAGTCTTATCAGGTGTACCACAGGGAACTGTTCTGAGGCCCTTGTTTTTCTTAATTTATATAAATGACATAAGTAGAAATCTCTCTCCTGGAACTACTACTATAAGGCTTTTTGCAGATGACAGCTTAGTATATATAGAACAATCAGAAGCAAGAATGATAGTACACGCATTCTACAAGAAGATCTAAACGCTTTACAAGAGTGGGAAAGAACTTGGAAAATGGAATTTCATCCCCAAAAGTGCCAAGTGTTGCGTATATATGTAACAAACGCTCACCAATTAGATCAGATTATTCTATCCATAATACTATTCTTAAAGAAACTAATGCTGCAAAATATTATTAGGCGTGATTATCGATAGTCGTCTCAAATGAAAAGAACATTACAATTTAGTATGTAACGAAAGCAAATAACATCTTGGCTTTCTTATACAGGAATATCATGACTGCCCCAAAAGGTTAAAGACGACTGCTACAAAACACTGGTTAGACCAGTACTGGAATATGGTTGCTCAGTTTGGGATCCTTACCATCTAAAGGACATTGATAACCTCGAAAAGATTCAGAAGAGAGCAGCACGGTTCGTAACAGGAACCACATCAGAGAAAAAGGGAATACTAGGAAGAACATGAGGAAATTAGAATGGAAACCTTTAGAAGAGAGAAGAGCTTTTATCAAACTTAACATCTTCTTCAAAGGCAGAGCTAAAGTAATCGATATTCCAATGGAACAACTAGTATTGAATAAAAGTAGCACCAGGAGTGGCGGTCAATGTTATACCATACCTGCATCAAATATGACAGCCACTTAACATTCTTTTTATCCCAGTTCTGTACGGCTGTGGAACTCACTCCCGGGTGCCATCAAGATTGCCACAAATGAAATCTCATTTAAAAAACAAATTGATTCGCCCTTTTTGAGATCTGCATATTGACGATTTTCTATTTTTACTTCCCCAGATATTTTACTATTCCCGGGGCCTGAATTTGGCCATTGTTTTTTAACTTCTTGAATACGAGTGGACCCCTTTTGCCAAAATTTGCCCCGGGGGCCAACATCGATCCACTTTTTTATTTATTTTTTTTATTTTTTTAACACCGCGCTGGGGACCTACCTCGTTTTTGAGTAAACCCGTTTTTGGGAAGAAGAAAAAGGAAAGACAGCTGTGGCGCTGGCATTAGTAACCGACACCTCTGGTGGGGTCTCAAGGGGGGGTTTGACAAAGTCTTATTTTTAGAAGCCCCCGTTTTGTTCAACATAATAATTTCCGTACTTTGCGGAAAAGATTTTTTTTTTATCAGAGCAAAACCCCAATGAACAATGCAAAAGGGGGCTTCAAAACTAAGATGCTAACACCTCTCAATGAGCAGAGCAGGTGGGCACTTTAAACATAGACATTACACATTTTTTGGCCCCAGGTTTAGTGTTGGCTTGTAGCCATTCTTCAGAGAGAAAAAGAAAGGAAGTACAAGCTGGCAAAGTAAATACAATGGGGCATATTCTAACTAACGGGTGTTTCCCTTGCCCTTTTGTAAACTTTTTTTTTTCCCCGTATTTACAACTCAGACTGACAGAAGACAACTCATAAAGGAAAGTTGATTGGGGCCATCCAGTGGCCGGATAAAGATGGAAATGAGCAAGTGACAAAAGGCGTCCAAAAAAACCCAAACAAAAAGTGGATTTTTCAAAAAGTTTTTATTCGAAATTTTTTGTCCAAAGGAAAGACTTTTTTTAAGGGTCATAAAAACTACATACAAAGATAACTCATGCACCGATGTTCTGCTAATAATGTAAAGGGCATCATAAAAGCCTGGGGTTTTAGTGGACATTCAATTTTTTTCAATTTTCCCTATTTGAATGTCTGTTATACAGCATAATTGTTTCATGGAAAAAGACTAAATTTATTACAGCTAAATTTCTTCCAAAAAAAAGGCTCTTTTCAGTTTAAGATCAAGTTTCACATGAGAGGGTATGCCCCAAAACAAAACAACCGTCGGAAAATTTTGATTTGTTTTTTAAAATTGCTGTTTTGGGAAAAATAAGACGAACGCATCCTGATGATTTTCTGTGTTGGGGGGGCATTTATGAAATGATCCCCAAGATAACCCACAATACCCCGTTCCATATATGGCATTTTTATCTACGTTTTTATGATGTTGCATTGGACATCCCCAAAATTTTTCCAACAATGCAAAAATAACAGCAGTCCATTAAAAAAAATGGACCATATTTTTCCCTTTGATACAGTTTTTTGTTTTTGTTCATTTTAAACACATAAAGGGCCTAAAAAACAAGCTAAATAAGCCACAAAAACTGTAGACACCAAATAGAATCCTCGACATTGTTATGGCCTCACGTTGGACTACTCAACAAAGCTCTTGGGCGACAGAATTAGTTTATTTTGATAAAAATAAATAGAAACATTTTTGACAGAAACAATAAAACATGTCTTTTAGGGACCTCTCTGTCAGATAAGCTCAAGCGCTTAAAAATCTTGAAAATACATTTTATGTTAAAAACAACAAAATTTAAAAGATGAAAACAGATTTTTGCAAAATCTGCCCAGATTTTCTCTTCTTTTCCTCGATAAGAAAGTGGGAGCGAAGACCTAAAAAACACAAACTTCTTTGTCAAACAAATAATACAAAATATTTTTGGGAAATTTTTTGGAATTACTGCATAAAAAAAAGTGACAAAATAAAAAGTTCATGAAAAAAATCAAATTGGTATCTTCGGGTGATTTCCAACCTCCCTTTTTAACCCCCCCACCACTTCTTTTTCAGGTTAAGAACCCATAATAAAGGGGAGCTATTTTTTTGCTACATTGCCTTTGGGGGGGTGGGGGGGGGGGGTGAATTTTTCCCCGTACTTTTTCTTATTTTTCCTAAAAATACGTTCACAAAAAAAACGAGTAGGTCACCACGCGCATGTTAAAAAGTAAAATAAAAAACTAAAATATGCGACTCAGACTTTTGGCCCCCCTGGAGAAAATTTGGAAAAGGGGGGTTGCACCATATTCAAAAATTAAAAAGAAGGGCCAAATTCTGGCCCAGGAACCATAAAAATATCGGGGAAGTTAAAATAAAAATGTCATATGCGATCTCAAAAACTGTCGTAATCAATTTTTTTTTTTTTAATGAGACTGCATTTGTGGCAAACTGTGGGACCCCCCGTGGTTCCACAGCCGTACAGAACTAGGAAAAAAAGAAGTAAGAGGGGTGTCAATATTTTTGCAGGTATGGATAACTTGACCGCCACCTGGGCGCTTTTATTTAAAACAGTTGTTCCCTTGGAAAAGTATTTGTTTAGCTCGCCCTTTTAAGACGTTAATTTTAAAAGCCTTCTCCTTCAAAGGTTTCCATTCTAATTTTCCTCATGTTCTTTCTAGTATTCCCCTTTTCCTTAGTTTCCCTGTTACAAACCCTGCTGCTCTTTCGAATTTTTTCGAGGTTAACAAGTCCTTTAGTGGTAAGGGCCCAAAGGGGCAACCAATTCCAGTACTGGCTAACCAAGTTTTTTACAGTGGGCTTTAACCTTTTGGGGGGGTCTTGAATTCCTGTATAAGAAAGCTAAGATTTATTTGCTTTCTTAATACTAAATTGTAATGTTCTTTTCCATTGAGACGACATCTATAATACGCCTAAAATTTTGCAGCATTGGTTTCTTTAAAATAGTATTTTGAATAGAATATTCTGATCTATTGGTGAGTGTTTTTACATATAGCAACACTTTGGGACTTTTTGGGGGTGAAAAAACCCTTTTCCCAAATTTTTTCCCACTCTTGTAAAGCGTTTAGATCTTCTTGAGTCGGTTCATTTTTTTCTTCTGATTGTTCATATACTAAGCTTTTATCGCAAAAACCCTTTTAGTAGTAGTTCCAGGGGAGAGATTTCACTTATGTCATTTAAAAATTAAAAAAAAAACAAGGGCCCCCCGAACAGTTCCTGGGTACACCTGACAAGCTGTTTACAATGGGATGAACCCTTCCACAACAACTCTCCGTTCTCCCAACGAGGAAGATCCCCCCATTTTAGCAAAAAACGCCAATGCCGATGTGTTCTAATTTAAGCACAGCCCTCGGTCAACCTTTTCAAAGCTTTAGAAAAGCAATAAAAATTTCTCATTTTCTGTCTGTTGTTAAGACAGTTATTAAAATCATTTAGAGTTGTTTAAGTTAGTCTCACAACCCTTTGCTGTCAAAACCATGCTGGGCATTATTTTAAAAAGCATATTGTCAAAATGGTCCATTATCTACAAAATATGTGTTCAAGTAGTTTTGCGATATGGATGTAAAATACGGGCTATAGTTCTCTGCTTTTTTTTTTTGTCACCCTTTTTTAAAACGGGAAAATGCTGGCATCTCGCCCTCATCAGGTATTACTCCCTGGTCCGTGAAGCTTGGGAAAGTGGTTGGTATACCTCACCAATTCATTGGCACATAAATTTTTAAAACTTGCCAGGAACGCCCTCAGGACCAGTAGCTTGTTTTTATTTACGTTGGGCAAAACTTATTAAATACCCTGCTTTGTTTACTTTATGTTTTTCATTTCAGGGAGTTTTCATCATCCTTTAGTCTAACGTTAATTAAAAAGGCTTGGGGTTTGAGAAAACCCAACAAAACGCTTTTTTAGTAAATTTAGATGGATGAGAGGGGAAAAAAAACCAACTGAAACCAGTTAGTTTAAAAAAAAGGGCCCGGAAAAAAAAAGGGGAGAGAGGGGTGAGGGGGGGAAGGCTGGGGAGGGGATCATGGAGGGCTGGAGGAAGGGGGGTGGTGGAATCTGGTTGCTTGGCTTTACTCCTCCCATTTTTTCAAAAAACTTTTGGAAAAAAACCCAAAATTGCCTTTTAATTCTTCAAAAAAATATGTGTTCAAAGAAAATAAACTTATCATTTAAATCACAAGATACGGATCGTTACACTGACAACTGAGTATAAGTCTTTAACATGAGAGTAACAAAATGTCAAATAATCGCCCGATTTTCCCCCTTCCTATGTCGAACTTTAGTTCTGTCATGTATTTAAAGAAAAAGCAAAATAGAAATTCCAAGCTGTTTTCTGCCCCAGTTTTACGTATAATTGATACATTGATTAACTTAATATCCGTCGGTCGTTATTTCGGACATCGCTAAAACGATGTCCTAATCATGTGTCATGCACAAAACATCGCCCGAAAGTTGAGGGAAATCCCGTTAAATTGCCCCACTCTACTTTTGGTTCACTTAGAATTTTAATCATTTACAGAAACACATTTGAGAGAACAGGTGAAACCAATGTTTCTATCATTTTCTTGTGACGGTCGTTATGCATTTGACAGTCGTTATGATTTCTGACGGCAGGGTTCGCGCTAGGATTTTTGAAAACCGGTACCGTGAGTTGCCATTTCAGAGATATCTTGACCAACCCCCCAAACATCGGTCCCCAGAAAATCAAAACCGTACGCACTGTGACAGAACGAAACTATTGAGGGGGGGGGGGATTGTTTGGCAACAAAACTAAATCTAAATTGAACAAATGACCTATATGAGCGCTAAGCGTAGGAACAAGAAAGAAGAATAGCATGAATTTACGTCACACGAATGACGGTCCTGCAGAACAACAGACAGTGACACAGGCGCTAGAAAAAAAAACATACACACAAAATAAATAAATTCCTATTTCCTGCGTGGCTTCATGCCCAAGAAGCGAGTGGCAGCAGCACGGCAGTCAAAGTCTCTGAGAGATTTGCCATGGATGTTGAGTCTCATCAGTCTTGTTACTCGTTCCTCATTCAGTCGGCTCCTGCCCTCTGTCTTGACCGTCATGTTCTGTACACTGAATCCTCTCTCAGCTGTCACACTGGACACGGGCACAGCTAGCGCAATTTTTGCCAGCATGGCAAAGTCTGGATACTGTATAGCCAGGTTTCGGATGGCGATTCTACAGGACATGGAGAAGCTATCATCACCACCGTAACCACCAAGGGCCCGCTTGAATGGCTGAATCCAGCCTGTGCGCGGGGGCCATTGATAACAGCAGCAAAGTGGCGAGTCAGCACCCTCATATCATTAGCTGCATAAACATCCAGTGGGCCGGGTTGGGAGTGGAGGGAGGGTAGCGCTGACCAGGAGACTAGGCCCCGATTAGTCATTGTGAAATGAAGCCACTGTAGTGCTGAGAAGAGCGCAACGCTCTATTCTTTGACAGTAAAGCTTGCTGTTCTGCACGCTAAAGAGTTTGGCGCCAAAGAGGTGTTGGGCGATTGCAAGAGTTCGTCGGAAGGGGTGGGTGCGTGGGTACAGGCGCATGACTTTTAGTGCCTTTCCGAAATTGTCACGTCAGACTTCTTTTTTTTCAGACGGAAATCTAATCGGTCACTGGCAAACAGAATCGGTCCGTGGTACCGGCAGCTTCGAAAATTTTCAGTATTTCCTGTTTACAACCGGTAAAATACCGGCAATTACCGGTTATCGCGAACCCTGTGACGGTCGTAATGATTGTGGACAAACAACATTTCCACACCTTCTCTGCTTCGAAGCCCCATTCTTGACAAAAGCTCCAGCCTCGATTTGAAACCTTTTGCCTTGGGTGCTATTTAAAGCACGGCATGGGATCTGTAAGTTCGTTGTTAGTAGAATTGCGAGAAAAAATACGGTCGTTATTTTCTGACATACTGCTTATTACCGTATGGATTTCGCGCTCGTTTGCTGCCACTGAATCCAATTTGGTTCGGAAAACACCTTTCTCCATTCGGTTAGTGTTGTCCGAGATGCCGAGTTAAATGAACACGGAACCGAACCGAACCTGATGTGAACGATCGAGAGTTTTGCTGACCGACACGATTTGACATACAGCGTTACGACTGTCAAACGGATTTTTGCCGCTTGACAGCATCGAAAACAATCAGAAATAGAACCGGTTTGTGATTTTAACATGTTCGCCGTTGATTTTTCTGCATCCTTTATTCATATTGTTGTGATGGTATGCAATTTAGATATGTATCCAGGCTTCGACACCAATCGCAACACTCGTCCGCCATCTTGAACGGGAAAATTTATCTAAGAAAAGCGTACAACTTGGGCATTTTCAAATGGAAGGCAGACACCCAAACTCACCATGTTATATTATGTATCTCTTCAAGGTATTATAAAACATCAAGCAATAAATAAAGAAGCATTGGTATTTTTTTAATTCTTTATTTGTGCGATAAAATATACAAGGGGTCTGGACGATCACCTTTTGTCACAAGCTCAAATATAATTAATTAAGCCAGAGGCTATTGAACACTGTCGTAATTATGTAAATTACATCAAAGACTTTTTCTTAACTGTGTAGTGAATAACTGAAATTGAGTTGGATATCTTTTTTTTTTCTTTTTTCTTTTTTTTAAAAAAATCAGTGATCTTGAAGAGATCAGAATATGTGTACACATATACATCTTCATGACCAACATCAGTAGTGTTAGTATGAATCTGGCTTTTTGCTGGGGGCTGCAGCTGGAAATGCCACTTAATAATGATGATCATTATGATGCTGATATTAGTGATACTGAGAGAGAGATGATGGACTCCAAAAATAAGCAGGCTTCCCCAGGAGAGAACAGTTTTGAATGTGCTTAGGTCATTCCATTCTGTCTGTAGACAGAACTGATAATTCACTGACATAAGTCAGCTATGTTCAAAGTTATTAGCTAGCTTTTGCATCTTATAAATCTGATTTTGTCTCTGACAACAGCCCTGATGTGGCCCTTTGCGGTCGGCTGGGCTATAAGCAACATTATCTTATCTTGTCTCTGACAGTGATGCAAACATGGTTTCCATTCGACCCGAAGTGGGTCAGGCACCAAACATGATGGACATGGGCACGCGCCGAATCTACAGCGAGGAGCATGACATGTTCGACAGACGGCACGTCGTTTCTTCCAGGAGGAGGTGTTGCCATACCATTCAGAGTAAGTCTGGATTGGGAGGGTAGGGAGGAAGGAGCATTGTGTGTGCATCAGGAAGATACATTGTCCACCAAACTAGCATTGTATGTGATAGTTGGAATCTGTAGTGCGGTGCAGAATTGTGTCGTTCAAATCTAACTCTTTGGCTTCTTTCATCTGACACCATATGGGAAGTAACTGCGTTTAATTGATTTTTTTTTTTTTTTTTCAAATGACGAATCAATTTCTGAGACGGCCAGTTTTTGTTTTACTTTGTAATTCTGGAAGCTGGAAGAGTACTGTTATCCTTCTTCAAAATACACAACTGTTTGATAAGGAATTTCTTAGACATATGCATTTACATAAATGTGTTACCAATATAGATTGTGCAAGCTTGAAAACTGTACATGAATTTGTAATTTGTTTGAGGTTTGTTTTGTCGTTGTTTTATACAAATGCAACCTGTATTAAAAGCAAAAGGGAAAAAAAATAGGGGTAGACAATTTATCACAGTTCTAAGGTAGCCACCACATTCCCTAGACTGCCATTCCAGTATGATGAATTGACTGATTCGGTCGATCGACTAACCTTTAACCTTTTGCTGACCTCTGACCTTAGCTGCGCAACGTCTGTGGATGCAGGTGGGAGAAAGCGGGCCAGGTGAGCAAGGAGATCTGGCAACGCGCGGGGAGACGGGACTGCTGGGAGTTAACACCCCTGAGGAGTTTGGAGGCCTAGGGGGAGACTACCTCATGACTAACATTGTGCAGGAGGAACAGTAAGTCTAGCAGATGGGTTTTGGGGAATTTTGTATTTGGTTGGTTGGTTGGCAGATTAGGTTTGGGAGGGGGGGGGGGGGGGGATTTTTTGGGTTGGTTGGCAGATTGAAGTTTTTTTGTTTTGTTTTTTTAATTTTTTGTTTGGTTGCTTTGTTGGTTAGTTTTTCGGTCTGATCTTCAGTACCCTTTCAGTAGTGTGGCTGGCTCATCGTCCTTTCGAGTTCTTCTTTACAAAGCCACACCCACACAAACCGTTTCACAACCACACCATGACAAATTAGCGAGGAGCAGTCGATATAATTGTTGGCCATGAGGCCGCCCACTACCAGTCACTTCACCTGGGCGGTGGAAAGTAGGTAGCAGTGAATTCAAATACTGATGGAGCGTTTCCTAGAAGATTGATGGAGAGTTCGCATGCTGTTGGTAGATTGATGGAGAATGTGTACGATGAGTGGATATGTTGGCTGAGAGTTTGTATGCTGGTTAATAGATTGATGGGGAATGTGTGCGATGAGTGAATATGTTGGCTGAGAGTTTGTATGCTGGTTGATAGATTGATGGGGAATGTGTACAGTGCGTTGGTAGGTTGGTGGAGAAGTTGTACACTGGTTGGTAGATTGATGGAAAATTGTACACGAGTTGAATGTTAAGGGAAAGTTTGTTCACTGGAGGTAGATTGATGGAAAATGTTTATATGAGTTGATATGTTAGGGGAGAGTTTGTACACTGGTAGGTAGATAGATGGAGAATTTTGTACGAGTTGACATGTTAGCAGAGAGTTTGTACACTGGTTGGTAAATTGATGGAGAATTTGTACAGTGAGTTGACATGTTAGCAGAGAGTTATACTCTGGTTGGTAGATCGATGGAGAATTTACACACTGTGGGTAGATCGATGGAGAACTTGTACGCTGTTGGTAGATTGGTGGAGAGTTTAGGCAGTGAGTTGGTAGTTTGGACAGAGTCACAGTAACAGACCGTCAGGTGAGATCAGGGTCAGCCGTGGATGCACACGGAGCCCATGTCTTTTCTCTGCATATGTCTGTGCCAGAGCCTACGTCAACTGCACGGGGCCTGGCTTTGCTCTGCACTCGGACATCGTCATGCCCTACATCACACACTACGGCACCAAGGAGCAGATTGAGAAGTTCATCCCTCGCATGGTGGACGGAACCTGCATCGGCGCCATCGCCATGTCAGAGCCTGGGGCTGGCAGGTGAGGGCAGGACAGGTCTCAGAGCGATGCGAACATAGCCTGCAAGTGAGATTGTGGCCATGTACATGTCTGTGGGTGTATAGATATGTGAGTGCGCTTTGTATTAGGTATGCTTGCACATTCACATTTTCGTTTGTTCATATGGGCACATAATGTAGGAACATTAGCTCCGCAGAGTGCTGTTAGTGTAATTGTTTGCGCACACATCCTCACACACATGAACTTGCATACATGTAACAAAGCACACTCTGGTACGTACTCTGACAATCACATACACACTAACATCCATACACGTGCTTGCACATGCACACACATAATTTACACGCCACACACACACACAACCAACACCCTTTTCCTTTACTCTATCTAAAACCACTCTTAATAACCAGATGGTAGACTGAACAAGCAAACAAACATGCCTCGGTGCCTGTGTACATGCATGCATTCTTTCTTGCCTGTATGTAGTAGAGCCACACGTGTGTTTGCCATTCTTAAAGAGTCATTAGGGTTTGAAATCGTTTCATTTCGATGTTGAAGTGCAGAAAGAAGATCCCCTCTGTCATGCCTGCCTTGAGCTGGGATCGAAAACCAGGATCCTTGAATCCCAAATGAAATGCCTTGTCCAGTAGACCAACAGACCCATACTCCTTTAACCTTTGTATCCCCCTTCCGCCCTGTCCCGCCCGACCTGTCGGGCTCCTGATCCGCCCTGTGCTGCCCATTCCTCAGTTGGCTGATTGTCTCGGTGTGCCTCCCTTATTTGGGTTGACCACAGTAATAAGACAAACTGGTCATTATCCGGGTCTTTCCTCCCTTTACCAGCGCCATTTGTGAACAGCAGTTCGTGGCTTTTTAAAAAATTTTAATCGATTTTTTTTGTCATCCCATCGACTTCCGACTACGATCGAAATGTCAGACTCTGACAGTGACAGTGACATGAGCTTGATTGTGGACCAAATGTTCAATATGAATGTGTTTCCGACCGAAAATGACAAGTGGAATGAATTGGACACTGATCTAGACTCTCCTTATCCCTCTTCAGATAGTGTGAATCATTCAAGACTCGTGTTGTCAAAGAGTCCCCAACAGCCTATACTTGAACTGGCAGTGCAGGTCACCCACGACCTATGCTCGGTGTGAAGCCATATCCGATTACCACTCTTTGAAGTCTGTGTCCGGAGCTGGAAATAGCTCAGTTGGTAGAGCGCCGGACTCATGATCCTGGGTTGCGGGTTCGAATTTCGGTACAGGGGGATTTTTTCCCTTGGAGTTAACATTGGTTCTGACTCCATTCCCCATACAGTCCTTCGAATGAGACTATAAACCAAGGTTCCGTGTGTGAACGCACGCACATCTTGCAACACGCGTAAAATCCCATCACCAACTTTAGGAAGAGAAGGCCAGTTTGGCCGTTGGTATGGATGACACGTTACACATAGCATGCACCTTCCCTGAATATGCTGCCTCAATGGCGGGATGAAAAACGGTCGTACACACACACAAAACTCCACTGCCTGTATATACAGGCAGTGTTGTATCGCGTACGCAGAAGAAAAAAGAAATGTGTGTCCTCCACGTCCCGTATCGTTGAAAGTGTTCAAATGACGCAGCTGAGTATTTCTTTCCCCTTGATGTACATGCAACACAGTCGATTAACAGATGGTTGGCAAAGAACCAAAAAGTTTAACAGAAAAATTTGTATAGTCTAAGAAATATGATTTGATTGTGTGTGTAGCAGGCATGCCTACCGTCCCGCTGTAGCCGTATTTGTCCCTGAAAATAAAGAAAATGAGCAGGGCGTCCCGGAAATACGGGTTTTGCGTTCGCGTCCCGGAAAATTAAAAGTTCGCGAAAATGACCGTTTATTTCGCTAGGATCCGGTTCAAAGTCTCAGGCTGGCGCCAAGACGGAAGCGAATGTCCATCGCGCATGCGCGGCGCGGTCATTTCTACCCCCCTGCTTCAACAATGGCGTCGAACAAGCGAAAACAAGTTTTCACCGATTCTGATTCATCTCCAAAGAATTTAAGCGCAGTCAAACGCAGCCAGACGTTTCGACAGGAGTATACAGAGTTCTGGCCTTGTATCAAGCCAGGGAGGAAAGGAAGAAACGTTCGCTTTCTGCGAAGTTTGTGCATGTGATTTCTCCATCAAATCCGGTGGAAAAGACGACTGTCGGCGGCACACACAAACTGACAAGCATAAAGCGAACATAAAAATTTCTGAAGCACAGCAACAGAATAAAAAAAATCACTGGATTTTTAACAGTGGAGTGTCAACTTCGGCCACAAAGAAGGAATCTACAGCCGTCATTCGTGCTGAAGTGATGATGGTGGACATTGTTTTGGAACAAAATTTGCCGGTCACAACGTTGGACAAACTCAGCAAAGCAGTGAAAGTCATGTTTCCCGATTCGGAAATAGCCAAGCAGTTTCAGTGTGGCTGCAGCAAGGGAACAGCCATTATAAAGGAAAATGCAGCCAAGACAACATTGTCTTTAGTGGACAGAATGAGAGCTCGACCATTCACAATTTCCACAGATGGAAGTAATGATTCTGGCAGCAGCAAGTTTTTCCCCTATTGTTTTGCGCACTGTGGATCCAGACAGCAAGGAGGTTCGCTCAGATGTGCTAGCTGTTGCAGTCTGTGAAGGATCACCACAGGTAATTTTTTTTTTTTTTAAATAAACACCTAAAATGCTTACTCAGATAAAGGCAAACATAAATTTCAGTTTGATTTTTTTTTTCAAATTAAAACAAATAACTTGCCAATAAGTAATTCACTATTGAGAACATTATTAGACATAAGAACATTTGTTAAAAATTTACACATGTGTACACATGTAAAATATCTGCAAGGAAAGACTAAATCTGTGTCGTCATTGTCAAACTTCACTCAACACACACACACACACACACACCACACACAAAAACACAAAAATTATGTTTGGGTTTAATTGCAGGTGTGAAAATCTTTAATTTAATTGATGAAGAACTTCAGCTTCATAACATTCCCTGGGACAACTGCCTTGCCATGGGATCTGACAACGCCAATGTGATGGTTGGAGGGTCAGTGGGGTGTATGGACACTTTACTGAGAAAAAATCCAAATGCCTATCTCTCCGGCTGTGTCTGTCATCTGATACACATTGCAGCAGAGAAAGGTAAAATTTTAATTTTCTCAGTCTTTGCCTGTCTGTTTCTCTCGGTTCTGTCTGTCTGTCTCTCTCTCTTCTCTCTTCTCTCTCTCTCTCTCTCTCTTCTTCTCCCTTTTCTCTCTTTCTCTCTTCTCTCTCTCTCTCTCTCTCTCTCTCTCCTCTCTTCTCATATATCAGACAAAGAATTGCAGAGGAAAACAAGATCAGGGAATTCTACATCTCCCTTTGTAAATTGCAACTTATCAAAGATATGTTTGGATGAAAAAAAAATCACTAATAGCTAATGTTATGTGTAATCTTATCATTTCCAAAGTGGAGAGAAATGTCTGTAATGCCCAACTATAAGCAGTGTGTGTGTGTGTGTGTTGGTGTGTGTGTGTGTGTGTGTTACAGCTGCTGCCTGCATACCAATTTAATCTTGACCAGCTACTTATTGATGTATATTACTACCTGGACAAGGCAGCAAGCGCCATGCAGCATTTAAGCAGGCACAGTTGTTATATGATTTGCAGCAGATGAAGATTTTGAAACATGTGCCGACCAGATGGCTTAGCATTGGCAAGTGTTGCCAAGGCTGATTGAAAACTGGATGCCCCCGTACCACTTCTTCAAGGAGGAAGAAAAAGCTTCTGAGAGTTCTGCTCAAAAGGAGAAGACAGGAAAGCTTGCGGGTATTTCACATCACCAACAACAAACTGTTTGTATGTTCCTGCTTGATGCTGTCAAGATCTTTGAAACAGTGAATGCTGAACTTCAAAGTGAAGGGTCCTATGATTCATGTTTGAAGAACGGGATGGAAAAGCCCATGAGGAATCTTCTCCTTCGATTTGTTAAGCCTAATGCAATGTTGTATAAACTTGTTGTTGATGTGGACTTCCAGTCAGAGTGCAACATAAAAAATAAAGATGATCTGATCATAGGAGAAGATTGTAGGGAGTACCTGAAGAAGGCAAAAGAAGTGAATCTTAAAAAGGAAAGAATTGCTGAGTTTTTTCACCTGTTTGCCCAAGTTTTAACCCAAACCTGTTGCACATATTTGAAAAGAAAATCCTGACACCCGAGGAGTCGGAACGCTGCACCATGCTGAGGGACTTGACCCGAACAAGCAGGGTTGACAGCAAGTTCTCTTCTTTATCCTATTTCCTGACCAAATGGCCAAGTTGCTACCACCAGGAGCTTCAGTCACAGACTGCAGTTGGAATTCTCTGAGTATCAATGCACAGACATCAGGGACGCATCAAAAACACAGAAAGAATTGATGCCACCTGGAGGGAGATTGGAAGCTACAGAATAATGGGAAGCTCATCTTCACCTATCTGCCAGAGGTCATGCTCAGCATCATGACAATTCCTCAGTCCTCTGCCCATTGTGAAAGACTCTTCTCCATTGTCAGGAAAAACCAGACTGACTTCAGAAGCAGAATGAGTCATGAAACCTTGCAAGCACTGGTTATTGCAAAGTCCAGGTCCGAGGGTGCACTAGAGAGACAGTACAAAGAGGCTGACCTGGCTGATCTGAAGAGTGCCTACTACAGGTCTCTTCAGCCCTCTCAAGTTCCCCCACTAGCTTCCTCTTCCCACTTCCCCCAGTTACCCTCCCATAATGGCCAGGTCAACTGTGGCAGGACCTATCCAATACAGACTGGATATCCACGTGATCAGGTCCCTTTAGAGAGGTTGGAATGTGACACTGATGAAATGACTTTTCCCTCCTTAGTTAATCAGTGTAAAGATAGTAGACCTATTAATGCTTCTAATGATGCTTCTTCAGTATTCCCCCATTCCCACCACTCCTTCCCCAGACAAAATTACACAGCTCCCTACTCCGCCTATCCCAGAAACCCAGCTCCACACCCATACTTGCCCTATGTGCCTGGAGGAGACCCCTTGCCAAGACAGTATGTTGGTTCGGGTGGTTCTAACTCCTTATCCACACAACAGGGTGTATATTATGACACCCGAAATAGGTCACCACCCAGGAATCCCCAATACCAGTATGCCAACCATTTAAACATGGCACCACTGATGGCCTACCAGCATGGTCTTCAGCGATCTATGCCAGCCTGGTAGACAAATACCCCATTTATCAAACCTAATGCTCTTATGATCTACCCCATAATGGAATTTGCTGGTAATGTGTGAATTAAAGTTTTTTCATGTTCGTATGACCACTTGTTCTTTATGTATTCATTATTGTTATGTACTCTCCGAACGTTACAGGGACTAAGTCGTCAGTAGATTTGAAGTTGTTTGTATGAACGGTCCTGCTTACACGGGGGGGCAGTGATGATATTGGATCGTGGTGCTTCTCCTAGAAATTGTGTGGCCTTGTTGGGTGAAAGCTTTCTTTATAAATATTTGCATTATATTGATTATTGAACTTTAGATTACTTTTCTTCGTAGTTAAGTTCACTATTTTTTGCTATGAGATTTCTAGTGCATGTTGTTTGTGCGTCATTTTGATTCCCACTCGTTGATTTATAATTGCTATTGTCCTGCTGTTAATTATGGACAATATCAATGCCACCAAATGGCTAAGTAAACCTGGATTTAAGATAGGATATCTTAATGCTTGCCATTTGATAAACAAAATATCAGAGTTACCTTCTATTTTGTCTAATTCTAATGATTGTTTTCATGTTTTTGGGTTTTCTGAATCGCGACTAAGTAATGTAATATCTGACAGTGTACTCTCGATTCCTGGTTACAATATAATCCGAAGAGATGCTGCCGTGAAATTCGAAACTGGTTTGGTAACGTATGTTCATCAATCTGTAAATTATAGGGTCTTAAATATGTTTAATAGATTCAATATTGAAAGTATTTGGATTGAAATTCGCCTAAAAGGGACCAAACCGTTTTTTAGCCGGCTTCATATACAGAAACCCAGAAGAGAGGGTAGAGTGGTCACAGCGTTTCGAACTCATGATGGAAGATGTTTTGAGTTATTCTACGGAAGTTGTCCTGCTAGGCGATTTTAATATTGACCTACTGAAGCCCCACGAAACATGGAAAAGATGTTATGGATTATTTAACCTGAAACAATTAATAAACACCCCTACTAGGAAAACGCCACAGTCTGAAACAATAATAGACCACATTTACGTCACTTGCCCCAGTAACATAATAGAAACGTCTGTTCCAGTCCTTGGCCTAAGCGACCATTTCCCAGTATGCTTAACCTGGTCAAAGAAAGGCATAAAAATTCCCAGATGTGGTCATAAATGTATATCGTTTCGCTCCTATAGAAACTTTACTGAGGAAGAGTTCTTGTCTGACTTAAGTATGGCTAACTTTACAGAGGTTTACCAACATACAAACCCGGATAAAGCATTATCAATATGGTATACAATTTTCATGTCCATTTTTGATAAACATGCCCCCCTAAGAACCAAGCGGGTCAAATACATAGAAAAACCACCATGGTTGAATGCAGAAATTAATGTCGAAATCCAGACTCGTGAGAAACTATTGCAAGATACTGGCAAAGACGATAATTTCAAGAAACAACGAAACAAAGTAACCGCAATGAAACGACGTGCTCGAAAAAAGTATTTTAATGACTTGATTAAATCTAAAAGTGATACGAAATCAATTTGGAAAGCTATAAACCAACTATCAGGGAAAAAATCATTAACAGCCCCTTGTAGTGATAATCTCTCTGCCGAAAAGCTGAACAAACATTTCACAACCATTGCCCAAAGAGTTGTTACGACAGACAACTCACAGTCAAACGATCTGTTGTTGTTAAAACATTTTTGTGATTCAAAAATCATATACACAAAACTTCAGTTCCCATTCATTAGTGTGCACGAAGTTTTCAAGGAACTATCATCTTTAAAACAGTCTCGTTCACGAGGTTTGGATGGACTTGACAGCAAAATCTTGAAGATATCTGCACCCATTATTTCGGAACACATTACATATGTTTACAATCTCTGTCTTGAAAATTGTTGTTATCCACAAGTGTTTAAGGATGCCAAAGTGCTGCCGATTCATAAGGCCGGTGATCGTTCGGACCCATCCAATTATAGACCGATTTCTATTTTATCTGCTCTGTCCAAACCTTTGGAAAAACACATTAAATGTAATCTTCAGGCACATTTCACCAAATATGATCTATTTCACCCCAATCAGAGTGGATTTAGAGCCAGTCATTCCTGCCACACCATGCTCACTAATTTAATAGAAGAATGGCATATGAACATAAACAATGATTTATTTACTGCTGCTGTCTTTGTTGATTTTGCAAAAGCATTTGATACCATTGATCATGATCTTTTATCTAGAAAATGTACTTTATATGGACTTACCTTAGACTCAGTAAATCTCCTTTCATCTTTTTTTAATAATAGAAGCAAGCAGTATTTCAAAATTCCATTATGTCACCTCTTATGACGGTGAAATATGGTATTCCTCAAGGATCTATTTTAGGTCCTATTTTGTTTTCTATTTATGTTAACGATTTACCACTTCATGTAACGTCGTCTACTGAACTGTTTGCTGATGATACTACCCTTTATAATAAAGATAAAAGTCCGGAAATAGTGTGCTGCAACATGCAGAAAGATTTAGATAAATTAGTTAGCTGGACAGAAGCAAATCATATGGCTCTTCACCCTCTTAAGTCAAAGTTCATGTTAGTTACTACCAGACAGAAAAGACAAAACATTAAAACCAGCTTGCCAAGCCTTAATATTTATGACAAAGCGTTGGAAGAAGTCGAATCGCACAAATTGCTAGGTCTTACACTTGATAATAACATATCTTGGTCTAGCCACATATCTTTTCTTTGTAAAAAAAACTGTCCAAGAAAGTGTTTCAGCTAAATAGAATAAAGCATTTTCTTGATGAGCATACTCGAAAGATATTTTTCCATGCATACATTCAACCGGACATAGACTATGCTTCAACTTGCTGGGATTTGGCAAGTAAAAACTCCTTAAGACCTCTTGAAAGCTTATACAGACGTTCTCTCAAACTTATTCTGCTCAAATCATCGTCCCTCCTACCCAGTGATTACAAATACTTGGGTATTCTTCCCTTTGGGTTTAAATGCCGCTTTAATAAAGCTAATTTTATGTACAAAATTATAAATAATTTAACGCCGTCTTATCTTCATAGAAAATTCATCGTAAACGATATTCGTAGCAAACGTACTATTTTCACCCCACGACCTAGGACTACTCTCTTCATGACCTCCCTTACTTACTCGGGTGCCAGACTTTGGAATGAATTGTCCGATCATCTTAAGAATAGCTGTAGTTTGATATCTTTCAAAAAGGCTTACCACAATATGTTATGGAAACATTTTTAAAATGCCGGCATGGTTCGATTTCTAAGGACCTTTTCCCCAGTCCAAGTTTAATGGCCATTTTCCGCTCAGTAAAACATGGTTGTAAGTTGGTTTTTTTTTGTTTGTCTGTTTGTTTTTTTGAGGGCATGGTGTAAAGAAGCTTGTCAGCTTATCTGTTTACCCTCAATAAAATATTCGTATTCGTATTCTCTCTCTCTCTCCTCTCTCTCTCTCTCTCTCTCTTGACATTCCTTTTGACACAAATGGCCTTCGTGGTCGGCTGGGCTATAGCCATATGAGATGATTGACTTAGGAATGTTATGTATGCCTGTGCGATGTTTACATATGTTTAGTTTTGCATGTGTGTGTGTGTGTGTGTGTGTCTGTGTGTGTGTGTGTGTGTGGTGTGCGTGTGTGTGTGTGTGTGTGTGGTGTGTGTGTGTGCAATATATTATAATGAGATTGCTTACTTTTTTCTTTATATAAAAAAATGTTTTGTTTTTGTTTTGTTTTTCTATTGCTGTGTTTAATTTTGTCAAATTGATTTAATTGTTCCTTTTCATATATTGTTATTTTGAGGCATAGTGTAAAAAAGCTTCCAGCTTATCTATTCACCCTCATTAAAGATTTCGATTTCGAGTTTCAGTCTCATTAGTACAGAAAGGACTGTATTTGTACATAGTGTAAATAAAGGTAAGCTGTTTTTCATGCTTTTTATTTAGTTTGCTGTTTTTGTGTTGCTTCTGTCTGATGACCAATAATTTGCCGAATAGTTAGGTGTCCCTGAAAATTGTGTCCTGTCCCTGATTTGAACATGTGTGTCCCTGAAAGAGCAATTTAGGGGTAGGCATGCCTTGTGTAGGCCTTGGGGGACCCATGATGCATGACAAACGTTAGTGGTTAGATCAAATTGATTGTTGAGCTTGTTTACTCTATCAGTTCGCTGACTTCTTGATGTATCCATCGATTCATTACCTCCTTTTATCCACGTCCCTTTCACAGCGACCTGCAAGGGATCCGCACCAACGCTAAGCGCGACGGGGACGACTACATCCTGAACGGCAGCAAGGTGTTCATCACCAACGGCTACATGAGCGGGGTGGTCCTGGTGGTGGCCATCACCAACATGGAGGCCAAGTCCAACGCCCATGGCATCAGCCTCTTTCTGGTGGAGGAGGGCATGCCGGGCTTCAAGAAGGGGCGCAAGCTGGAGAAAGTGGGCCTGAAGGCTCAGGTGGGTCTAGGGCAGGGGTTTTGTTCTTGAAACGGGGCTTCCACTTCTCCATGGATTGGGGATTTCAGCAAAAAAAGAAAAGAAATGAGAATCTGCGAGGGGTGGGGGGGGCTTCAGCATTAAAAAAGAAAAATTGAGATAAATGCATGGAGAAAAAAATTTTCAGTGGGATCAACAGAGCACTGGTCAAAAATTTAAAGGAAAAACAGGGTTGGTACGCTGCGTGAAACTTCTTGAATTTCTGAGAGCCAGTTTCAAGGCCTTGAAAATCAATAAAATGTTCTGTTGTTGACCAAGCCTCCTTGAAAACCTTTGAAAATCAAGCCATCAGCTCAAAAAATTTGTAACGTGGCAAGAAAAAAAATGGCAGTTTAATTTTTCTGTGTTCAGGTTGATAAAAAAAATTATTTTTGAACAAATTTTTACAACATAGTCGCGATCCCGCGTCGTCGACTGCTGTTTAGCGAAGGGAGATAATTTGTATCTTTGGTAATTTTTCAACTTGACGCATGTGTGAAGGTTTAGCACTTCCTGCTTGTTCAGTTCTTCGTGAATAAAGCTTGGGTGGGGGAGGGGGGGGGTGTGGAAGATGTGATTTCAACGTCTGTGGTTGGATAAACCCGAGTTTTCTGACTGGGCGAGAGAAGATGAAGCAGACAAATATGCCTGCTTCTGCAGAGTCTGCAAAAATAGTTTGGATGTGCAAGCAACGGGCGAGACTGCCCAGGTCAGCCACAGCAGAGGAAAAAAAGCACATGGCTCAATTCGCGTCAAGCAAATCTTCGGCAGCGATACCCATTTTGCACTTTTTTACAAACAATACGGCAGCAGCAGCAGCGAACACGAATGTTGTGTCGCCATGAAATCCTGATGTATCCATGTGCGAATCCCAGTAAGAGCTCTTCAGCCATTCTGAAATCTGAAATTCTTGGACACTGCCCACTGTAAACTCGCACCAAAAGCTTCAACCTTGTGAACAGAATTCTCAGCTTTTTTCAACACTATTTCCAGATAGTCAAATCGTCAAAGGATTTCAGTGTGGTGAGGGAAGATCTGGGTATTTGGCGACGTTAGCATTGCACCTCACTTTCATTCATTGTTAAAAATATAAAAGGACGCAAGAAGAATCAAACTACGTGGTATGTTGGATGAAAGTCTAAAGCAAAGAACTGAAGCTAAACAGCTTGATATACATGTGCGCATTTGGCTTTCCAGACTTTCAGCAGTTCCTTTGTGACAATGACTTTGCAGTTAGAGCTAGTAGTACCCCTGCTGGTGTGAAGTACCAGCTGACAAGTTGCAGAGATGGGATTTTTCCCGCCGATGGCGATTTCCGTCTTTGATGGCCCCAGGGGGTCGTTTTGAGATCAGTGTAAATCCGTGGGAGAAAATTGGGGGGGGGGGGGGGGGGGGGGGGTAGAGGTAGGTTTGTGATGAAAGCTAATGTACGGCGAGAGGTCGATCGATATTGTGTTCTCAATTGATCCGTTCGCAAATGGATGTTTCCGGTTTCTGCTTGGGCCGGTCGAGACTGCTGTCTTTGTTTTCATTCTGCGGTTAACCGAAACCATCAAAGCGGAAGTTGATGTTTGAGAACGCGGCAAACTGTTTGCGAATTTTTTTCCTGACGCCATTTTCTTTCGGTTTGATGAGAGTGGCGAAAAACCAGAATGTTTCGTCAGATAGCAGAAAGCGAGAAAGTTCTTGCGAAGCAAGTCGATGCTTCAGTTAAAAACAAATGGACTTGGAAGTGGTTGGAGGAGGAAGTGAGCGCAAAAGTGATGCTGACCAGTTCCAAAGGCGCCGTCAGCCACAGTGTGATTCTCAGACTGAAAGACTGCATGAGGAAAATCACCTATCCAGGACAAGCAGTCTGCACATGGTGTAATGACGCGATCAAGTATGGCTCACGGGCAAGTCAGCATTGATCAACCACGTTCTTGCTGAAAAGCATCTAGCAAGAGTGAAAGATCGTCTTACAAACGAGACTCTTGGATCGTTTGGAGCATCGGCGAGTCTACCCACCACCCCCCCCTCCCACCCCGTCTCTCTCTCTCTCTCTCTCTCCTCTCTCTCTCTCTCTCTCTGTGAAGAGTAATGCTATTTGTTTTGTTGAAGTAATGATATTAATAAAATTGCAGGTTATCTCCAGATAGATATGATGAATCTGTAGAACCCCCCCCCCCCCCCTTTTTTTTTTTCTTCTTCTTGATGTAATGCCCACAATCATCAAGCTGATTAATTTGCAATGAAGGTTCTGTTTGAAAAAACAGGTTACACAATGTCACAGTAACACAATTGTGTAGTCAATATTTTACGTAATAAATAGCATACAACAAACTATTTTAGTGAGAGAGAGATCAAACAAAAAAATTGCAAGGGTGTTATTGACATTCTACAGACAAGCAAACAAAACATAAGTAAACAAACAGACGATAGTACAGAAAAAGTCATAGTAGTAGTAGTAGTAATAATAATAAGAATAATGTTTTTTACCTATACCACCGCGTCACAAAAATCTTTCTTTTCTGGTATAGATATCATGGGGGAAAAAATCAGTTACACACATTCATACAAACGAGCAGACCGGCAGATATGCATGCATACTTATACTCTGGTGACTAGATTTAGCAAGTGACATCATTAATGTTGAGGAGTATCAGAAGTGTGAAAGTGTTTTTTTTCTTATGTAATAGAGATGGATCAAGTTGAAAAAGAAAAAAAAACTGCTTGTGGGCACACAATGATTAAACCTTCACAATTTGCACACTTTGAATATGATCCTTAGTCAACTCTCTCACTTATATTATTCTATAAAGGAATCGGAATCCTCCGTGGTATTTTGAAGGACAACTATAAGAAATTATTTGATTGGTGTTCAGGTAAACTTTTTAATAAGTATTTTAAAGGATGGCTATTACTATTAGAAACAAACTGCTCGCTGAAATGTGGTGATGTGAAGGACAGTAATGAGAAACTGACTTGCAACTGCTGGAAAATTGTGTGACTATTAGCAACTGGAAAATCACCAATCCTGTGTCAATGGTCTTCATGATTTCCTGACAGACATCAATGGCGAAGGTGAGAAAGTCTTTTTTTTTGTAGGATCAAGGTTATTAATACTTTTGAATACTTTGGTGTCTCAGATGCTGATTTTTGCAGGTTAAATTCTAAAAAATCTTCAGCTTCAGGGGCTTTGCCCCCTGACCCCCACCAGGGGCCTTGCCCCTGGACCCCACCGGGGGCCTTCAGCGGCCCCCGGACCCCCGCCACTTTTTTTCCTCCTTTTTCACATTATGAGAATCCCATCTCTGAAGTTGACAAAGGGCAGGAAACAGGTGAGGGGCGTATCCATTTACACATGTGTTATGTAACGTTGAAATGAAAACAAAATCTCTTGAAAACGCATGGAAAACTCTGAAAATTTTGCTCGTGGGAGTCTGTAGGAACCCTGAGAAATACTGTGAGAAGAAGAAAGTGGCATAGAATAAACAGAGCACTGGAAAGTAAAAATAATTGGAGAAGAAGAAAGTGGCATAGAATCAGCAGAATGCTGGTCAAAAAGTAAAAGTAAAAATAATGGGAGAAGAAAAAAGTGGCATAGAATCAACAGAGTGCTGGTCAAAAAGTAAAAGTAAAAATAATGGAGAAGAAGAAAGTGGCATAGAATCAACAGAATGCTGGTCAAAAAGTAAAAGTAAAAATAATGGAGAAGAAGAAAGTGGCATAGAATCAACAGAGTGCTGGTCAAAAAGTAAAAGTAAAAATAATGGGAGAAGAAAAAAGTGGCATAGAATCAACAGAGTGCTGGTCAAAAAGTAAAAGTAAAAATAATGGAGAAGAAGAAAGTGGCATAGAATCAACAGAGTGCTGGTCATGTTCTGGGCTTCTTAGAAAATGAGACTGATGTCATGAAACCTTGTGTAAACTATGTCGGTGAGATAGAAAATAATACTAATATCATGAAACCTTGTGTAAACTGTTCTGATGAAATAGAAAATAATACTGATGTCATGAAACCTTGTGTAAACTTATCGGTGAGATAGAAAATAATACTCATGTCGTGAAACCTTGTGTAAACTATTTCGGTGAGATAGAAAATAATACTGATGTCATGAAACCTTGTGTAAACTATTTCGGTGAGATAGAAAATAATCAGGCATGGGAATTGGCCGCGGATTCGCGGATTTCAGCTGGAGAAAAGAATTCTGTCTGCTGGGGAAAAAAAATCTGTCCGCAGAAAAAAAAAATCCACCGAGTAAGTTTTTCGCGCGCGGGGGGAAAAATCCTGTGCACCGTCTCGCGCATGCCCGGAGTGACTGGAACATTGTGTGTTCAGCTTACTCTGCTTTCCGCTTCCGCTTGAGAAGAGAGAACAATGGCGATGCGTATCATTGAACGAGGCAATAATAAATTGGACGACTCTTCGTGTGCGAACGCCTGGAGGTGGGAGTGGGTGGCAGTTGTGCACGAAGTACAATGGAAAGGAGAGTTAAGGAAAGAACGTGTCGGCACGCGATTCCGTAAAGTGGACTTGCCAGGCGAGGCACGATGTGTCACTTGCAACAAGCATGTCCAGTGGATTGGTAGCGCTGACGGACCATCTGGCCGGCAAACGACACTTGGAGAAAAGTGCTACTCTTGCAAACAACCAACGCTTACCAGGCAATTTTGACAATAGACAGATGGAAATTACGGGAAAGTACTGTGAATTTAACCTGCAAAAAAAAAAAAAAAACAAATTTTTTTTTTTCTGGTGCTTTATCTTTTTAAACATGTAGTGTATACATTTATGAATTTTTTTGTTTGCATGTTTTTGTTTTGACAAGGGTATGACAGTCTATTACAGAGAAAATGAACATGAAGAAAGAATGAATACTTTTGTAATCACTATTTTTAGTCCAGAAAATACACATTTTTGCTGTTTAAAATTAAAGGAATTATGTGCACAGAATGCACAGATTTTACCATAAATTTCAATTTTTTTCCGGGGAGCAAAGCCTAGTTTCAGCTGATTTTGAATTTTCCAATTCCCATGCCTGATAATACTGATGCCATGAAACCTTGTGTCAACTATTTCGGTGAGATACAAAATAATACTGATGTCATGGAACCTTGTGTAAACTATTTCGGTGAGATAGAAAATGAGACTGATGTCATGAAACCTTGTGTAAACTGTTTTCGATGAGATAGAAAATGAGACTGATGTCATGAAACCTTGTGTAAACTATTTCGATGAGATAGAAAATGAGACTGACGTCATGAAACCTTGTGTAAACTGTTTCGATGAGATAGAAAATGAGACTGATGTCATGAAACCTTGTGTAAACTATTTCGATGAGATAGAAAATGAGACTGACGTCATGAAACCTGGTGTAAACTGTTTCGGTGAGAGGGGCCAGACTGACGTCATGAAACCTGGTGTAAACTGTTTCGGTGAGAGGGGCCAGACTGACGTCATGAAACCTGGTGTAAACTGTTTCGGTGAGAGGGCCAGACTGACGTCATGAAACCTTGTGTAAACTGTTTCGGTGAGAGGGGCCAGACTGACGTCATGAAACCTGGTGTAAACTGTTTTAATGAGAGGGGCCAGACTGACGTCATGAAACCTTGTGTAAACTGTTTCGGTGAGAGGGGCCAGACTGACGTCATGAAACCTGGTGTAAACTGTTTCGGTGAGAGGGGCCAGACTAACGTCATGATACCTGGTGTAAACTGTTTCGGTGAGAGGGGCCAGACTGACGTCATGAAACCTGGTGTAAACTGTTTCGGTGAGAGGGGCCAGACTGACGTCATGAAACCTTGTGTAAACTGTTTTGGTGAGAGGGGCCAGACTGACGTCATGAAACCTTGTGTCAGCTGTTTCGGTGAGAGGGGCCAGACTGACGTCATGAAACCTTGTGTCAACTGTTTTGGTGAGAGGGGCCCAGTCACTGGTTTGTTCACCAGCTTGAAGGCTGAACAACGCCACACGCTGGCTTTGAGTGTCGCCATGACTCTACAGAAGTGTAAGAGATGGACAGAAGTTGTGCAAACAAATGGACTCACAAGTGCTTGCACCAAAAAAGGATATGACGCACCACTTGATGATCAGATTGCACCATTCTGAAAACAACTTTAAACATGTTTCCTGGCTGTTGGCTGTTGTTCCATCTCCTGTTTCGTGGCAGTCCTTGGTCTTAAGCATTGGCTGCAATGTCTTGATGTTACTTGTTGCTGGTAAGGGGAGAAAATGGGATTTTTACCCCTCATGTTTTCGTGCTCATAATGAAACATCTCTTTGCTGTGAAAAGACCCTTATGGGCATGCTTTATTCACACATTTTTGAAAAATCAAAGGAAACAAATGACTTCTTAGCAGCTTACCTTTGCCTTTACAACCCCTGGCTTTAACGCTTGGTGTAGAGCAGACACTTTGAAAACATCTTTGCTTTGCGTCTGAAAAATCTCTGCTGTGAAACTGTGTATTTGCCAGAACCCATTCCGGTCATCAGCATGACAAATTCTGAACTTAGGATGGTCCTGCTAATAGTGAGAAAGTTCAGCTTAGTTTGGAAGTTTTGCTGAAACTTTCACAAATGCACCTGAAATGCCCCCCCCCCCCCCCCCCCCCCCCCCCCCACACACACACACACACACACACACACACACACACGCACGCACATACACACACACACATACACACACACCACATACACACACACAGACACACACCACACACACACATCTTGTGTCTTGCTGTGTCCACCATTGGTACAACTTCAACCTGAAGTACCAGGTAGTCAACACCTTCCTGGTCATTTCCATCGTCTGTCACGGTAGGCTGGACACAAGCCACCAGAATTCGTCATGGTCTGCAACCTGGCAAAGGCTGGTTTGAGCAAAGAAAGGGAAACGTTTTAAGTAGCAAGTCATGCCGTTATAAACGGCAAGACCCTGCTCGCTGGAAACGCTAGCCTCTCTTTCTCCCAGCCTGCTTTGCTGTCATCATTTTCATCGTGGCTGTTAAATCATCGTCATCATCCCCTTGCCACGTGGGTCACGTTATCACCCTGGTGTGTTCTGCTGCTGATCGATCCACCTGATGTTTTTGCAGGACACCTCGGAGCTGTTCTTCGAGGATGTGCGACTGCCTCGCAGCGCCCTCTTGGGGCAGGAGAACAAGGGCTTCTACTACCTGATGCAGGAGCTGCCCCAGGAGCGGCTCATCATCGCCTCCTTCGCCCAGGCTGCCTGCGAGTGGATGTTTGAGGAGACCAGGAACTATGTGCGGGAGCGCAAGGCGTTTGGCCGCACTCTGGCCAAGCTGCAGGTTGTGGAAGTGTTTAGAGTGTGTGTGTGTGTCCGTCTGTCTGTGTGTGTGTGTGCATGTGTGTGTGTGTGTGGTGTGTGTGTGTGTCTGTGTTTGTGAATGTGTGTGTGTGTACAAATGTAGAGGGAGAGAGTGTGTGTGTGTATGTATTTGTGTGTGTGTGTGTAAAATTTTATGTGTATGGAGAAGAGGAATGTGGGAATGCGCACAAGCGTGTACATACGCGTGAGTGTGTGATCCTGTTGTGCGTGCGTGCGGGATGCTTATCTGTGGCTGTACTCTGCCTCTGCAGACCATCCAGCACAAGCTGGCAGAGATGAAGACGGAGATCTGCATCGGGCGTGCCTTCACTGACCAGTGCTTGGAGATCCACAACTCTCGGGGGCTGGACTCCTACTCTGCTTCCATGGCCAAGAGCTGGTGAGGTCACAGGTCATAGAGCAGTTGGAAAGATTGCCGCTGAATCTGTCGTCTTCCTCAAAGGTCAAGTTTAGTTGTTAGATGTTAGAGACGTTTCCTCTTAAACATTTCCCCCTCTTTTAAGAGAACAGTCACATCAGAAGCTCCTCATACAATGCTGTACGGTGAAAGGGACTTCCCCACACCAGACACCCGACCCCCCCACCCACCCCCCGCCCTTCTCCCCCCAACTGTCTTTGTGTGTGTGTGTGTGTGTTTTGTCTGTTTGTTTTTATGTCTTTGTATTTTTCCTCTCTGATTATTTATGATTTTTTTTTGTCATCAGATAGTTTACTTTATCATTACCTTTTTGCAAAGTATATACTTTATCATTACCTTTTTGCAAAGTATATACTTTATCATTACCTTTTTGCGAAGTATAGGCTTGATTGTGTGTTTGTTTTTTGTCTGTGTTTTTTGTTGTTGTTTTTTCCATTAAAATTTGCCACTCCCATGGAAGTGTATAACACACTCGGAGAAAGATGTGCAGATATATAATTAATTGTTTGTTTGCTGGTGTATATAGACACATAATTATATCTGTGCTGTATGGATGGATTTATGCATATCAATCTGTGCTGGTTTATGGTCATGGTTGCGCATTTGTGTATAAATGCGGGGAAAAAAAAATATTAAAAAAAGAAGAAAAAAAACATTTCCTCTCCAAGTCCGTCTCCTTCCTCGGAGGTGAAGCTCAGTAAAGTGAGAAAGTACTGCAGGGCCCAATTGGCCCAGAAAATACTGCAGGGCCCAATTGGCCCAGAAAGTACTGCAGGGCCCAATTGGCCCAGAAAGGTGTCGGACCCTTCTTCGAAGGTCCGGGGTTCCATTCTGATCTCAGGACAGTCAAGTTGGAATAGATTTTCTCTTTGGAGGTAAGATTTGTGCAGACTTCAATCTGTTCCAGGTCCACAAGAAAGAAAGAAATCATGCACGCATGTTTTGTCCGCGGCTAGAATTGCTCAGTCGGTAGAGCGCAGGACTCGTGATCCTTGTGTCCAGGGATTTCAGGTTTGAATCTCCGTCAGGCTGTTTCAGTACAGTGGGATTTTTCCCTTGGAGTTCTGACTGCATTTCACAAAAAGCCCTTCAAATGAGACTGTACACCGAGGTTTCATGTGTGGATGCACACATAACATCTAGCACACGCACATATGAAATCCCAACACCAACTTTCAGAAGAGATGGCCAGTTCGGCCGTTAGTGTGTATGACACAGCTACACATAGCATGCATCATAACAATGAAGATACGAATGAACAGTCGAGTCACTGACAGACTGAACGACATGGTAAACAACTGAACGTGGCGCCGGCAGGCAGCTGTGCAGTCAGCTCTACCCAAGTAGGCAGCTTGTGGTGTAAACATGAGCATGGACTGTAAAGCTCATAGAGCTTGGTCTCTAAGCTATTCAAGTACGTTCAGTGTTAATCCAACGGGGCCCTTACGAGCAGAGTAGGCGATCGTGTGCTGGCAGGATGAACAACTTTAGAATAAAACACATGAACTCTGATGTCGTGTGTGGAAATCCTCCGTGAAGATGGAATGCAGCTACATCAGTGGTAGGATTCAGAACGATGGCATACAGAACAGTGTAGGCAACAGTGAACCATGGAGTTCCAACAAAGAAAGAAAGATTACCACAGATGGCAGGGAAACCAGCAATGCTGAAAGTTTATGCATTTCTTCTCTTTCAGCCCCAGTCCTGTGGCAGAGGGGTGGGGAGGGAGGGATCAGAAAGGAAACCCGACTATAACTGCACAGCAGGAGGAATGTCAGAAACCTTGCTAAAGTGTACAGCAGAAGGGAAATAGAAATGGAAATTTTGCCTAACAGTATAACAGGAGGAATATCAGAAAAAAGTATAGAGCCAGGCTAAACAAGAGAGAGATCAGTTCACGGTAAACCGCACCGTAATATAGAGATTGAAAAGAAAACCTTGCCAAACTACACAGGCGGTATATCAGAAAGGAAGACTTGCCTGTCTATTCAGGGGCGATATCAGAAAGGAAGACTTGCCCGTCTATTCAGGGGCGATATCAGGAAGGAAGACTTGCCTGTCTATTCAGGGGCGATATCAGGAAGGAAGACTTGCCTGTCTATTCAGGGCGATATCAGGAAGGAAGACTTGTCTGTCTATTCAGGGCGATATCAGGAAGGAAACCTTTCCAAACCACACAGGACGGTTATCAGAGAAGAAATCGTGAGGAAATATTACCAAAGTGCACAAGAGGGATATCAGAAAAGAAACCTTGCGAAAGGATGTCTTGCTGTACTTGACCTACGTTCTTGAACGTCTGCTCACTGTTGTTTGTTGGTTCTCTTGTAGTTTTCGCCATGGATGGCCCTTTTAGAAGGGTCAGTAACAACAAATACCCAAATGTAAGTTATTCTGTGATGGGAACAATTTACTCATGCGGGCAAAGAACGTTCTTTTGTTGCTTGTTTCAGATAGTCTTCTGAAGATAGGTGGAAAGCAGCCATATTTTCCAGTTCTGTTTGACAGAACTCAAAATCAGTTGGGTAAAAAAAACTATCGGCGTCCCATGCATGCGAAACACGGAAATTCAAGTTGATCGATTGCAAATAGGGAAAATTTGCAGGTCTTTTGAAAATGATATTTCTCACATTCCTGATCTGGAACACTCACACCAAAGTGACATAAAATGAACGTTCTAGTCCTGGAATGTTTGTATGAAAAGGGTGAAAGTGAACAGATTTCAGCCCAAACCCTGTGCAGTTGGGGGTGTGGAAAGGAAATCCAAATCCAGAGTCTTGGCTGTTGTGTGCAGGACGACGGACCTCCAGAACAAGATTGCCACCCAGTGCCTGCAGTTGCATGGAGGGTGGGGTACATGCTGGAGTACCCCATCGCCCGCGCCTTCCTCGACGCCCGCGTCCAGCCCATCTACGGCGGCAGCAACGAGATCATGAAGGAGCTGATCGCCCGCCCTATCGTTTCTGACCAATGATGTGCAGGATGAGGAAGAGGGTTTTTAGAAGACGGCTCAATGGACTGAGAAAGTTGATGAGGTATGGCTGATCTTGACGTGTTGCAGGACTTGCAGCAAACTTTGCAGATGCGGATATTGTTGGCTAATATGACAAATAACTTTAATGGGTTTTTTTTGCTGTTTTTCGCAGGGTAGAGTTGTCTCCTTAGTATCATCATCTGTTCCTGAATTTACTTTCCTTTTCTTTTCATTCAAGTTATCCTTTGTTATTTCAAACAACCATTTTGGAATGTATGTTTTAAATTAAAACACATTTTATATCATTTATTGACACTGGTTTTTTGGGTTTTTTTAAATTCTGACCTGGGCATCTTGAATTAAGAAGCGCCCTTTCTACAGTGAAGTCAGTTGTGGCAACCAGCTGTTTTGGGCAACTGTACATGATCTATAGTCACCTTCAGTGTCCATGTCAACACAGTTCATACCATTGGCTGTCTGGTGCTTACATCTATCCAACCTACGTGCAGAACATGCATACAATTTATGTATGTAGAACCTGAATTGAGATTAACATTAGAATCAGGCAAAACTCAACAGTTGTACGCACTTTGACTTTCATTATCAGATTCAGCAGAAATACTCGCCTGATCATAGTCGAAGTGCAGTGCCCAAGTTTTTGGTCTGTACACATACCGTGAATGTAAATCAAAGGGAGGGGAAAGCTGCTGCGGGGTTGGAAAATAAATGAAACAACAGTTCAGAAATGGAGATGTAAAGCAGTTTAGCCCTGATCCGTCTTCAACAGTAGAATTGGCCCAACCTTGGCCGAGCCAGAAAACAAATGAGATTTTATTCACGTTTGTTGTTTGTGCCAGTCCTCTCGACACCCAAGCACACAGTTCGATTCTAATGACAGTTTCAGATTTTGTGTTTTCCTATTGTGAACTTGCTATTTTTGACACAGTGTTATCCATCGACTCTTCGTGCCGTCTCGTGTGCATGGTCTCTGGTGCAGCCTGGTTTGTGTCAGTATGCAGCATAAAATCATGCACCACCAGTATTCATGGATGAAATGCATGTTTAAAAAGGACAAAAGGTCCACCCTTCACTCCAAAACACTTTGCAGACCAAAACCGACAGTGATCGTTTTTTTTTTTTTTTACTTTTATGGTTAGAAAGGTCAGATGGTATTCAGATACGTTTTTCTTATCTTTGTTAATTGAAACTCTTGACATGGCAAGCTTTTCATCTTTGCTCGTCGATAACTCGCTTTAGCCAAGCAGTGCTTATGTTATCTCAGGCCACTCAAACTCGGTTAAGGGACAGCGTAGTTTGCAGCTGATGTTACCTCAGAAGGTTGAGCTTTACTCCGCTTTTTCTAAAGCAGGCCCAGTTTGGAGGCCCTGGTCGACACATCATATCTGACTCCGTTTTCTCTGTGCTTTTTTTTTTTTTTTTTTTTGTTTAATGAACACTATGAAAAAAAATGTCTGTGGAGGGAAGGGGGGTGTGGAGGCTTGGAATGTGCAGCGTGGATGTAAAAACACTGAAGTGGCACAGAAGATGGGACAGGAAAAAAAAAAAAGAAGAAAGGAAAAAAAAACCAACATTGTGAAAAAAATCCTTCCAATTTGGAAATTTGTCAGTGGCCTTCACCTCTTTCCGTAGCCAAGAGAACATCTTAAAAGTAATGTCCCCTTTTACGACGCGTAAGTGGCACATTGCCCTTGATTTATCATTGCTTCATTGGCATCGACACAGATTTGGGCATGGGAAAGAAGTGGTTTCAAAGAGCTTGATGATTTGTCGTTATCGACGACACAGGAACGAAGTAATGAGCTGGGTTTTTTTTTTTCTGCATGTCATAGTTAACATTCCACGTGGCAGGCGTGGTTTATAAGACACGGAGAAGGAAGAAAAAAAAAATAGAGAGAAAGTACAAAATCTCAATATCTTTCCCAAAATGCGAGATGGTGGAGAGGGATGGGGGGGGGGGGGGGGGGGGGGGGGGGGGGGGGGGGGGGGGGGTGGAGAGAGGTGAGGTAAGATGAGTTTGTTGTGAGTATTGTATGCAAGTTTGATTCTGTGTTTAGTCATATGTATTGCAAGATTTTGCATTCTGCTGTGCTCTCTGTTTACTAGTTTATGCACACAGATGTGAACATTTGGTTCAGTTGAAAAACTCCCCCCCCCCCCCCCCACCCCCCCTCCTCACCTCCCTTCCTCCCATCTCAAGAAGATTGGAGGAGACTAGCAGGTATGTTACAAAAGCATCAGATTATCCCGAGACATGATGTTGCCAAGACCATTAGAGACTA
Source organism: Conus ventricosus (assembly GCA_018398815.1). Taxonomy (NCBI): domain Eukaryota; kingdom Metazoa; phylum Mollusca; class Gastropoda; order Neogastropoda; family Conidae; genus Conus; species Conus ventricosus. The sequence goes on along the minus strand of CM031627.1, from coordinate 40,564,856 downwards.
GATGTATGGTTAAATATGTGTTGCATCGGAATGGAAATAAACTGTTTGCTGAGCAATTTTTTTTTTTCTTTTTGCTCTTGTGACCTCTGTTAATTTGTATACCGTTTCTTTATTTATTACTAATATCGATTCTTCAAGTATCATTTATTATAGCGAGTCCTGTGTGTGTACACACACACACACACACAAGCATTTCCTCTAAATGTAGTGGCTCATTCCACCAGTAGTATTCTTGTTTGTTCTGTTACAGGCTATATTTTTTTCCTTGTGGTTCAAGTGATTTGACGTTAGTTGATGTGGACGTTTGTTTGTTTGGGGTTTTTTTCGTCTTTATATACAGGAATATTTACACATGCATTACCGCTCTTGATTAATAACTGCCACAGACTGTTCAGCCTTCAAAGAATGTGTGTTCCTACTTCTTTATAAGGATGTGATGTTTTCAAGGGAGAAAGTGGCTTGGGCATTTTACTGTTTAAAATGCAATGTTTTGGGAATAGGAGCAGCCAGAGTATGCTCACTCATGAGTTACGAAAAAAATCTTTTTTGTTAATGTGATATCCGCTTAATTTCACAGTTTTCCTAGTCCAGATTGTGGTTACATATGGCTTGTTGGAAAATGGCTTAAAATGGGCCTGTTCTTTCACCCGATTGTAGTATCTGTATTTGAGGACAGATTGTTATGGAGAGTTGGTACTGATGCAGTCACACTTACTTTGTTCATAAATACTTTGTTTATAAATGCGATTTTAATCATTACTGATGCAGTCAGACTTACTTTGTTCATAAATACTTTGTTTATAAATGTGATTTTGTCATTACTCTATGAATAATGTTGTCCTTTGTTCATTGGTTGTAATTAATTATGCAACTATTGAAATATAGATGAATTCAATAAAGATTTTGAAAAAGGAATGTGTGGTTGCTTTTGAGTTGTAAACTGCATACAGTTACAGTCAAGATCATACAAAAATCAAACATACAAAACCTGCTTTTTTTCTGGATTATCTGGCCTGTTTGGGATGTGACTTTTTTTTCTGTACGAGTTTGACAGTACTGAAATGGCTCCAAATGGTCGTCAGGACTGTAATGATGAAGACTTGTGGCTTCATTGGTCAAATGTCTAATGGAGGCTATCTCCCGATCTAGCTGACCTTTGATACCTGCATGGGTGAAACTTTTCCATCTATGGACGGAAATCCGTCAAAATGACTTTCAGTCTTGACGGAACTTCCGTCAATCTTTTATAAAACAACAAAAAAATCATGATTTATGGGTTCCGATTTTGTGTTCGATCCAAGCTTTTGATCTCTTACAGGAAGTAGCTGTTTCTGTATTTCCGGCGTCTTCACAGGCTAACATTGGCACGTTTGGCTGACAACGAAAGTTTGCACGGTGCTCCGGAAATCAAGTAGTCATGGCTTTTTTGAAAGGAGATCCAGTAGCAATCATCAAGGGCCAAATTAGAAACAAATGGAGATGGCCATGGCTAAACAAAACTGATGACAACAGCAATGAATATCCAAGTGGTTTATTTACAGAATACACTTTTAGACCTTAACTTTCCTGAGCTTGCACAATAAGCCATAAATATTGTTTTTATACATTTAATTTAAATGAATTAATGGAACATAAAGTCTAACAGTAACCCACAAAAGCATGTTAGTTAATAGGTATGGGAATTTTCCGCCGAAAGGCGGATTTCCGCCGATTTGGAGGCTCCAGGGGCTGTTTTTGAGATCGATGTAAATCCGTTGAGGAAACTGGAGGAGTATATGTATAGTGAGGTTTGTTTTTCGTAAGCAAAAGCTTGGATCGCGATTTTGTTCTCGATCGGTTTGTTCTCAAATGGAAAACTTCCGGCTCGTTTGGGCACCCAGGAAAGATTACAGTGAATAATGGAATTCGGCTTACCGAAACTACAAAGAAGGGAAGTAATCCCTTAGCTGTGAAAAGTGCCATTTGCGGATTCCGGCGCCATATTGTCTTACAAGTTGCACGTCCAAAGTTCCGAAGTTGTCAACATGTTACGACAAATCACCGAGAATGAGAAAGTTTTGGCCACGGAGATCGATTCCTCTGTGAAAAACAAGTGAAACTGGAAGTGGCTGGAGGAAGATGTGCGTACAACAGGGACTTTATCGCGTGGTAAAGAGGCCGTTAGCCACGAGGTGAAGATCCGTGTGGGAAAATAGAATAAAAAGCTTGTTATTTTATTTCTTTTTTTCTTGCCAGTTTATGCATTTCTGGGGTGATTTTTACATACTGAAATATAAAAAATGCTCAGCTTCAGGGGCAAAGCCCCCTAACCCCCACCAGGGGCTTTGCCCCTGGACCCCACCGGGGGCCTACAGCGGCCCCCGGACCCCCGTCTAATTTTCCTCCTTTTTCACTTTTTCTTATTCCCACTGAGTTAAGCTTTTTACTGCAGTAATCATGTTACAATTAAGCTTTTTCTGGTGCAGGCAAGCCAACAAAATTAGCCTAAAAAATTTAAAAATTCAATTTCGCCCGGGGGGCTTTGTCCCCCTGGACCCCCCGCCCCCCAACAGGTACTGTACCCTGCTGGGGCCTAGGCGGCCCCTGGACCCTGGCCTTATTTTAGTCAAATCAAGTTTTGTAGGTTTCACCCACAGCCCTGATATGGCCCTTAGCGGTCGGCTGGGCTATAAGCAACATTATCTTATCTTATCTTATCTTATGTACCTGGTCTCTCATAGGGAGCTGACTGTCAACAACGATACGTTAATTGTGAGCTGTAACAGGAAAAGGAACAGCAGGCTGTTGCCCAAGAGGCAACGACTTTGAGAGATCTGAAAGCTAGAAAGGGTCTGCCGGAAGGGTATCATCGGTCCTACCCATATCAAACTGTTGCTTATCAACAAGTGTCACAGACTCACGACATTCAGAATTAGATCAACCAGTGCCCTGTACAGTTCACTATTGTCTACCAACGTGATACTCAATGCAGTAGTGAAAAATGTCATCAGACAGAAGAAGCCATGTTACAACAAAAACAAACTTTACCCTCGGACGCCCTGAGCCACTCCCCACAGAAGTGGGGTGGAATCAAACTCGACACTGGTGCTGAAATGTGTATGAATAAACACCATAGAAATTATGTGTAAATAATCATGTGAAAAAATGTGTACGAGTAGACACTATAGAAATGATATGCAAATAATCAGTTGATTCATATGAAAAAATGTGTATGAATAAACACCATAGAAATTATGTGTAAATAATCAATGGATTCATATGAAAAAATGTGTATGAATAAACACTATGGAAATGATATGTAAATAATCAATAGATTCATATGAAAAAGTGTGTATGAATAAACACTATTAGAGATGATATGTAAATAATCAATAGATTCATATGAAAAAATGCGTATGAATAAACACTAAAGAAATGATATGCACTATGGAAAAGATATGCAAATAATCAATAGATTCAATGAAAAAATATAGCATGAATGTGAAATGAAGTAGAATATCACAAGTAAATAATTTTGCAGATGAGAAAATCAGTTGGTAATTTACTGAATGGAAAGAACAGAGCCAGCTGGGATGAAGGTGGGGGGAGAGAGTGGGAGGAAGAGAATAGTGGTTGTCGATGTTAAAAGGAAGAACGTACAGGCAGACGTTGAGATGGCCATGACATGGCTTTGCTAAGGAAACAGTGTGTGTACTGGGCGAATTAGTAGAAGGGTTATTTCTGGATCTCGCTGCCAAGAAAACGGATACCGGCAACTAGGTGGGATTCCTGCAGAGTGTTTTCCAAGTTGCTGCGCTGCAATTGTCGAAAGACCCATGACCTACGCATGGTAGATGTTACGCAGAGCAAGGATGAAATGTGGCCAAAAACAAAGAAAAACTTTTTTTAAATACAGAATTAAAAATAACCTGAGACGCACTCGCACATATGGACGGAACTTCTTTATTGCTAAAATGCCTGAAAAATCACTTGGACAATATACACATGCCAGAGTGCAGAAATGGATCATAAACCTAAAAGTGTTCTGTGGTGTCAGTCGAATTTGCACCATGATTAGTCATGTTTTGATGCCCAGACTCTGCCATTTAGCAAAAAGCTGCCTTTTTTTTTTTTCTGTTTCCATGTGCATCTTCTCAATATTTGCCAAAAAAAAAAAAAATTTCAGTCCCCCTGCCCCCGAAATTTTTTTCATTTCCAATTTTCACAGGTAGTGGAAAATTTTGAGATGTGGAAACTATTCATTTAGTTGGAGGCTCAGCTTTTGAAATACTAGCTTGATCATAACACAACCTCGCTTCCCCCCATTTCCGATTCCCTCCCTCCCTACTCTGTCTGTCTAGTCCCCTCGACCTTTGTGTCATTATTTTCAGTGCTGACAGGTGATTTTTGTATAACTCTGCTGCCTTCTCTTACTCCTGTTCCCCATCTGTATCATTAGTCTGGGCCAGGGTACGACAACAACAACAACAACAACAACAACAGTGTGGGAAAATGCAGGTTTTTTTGAAGTGCTGTGTTGTTGTTTTTGTCTCCCCTCCCTATAGTCCATTCTTCCTTTTCTTTTTCTTTTTTCCTTTTTTTTTTTTTTGTCTTCTAGCAAACGGCAGGCTGAGCGGGATCTGCATTTCTTGTTAAACGTCTAGAAATGAAGCAAAAAAAAAATTTTTCAAATAGTGTCAGGTTGTACACTTCCAACTCAACAATACTAAAATCAGGTAAAACTATTGCTCTAATAACAACTTAAAACTTGCAGATATTGCTGGGTGAATAAAAAAAAAACAGGGGGTACACCCAACTGTTTGTAAATATTCTCTCTTTCTAACAAGATACCACCATAGGTTTAATGTCTGATTATCACAGACACAGTCTCACACACACACCACAATCTAGAAACTAAGTGAATGACTCTTGGCTGAATACCAACAGCAAATAAAGCAATGGCTTTGATACCAATCACAGACACCAGTCCTCCAGTTCAAAATGAAGCTTTAGCTTCAACTGGTACAAAATCATCGGATAACCATACCAAACATTTGAAACAACATGGCTTTGGCGGGTTCAAAGTCTAACAGTGTTTTAATGGCTGGTTCAAAGTCTAACAGTGTTTTAATGGCTGGTTCAAAGTCTAACAGTGTTTTAATGGCTGGTTCAAAGTCTAACAGTGTTTATGCTGGTCAAAGTCAACATGTTTAATGGCTGGTTCAAAGTCTAACAGTGTTTTAATGGCTGGTTCAAAGTCTAACAGTGTTTTAATGGCTGGTTCAAAGTCTAACAGTGTTTTAATGGCTGGTTCAAAGTCTAACAGTGTTTTAATGGCTGGTTCAAAGTCTAACAGTGTTTTAATGGCGTTCAAGTCTAACATGTTTATGCCTAGATCAGTTACTCACCTTCAGTAGAAAAAAAAAAGGCTTTGGTTTAAAATCAAGACTTAGCCATATCAAATATCCCAGCCGATTGGTTCAAAACCATACCAAAGAGAGTGGCTTTAATTATTCAAAATCAAAGCTGATTATCTCCAGCAGTAACGAATAAAAAGCAAATAATTTTGTTTGGTTCAAAATATGGACTGCGAACTCAACAGGAAAAGAAAAAGGCAAATGGCATAAATGACTGTATTTACCTGTAATAAGATGAAACCCAATATAAAACGAATAAAATCTATGGCACCATTTTGCGTTTGGTTAAAAACGAGCACACGTTCATGACGGACGCCATCAGCTTTGGTGCTCTCTAGCACACAATAAAATCAGCAGAAAATCATGCAAGGTGAAAGTCAGATCTTGGGCAAAACAACAAGAAGTGCCAATGTTGAGACTTGACAATAATGAGAATCTATCCATTACTTACGATAATAATAATAATATCCAGGACTTGACAATAATGAGAATCTATCCATTACTTACGATAATAATAATGTCCAGGACTTGACAATAATGAGAATCTATCCACTACTTACGATAATAATAATATCCAGGACTTGACAATAATGAGAATCTATCCATTACTTACGATAATAATCATATCCAGGACTTGACAATAACGAGAATCTATCCATTACTTACAATAATAATCATATCCAGGACTTGACAATAATGAGAATCTATCCATTACTTACAATAACGATAATATCCAGCAAAGTATACAAGAAAGAGTGAAATCTTTTGTCATTTATAAAGAATAACGTGAATAGTACACTAAGAAGAAAATAATACTCCTTGATGTCAACAAAAATGATAACGCCAAGAATGATATACTAAGAATTAAATATTATGCTTGTTGATGTCAACAAAAAGGATAACATCAAGAATGATCTACTAAGAAGAAAATACTATGCTCGTTGATGTCAACAAAAAATTATATCAAGCAGACGCCAAAAAAAATGGAACGTGCAAGACTAGGCTGTCTTTTTTGGTGACTCGTAAGTGCCAGGGTTGTAACAATATCCAGTGAATGGACACACAGAACACATCAATATCTTTGCAGTCTGACGCAAAATTGAAGAAAAAAAAAGTCCTTGTAAAAAAGTTATGACTCTTTCCAAAGTTAACTGAAATCCACCCACAATTTACACCCAGGGTTTTACAGAGTTTCACAATTTCAGCTTTTCCACAAAACAGGGCATTTGCTTTTTCACAAACTTTTCCCAACATGATAGTAAAATACTAAAAAAATACAGTTTAAAAAAAAAAAAAAAAAGACATATGCACCTCTCCTGTCGAACACATAAACAAAACATGGATGTAAAATTCCGTACATAAAGAACAATGTAGAAAAAAATTTTTAAGACATCACGGCAAGACCAGTGCAAATGCTGCCTTGACCAAAAAAGCACACGTACTTCAGACACCCTGTTCACAGTGCTACGCTGTAACAGATGCCTCCCAAGAACCTGTATTGCACACACACAAATAACATTGATGAATTATCTTCCATGTCATCTTTCTCTTCCCACATCCCCCCCCCCCCCCTCCTCCCCTTTCCCACTCCCTATGTTTCCTCTTTCTTTCCTTCACCTTAAAAAAAAAAAAAAAAAAGGCAACAACAAAAGGTGTCCAGGTCATAATTTTTTTAGTAAATGAGAACCAAAACAGTTCGAAATTCATGATTATATATATATATATATATATATATATATATATATATATATTATATATATATATATATTCTTTTCTAAGCCGCCAAAACAAAAATAGGTTGCTTACTGTATTTTCTTCTCTCGCACGCAAACCTTCCCTCAAACCAAGTGCAGAATGTAAAACAAAACAAAATTCCCACCACCCAGAACTCCGTCAAAATGTAAACAAACAAACAAACAAAACCACACACACAAAATATCACAGTACTGATGGATAACAAACTGCTGCCTCAACCAAGCCAAAAATGTTCAAACTGCCTTCATCCAAACTGTCAAAACTATACTCTGAACAGTCTCTACGGAGTGTGTTTTGCAAACGAACCCCACCCCCACCCCCATTCCCTTCTGAAATGTGCATGGGACAACATCTACATTTATCTCCAATACTTTTCAGCAAGAAGTATGGAAACACAACTTTTTTTCAAAGCCATGGGTACCTGCATGTTTGAGAAAGTTGCTTTTCTGCTCCTCGAGCAGAAGAGTGCTCAAAGGCAAATTAATGTGGATACTGCCGCACATAGCACACATCACTGCACACACGCACACACACACACACACTTGCATACACATGATTAAACAGCTACAACATGCAACTGATATTTAGCGTATTCCTACATCCAAGAACAATAAGCTTACGATACTGTTCCCTAGATGGGGATGAAAAACAGAATGCCAGCATTTGTCTTAAAACTGATGGGCAAGTGGGCATATTTTACAAAAGTTCAACTGATAACAGTGAAATCACAGATTTGCATAATTCTTTTTTTTTTAATTACTCTTAGTGAGTGAATATGCATGCATGTGCGCGTGAGTAAGAAAGTATATTTGTGAATATATTTAACAATTAGATATAAACGTGAACGGAGAACTTCAAAAGCCTTTTGGTGAAGTCCTGTAGTTTGATTTTTTGCCAGGTTTGTGCGTACTTGAATGAGAATGTGCGGCACCAGCAGATACGCCAGTATCCTTTTCATTTCTCCCTTTCTGGGGAGGGATAGGGTGACGAGGGATGGGGGTAGTAAATAAAACTTGTTCAGTTTGAAAACAGACCTTTCAGACTTGCAGAATATTTGCCCCCCCCCCCCCCCCCCCCCCCCCCCCCCCCACCCTCTCAGAGTTCTCCTCCTCGCCAAAACAACTGAACTCGGGAGTTAACTAGGTATTAAAGTCGTCCGTCTTGGAGCTGTGGACTTGTTTGTTGAGGGAGGTCTTGTCCTTCAGCTTGGCCTGCAGCAGGACGTGCTCCACCACACCGGAGCGGATGTCCATCTGCGTCACCTCCTTCTTCAGCTGCTGGATGGCCTGCTTGATCTTCACCAGGGGAGCTGTGTGGACATAAGGTACACATTTCCCACCGGCGTGTAGACACGTGCGCGCGCTCACAAACTGCACATGCTTACAATCATGGACTGGAATTTATGCACGCTGGGTATGTGTGCATGCCAACACATATACACATACACACACAGAGCACACACACACATACAATACAGACACACAGAGAACACACACACAGGACATACACACACACGCATGCACACACATACATACACACACACACACACACAATTCCAGTCATGGTGAGGGCCATGTTAGCTAAGTCTCCGAGGTCTCAAAGGCATGTGAGATTAACACATATAGAAGTTCTCATCCATGAGACTTTTCCCATATCTTTTCTTTATCATTCATTTACTTCTTTATTTCTCTGCCCGTAACCCCTTCGCACTTAATCCTCTTGCCTTAGCAGCTGTTACAACGACAAAACGTTAGTTCCCATAATCTGTTCATCACAGGGACAGTGATTCATCATGTGCAGGGCATGGCATGTCGCAAGGTGGGACCCATCACTCTCCTTCCAGCGCCTTTAACTCTTTCATCCCTACAACCCAGTTTTCCGGTTTGCAGAAATCCCATCCTTCCTTCCTGCAGCCCGGAAAACCGGGCAGCACAAAATCCCTCCTTTCCTTCCTGCAGCCCAGAAAATCGGTTCTCGCGGTAAGCGCTTGAACTTGGCGCGAGTCGCGTCATCGGTACACATCATGACCGGGTCGCTCGCGTGGCAGTGTTTATGAATGGAATGGATGCCAGACAGCCCCTACAGCGGTGGAAAGTGGTCGCCGCTCTATTCTGGCCGGTTTGCTACTGCACACGTGGCAGTTCTCACTTTACACTTCTTTTTTTCTCTAAATCCAGGAATGAAGTGAATACTCGTATCATAAGAATCTAAGAACAAGAGTAAGTAATGGTTCATAGAAAAGTTGGAATGAAAGAGTTAACCTTCCGTGAACTGAATCAGGTACCCATTTGATTGCTGGGTACACAGAGAGGGTTTTCATGGGGGAAAAAAAAAAAACCATGAGTGGTTTGTGAACTCCTGGCTGTCAGCTTTAAAGGGGGACAGTCTAACCTCTTGATCACGAACCCCTCTAGGGTGGCCTGACTGGGCCAGCCTGCCTACAGTGATACCGCCTTTACAATACTAACAAAAGACACATGCATACATCTATCCCCAAGCCTCATCATCACACTCAACTCTCTTCTCCGTTTCTCAACCAAAACGTCGAATTCTAGCTGCTGCTGTTCAATCTTTTGTGCGACTTCAAATGGTTGCTCTCTGAATGGGATTTACTCGTTTAACTTAGCATGGCCTAATGCATAGCACAGATCTATACCTGTCCATGCCTCTTCATCTTAATCACAGGTTACGGCCTAATGGATCGTATAAATCTATACCCCGTCTCTGCCTCTCTATCTTACTTAAAAGTTTCAGTATCACCACCAGAAATAGAGAGATTCACAAGCAGCAAGTAGAATGGGAAAGCGGGAGACAGAGAGAGAAAGAAAAGGTACGGAAAACATACAATACAAAGAAAAGAAATGGAACATAACACTTAGTGCCATCCGTCATAGAGAAAACATACAATACAAAGAAAAAACAGAACAGAACACTTCCTGCCATCCGTCATAGAGAAAACATACAATACAAAGAAAAGAAATGGAACATAACACTTACTGCCATCTGTCATATTGAAAACACACAATACAAAGAACACAAACAGAACATTTACTGCCATCTGTCACAGGGAAAACACACAATACAAAGAACACAAACAGAACATTTACTGCCATCTGTCATAGGAAAAACATACAATACAAAGAAACAAACAGAACATTTACTGCCATCTGTCATATAGAAAACACACAATACAAAGAACACAAACAGAACATTTACTGCCATCTGTCATAGGAAAAACATACAATACAAAGAACAGAAACAGAACATTTACTGCCATCTGTCACAGGGAAAACACACAATACAAAGAACACAAACAGAACATTTACTGCCATCTGTCATAGGGAAAACATACAATACAAAGAACAGAAACAGAACATTTACTGCCATCTGTCACAGGGAAAACACACATACAAAGAACACAAACAGAACATTTACTGCCATCTGTCATAGGAAAAACATACAATACAAAGAACAGAAACAGAACATTTACTGCCATCTGTCTCAGGGAAAACACACAATACAAAGAACACAAACAGAACATTTACTGCTATCTGTCTCAGGGAAAACACACAATACAAAGAACACAAACAGAACATTTACTGCCATCTGTCTCGGGGAAAACACACAATACAAAGAACACAAACAGAACATTTACTGTCATCTGTCACAGAGAAAACATACTATACAAAGAACACAAACAGAACACTTACCGCCATCTGTCTCAGGGAAAACACACAATACAAAGAACACAAACAGAACATTTACTGCCATCTGTCACAGAGAAAACATACTATACAAAGAACACAAACAGAACACTTACCGCCATCTGTCACAGGGAATACACACAATACAAAGAACAGAAACAGAACAGAACACTCACTGCCATCTGTCATACTGCTCCCCCTTTCCTCCATTTCCTGCTTGGTTTTCTCCAGTTCCTCGGTCACCTGAGGGGGGAAAGAAAAAAAGAACAACGTGAATGTCACAAACCTCCCCCCGGATCTTCCTCTCAAATCTAACCCCACCAAAGAGTACACAGCCACTGTCATTCAGCTGGGCCACATTTGGTAACTCTCTCCACTGAAAAAAAAAAAAAAAAAAGGGGGGGGGGGGGGGAGAGAGAGGATCTATAAGGGTGTGAGGGAGAGCACTCCACTGAGTCTGATCGGATCCTGGATCTACCCTTTGGTCTGGATCCCCACAACAGTGTCCACACCAAGTTTAATTCACTTCATCCTCGGACTATTGGATCCCCTTAACAGAGTCACACCCAAGTTTAATCACTTCATCCTCCGACATTGGATCCCCATAACAGAGTCACACCCAAGTTTCACCCAAGTTTAATCACTTCATCCTCCGACTATTGGTCCCCATAACAGAGTCACACCAAGTTTTAATCACTTCATCCTCCGACTAGTTCCATCTTTCCCCCATGTTTCTTACAAATCGGTTCTTTAATTCTTGCGCAGCCTTGCTGACAGACAGACAGACAGACAGACCAGAGTGCAGGTGAAAACTTCCACTCTGCAAGAGGTCGGAGGTCATCAGGCCGCATGCCATCTTTCCACAAAGTTTCTTAGAAATCGGTTCTTTATCATTTTTGTGCAGTCTGGCTTGCACACAAAACAAACGGACACAGGTGAAAACATCCACTTTGACAGAGGTCACAAAGTCACATGCATTCACTGTAGGATCAGCATCTATACTGGCTCGTTCTAACCTTTTCCAAACAAGAGAACTAATCCACTATCAAAACTCACAGCTTCAAAGTTACAGAATGTTCGCTTGTTCACAAGAACGTGAGCGGGGATGAGGGTGAGTGAGATGTAGGAGGATGAATAGGGTAAAAGAACCAGTTAAGATAAGGGTGGTAAGTATGGGTGGAATAGCAGCAAGCAGGAGGGGGGGGAGGGGGGGAAGGGTAAAAAGTGGCAGACAGAAGACGAGAGCTGAAGAGGAAGAATGAAGGAGGGAAGAGAAATGGCGCTCGAATCTCGTGAGAAATCAAAAGGAAGCAAGAAGGGAAGACGGTGGAAGGATTTCACGAGCAAGTTCTTTCACAAATATGTCCAGGGCCATGTCACACCACTGGCACATGTCTTGTCAAAAAGAATGTTCTTTTATTCAACGCCCATCTTGCGCTGAAGTGGATGAAGATGAAGTGATTGTTCGTTCATTTTCGTTGTCCTGAGTGTTGTGTATCTTACCTGAAGAAGACCTAAGAGTCGTGTTTTGTCTTGTGATTCGTTTTTCATGTTTTTGGGGCGGAGCTTTATCAATAATTTTTTTCAAATTTGTAATTAAAAAAAAAAGGCATCAGCAAGCAGTAACATGCTGATACTGAGAAGGGGAAGAAAAAGAAATGTTAATTATCTACCTACACACCTGCTGCAACTACATTCACGTATGTTCATGCATTTAGGTCCAGCTGGCTTCTAGTTCTACCCAGAGTTGAGTATGCATCAGCTCAAACAGGGAGACTGGAACCACAGAGTGGTGTGTCATCCACTTCAAGCATGCACCTCGGAGAGTGTTAATCAAGTGTCCCGACCAACACCGCAGGTGTCTGAATCTCTCAGGCCTGGTTGATGCCAGGATGCATCATCAAAGAACACAACCCCATCATGTATTCTCTGATCAGAATGGAACTCCACAACATCCCCTTCATCATTCTCATCCTCATCAATCAACATTAAAATAAACAAAAATTCAAAAGTCTCAAATCTTGGAGCTCTTCATGTCCTGTTCTGCTGGTCATGTCCGTTTCCATTTCCATCTCCCTGTCTACGTCCTGGGCGAGTTTGCAGCGAGGTCATTGGCATGGACAAGTCCATGGAGACGGTTACGAGACAGAAGTGGTCGCACCCTCCAGAAAAGGATTCTCAATCACACTGGCTCTGCGTCTAACCCATCACTGTCACCAGTAGGAGGCTTAACCCTCTTTAGTATGCACTTACCTTAGCTTAGTTACGCCGAAAACCATCGGCAAGGTCAGTAACTCCGTAATTTGAACATGGTTACCCAATTTAAAAATTAATTTAAAAGAGAGGAAAGGAAATAGTCAAATGAAAATAATTTTAAAAAGTCCTACAAATATATATGTTGCTATATAAGTTTGAAGAATATCACATGAGCCATTTACTCGGGAAAAAAAAAAATCTTCTTCAGAACTTTCTTCCGAATCATACCTGGAACCTCATCCCAGTCGAAATCTAGGTCACTCTAAGCTTCATTACCCAGCACTTTCACTAAGTCTTATGCCGTAAATCCCACAAATCACAGTATCTTCATCACTAAATCTCGTTATAGAACGGCAGAAATCAAGGTTAGCGATGGCGAAAAACAGCATTTCGACCACACAGCTTTACATTTCCGTCCTTATTGAGACACTTAGTGAAAGGGCAAACAAACAAGGCTTTACACATTTGTAATCCAATATTTTTGTTGCTGTAGTCTGAGCAGAGGCATGTATCAAACTTGTGTACTAGTTAACTATGGAAAATTAACTTCCCAGAAAGTGATGACGTCATTTTTGCACAATATTGTGTTTGTTGTCATTGTTCTAATATTGCCTGACCACTTGTGTACAAGCTTTCATGCCGCATCTATGTTATCTACAAGAAAATAAACCCAGTCGAGTTTGGTATTAAAAGAATTGTTGGGAATTCGCCAATTCAGTCATCTCAATAGTGCAGATATATTACATTTTTCATGGCAATAACTAATTATCAAACCTACAGCCCCATTTGTAATGGCCGCTCAACCTTGCCGAACGCATTGCTGCACAGTGCGGTTAGCTGGCTGGTGGGGAGCGGCCTGCAGAAAACATTCCTTTCCCTCACCTGCATTCACAGCTTGGTCTCTGCAGCTGTAAACTCCCCTGCGACTCAAAACTAAGTAACTTGCTCTGAACAGCCGTGACCACAAAACTTTAAAAATTCATAACTCGAGAACTACGAAGTGTATCGACTCGCGGATTTTGCAAACGGAAGTAAATGGCCACAGGAAGAAGGAAGTCACGTTCTCGCGAGACTTCCTTTTCTACGAGAAATATGGCGGCGCCCATTGTTGCCACGTGTTTTACCGGGCGCTGACAGGTGCTCAGCGTTTTGGCTGTGTGATTTCCGGTTGGGCGCTAGCGGGTTCTCGCTTGTCAAGAGGGTTAACACGAGCTGTCCTGCTTATTTCGGAACAGTACAGGCACTACCAAACACTACCGAAGTGACTTGGCGGCAGTGCAGCGTCTCCACTGGCAGGTTTTCTTACAACGACTTGACACCGATCGCTCAAAGTAGAATGTGAGTACCAGGGCTCCTGGACAAAGGAAGATCTGGCTGTGGACAAGGAGCTGGAATCTACAGCACGAGAGTGATGCCACTGAAATGGCATGGAAAATGAGGGGGAGGGGGGGGGGGGGGGGGGGGGGGGGGGGGGTCTTCAACTGGAGGAAGTCAGAGGATCCAACGTGAGAAGTTCCACTGTATCAATTCAGTATCTCTCCCATGTCCCTCCCGCCCTTGACCCACCCCGAAACTCAACCCGCGACCCGAAAGTCCCCTGACCTCGGCCAAAGTTCGGGAACGCTCGGTGACCCCCCCGCTGGCCTGCCGGTACTTCTCCTTGGTCTCGGCCAGCTGGTCCTGCTGCTGCCTGAAGTCCCCCAGCAGGTGCTCCAGCTGGTGGTTCAGGTACTTCTCCCGCGAGGCGATCTTCTCCAGGGTGTGGGCGATCTCCCCGTGCAGCTTGTCCAGGTGGCTGCGGGTGTCCGTCAGCGAGTTCTCGATGCCGTCGCGGTGCTGGTGCATCTGCTCCAGGTGGATTCGCCAGTCCTGAAAGGGAAGGATTTTTTGGGTGCTTGAAAAAGAAAAATGGATTTCCCCCCCCCCCCCCCCCCCCCCCCCCCCCACCCCGTGATGACCGTGATCACAAGCGTCTTTTCCTGGACCAAACATTCAGATTTCATCCAATTTTCAAAGAATTGCTTCCCTTGATGACTGTTCTTTGTTTTGCCTGATGTGTTTCATTTAAACATTTTGTATGATTTTCACAAAGACAAAAAAAGGAATGTCACACCCAAACAATTCAAAGTGGCCACCACCTTGAGGAAGACAACGTGAAGACGATAGAGTGAACGCTTCTACCGATTTCAATCGGAATATGCATGAATTCTTCAATGAATGATAGGAAGAAATGGCTTCCTGGACAGGCAAATAAAGTTTATTTCAATTTTTTTTCCCTCATCTTTTTGTTTTCAGTGGGTTTTTAGGTTTTTTTTTCACCCCTTGTTTAGTGGTGACAGCTTTAAGAAAGAAGTGCTGCAGCAATGAAGACAACGACAAGTCAGAAAACTGGGTTAACCCCCTTGAAACTTAAGTCGGTGTGGGTCTGACCCATGTGAAGGGGGCAGACGTATCAGGTCATCAGGCCTCCCTTGTTTCTCATGACTCTTTTCCCCGCGTGGACAGCATCTTCTTATTCAGGCAAAGCAACGACACTTTTTTTTTTCTAACGCTCCGCAAACCCCAGGCATACTGATATGCTCTCAGTCAGGTTAACCAACGAATCATCATCTGCATGTCACATCAAATGCGTTGAAAGAAACAAATCTTTGCATTCTGTAAAAAGTTTACCCGGACATCTACCCAGCCTGGCTTATGTCTTTCCGTCACACACAGCAAATACACAGAAAAGGCTTTTTCGTTGAATGTTTATCCAACCTGATACAGAGATACAGTCGATGCCATTAATAGAACAAAAACAAAACAAAAAAAAGGAGAGAAAGATGCAAAGAGACGTGGATGTCTCAAATGAAGCCAGATCTGTCAAGTATAAGAGTGTCAGCTATTCCATGATTAAAACGACGGGTCCCGAAACACTGACGCAGACAAGCAGCATTCCAGACCACACACTCTGTGAAAAATTGCTTGACCACCGAGTTTTGATTCCGCTTGCTCCATTCACACGCCTTTACACAGAACCTCTTCCTTGTCTTCATGTTCCCACACACTTTTTCCAAAGCAGTCTTATCCACCCACTCGCTGTTCCACCTCATGTAATCACGTCTGGCACACATACTGAAAAGAAACGACAAAAGCACGGAAGAAAGCTGAGGTGGGTGTAGAGAAAAGAAATGGGGCATAAAGAAGTTGGTGGGCAGGGGAGGGACGGAGGAGAGGTGAGAGGGATGGTCTCATGGACAATACTAAGCTTCCCTTGATGACTGTGCCGTCTGATGCCGGACCAATGCATCAACTCAACGCAGGTGTCAGACCTCAACAGCCTATGTGGTCTGCGCCACGACATCTACGTATGTCTGACGATAAACATAAACAGTGACCATGAAAGGAGTGACAACTCACCTCATTTCTGGTATAAATGGTGAGCAGAACTGAGGGATTACTCACATTATCATCGGTACAAATGGTGACTTGAACCGAGGGATTACTCACATTATCATCGGTACAAATGATTACTCACATTATTATCGTTACAAATGGTGACTTGAACTGAGGGATTACTCACATTATCATCGTACAAATGATTACTCACATTATTATCGGTTACAAATGTGACTTGAACTGAGGGATCACTCACATTATTATCAGTACAAATGATTACTCACATTATTATCGTTACAAATGGTGACTTGAACTGAGGGATCACTCACATTATTATCGGTACAAATGATTACTCACATTATTATCGGTACAAATGGTGACTTGAACTGAGGGATCACTCACATTATTATTGGTACAAATGGTGACTTGAGCTGAGGGATCACTCACATTATTATCGTACAAATGGTGACTTGAACTGAGGGATCACTCACATTATTACCGTACAAATGGTGACTTGAACTGAGGGATCACTCACATTATTATCCGTACAAATGGTGACTTGAACTGAGGGATCACTCACATTATTACCCGTACAAATGGTGACTTGAACTGAGGCATCACTCACATTATTATCCGTACAAATGGTGACTTGAACTGAGGCATCACTCACATTATTATCCGTACAAATGGTGACTTGAACTGAGGGATCACTCACATTATTATTGGTACAAATGGTGACTTGAACTGAGGGATCACTCACATTATTATCCGTACAAATGGTGACTTGAACTGAGGGATCACTCACATTATTATCGTACAAGGGACTTGAACTGAGGTTCACTCACATTATTATCCGTACAAATGGTGACTTGAACTGAGGGATCACTCACATTATTATCGGTGCAAATGATTACTCACATTATTATCAGTACAAATGGTGACTTGAACTGAGGGATCACTCACATTATTATCGGTACAAATGATTACTCACATTATTATCAGTACAAATGGTGACTTGAACTGAGGGATCACTCACATTATTATCGGTACAAATGATTACTCACATTATTATCAGTACAAATGGTGACTTGAACTGAGGGATCACTCACATTATTATCGGTAAATGATATCACTTATTATAGTACAATGTGACTTGAACTGAGGATCATAATTTATTGGTACAAATGGTGAATTTAACCTAGACATCACTCACATCATCATCAGTACAAATGGTGAGAGAATTCTCACATCATCATTGGTACACACAGTAAGCTTCAACTGAGGGGTTACTCAAATCATTATCAGTATAAACAGTGCCTTTAACTAAGAGGTTTCTCACCTTATTATCAGTGCGAATTGTGACCTTAAGCTGTGGGGTCACGCGCTCCACTTCCAGTCTCCAGTCGGCAGCATCGGTCGTGGATTCCATGATCTCCTCCTTCTTTGGGACTTCAGACTGAAGAGTGAGACAACACTTTCGTTCAACAAAGTGGAAATAACTATGGCAGGAATCGAGAGAACACACAAACAACAATAAAAATAATCTCATCATAAAAAATATGTATGTTACTTACATGCATCTGCTTGAATCTGTTCCTCTCTCTATGAGAACCTGTTCATATGTTCTGACTGTTTTCAGGTTTTATGATTTTCTTTTCATGATTATTTTTTTTTCTTTTTAATCTGATGACTGATGTGTAAGGGACATAAGTGAACGATATCACCTGATGAAAGTGTAGACATATTAGAGCCAGAGTTTGTTTTTATGTATCATTATTAATCTAAAAACTTGTCTTTTACCTTCCATGAAACTGAAACGACAGTTTCACCGGGCACACGTGCGCATGCGCGCGCACACACACACACACACACACATGCGCACACTCACATACAACATGAACACAACATGAACACACCACAGGACACACACCACACACACACACACACACACACACACACCACACACACACACACACACACACACACACAACACCACCACACACACACACACACACACACACACACACACACACACACACCACACACACACACACACCACACACCACACACACCACCACACACACACTCACACACCACACACACACTCACACACACACACACACACTCACACACACACACACACCACACACACACACACTCACACACACACACACACACCACACACCACTCACCACACACACACACACACACACACACACACACACACACACACACACTCACACACACACACACACACACTCACACACACACACACACACACACACACACACACACACACACACACCACACACACACACACACACACAAACACACACACACACACACTCACACACACTCACACACACAACACACACACCTTGTTCAGATTCAGATTCTTCATGCCCTCCAGGTCCATCAACGGCTCATCTTCTTCGTCCTCATCATCATCACCACCCTGGTGGACACAAACACATCATCAAATTTACACACACACACACACACACACACACACACACACACACACACACACACACACTAAGTAAACACTCAAACAAACATGCATGACCACATGCAGATATACATTCAAAACACTGGATGCTTCCATACACACGCATCACATTCACATACACATTCCTTAAAAATCATCCGATATGACGTAATTTGAACGGATGTTTAACTGAAGAACCACCACCACCATACAAAACTCAACACACACACGTACACTCCTCACACCCAGTGCCCCACCTCCTTCCCACCCACCTCTCTCTCTGTCCCTCCTCTCTCTAAGATATCTTTTTTTCTCCTGTCAGAATGGTGTGGAATTTGTTTTATTTTCATTTGGTTTGTGTTTGCTTCCTTTTCTTTCTATTCTTTTTTTTAGTAGCATGATCAGAACCCACCAAAAGTAGAATCAGAAACTGAGAGAGTGGAAGAAAGATGCCAGCCATTCCAAAGAAATCCACATTTGAAAAAAGAGCTGCAGTGTGTTGCCATCACTGTCACAATTGCAGTCAATCAACCACACCCTACTTATCTGCTCAGTTAGAGTTCTGAATCGTCGTATCCTGACCTCATTATGACATCTGCCGTCACACTAACTCTTACCATCACCTAATCTTGCTCGTTAAGGTCTGAATCATGTTATCTTCCTTGACCTCATTATGATCATACTTGCCGTCGCACACACCAACTCACCCCATCATCATGGTTTTCTCGATCTCATTCAGATTGAGTTCCGAGTCGTCCTCCACAACATGGTCCTCTTCCACCTCCTCCTCCGGGTAAGAAGGTCTGCCCACGACAACCACATCTTGTTTTCGTTTTGTCTGTTTACTCAGTTATTCACGCATTTATCATCCTTTTTTTTTTTTAATTCAAGAGGTTTAAGCTCAGTCAACGTTATTTTAGGCTGCAGACGAAGCTTTCCCTCTTTAACTATGTCATCGTTCATCCCTCTTTAGCCCCCAATGCCCCCCCTCCCCCTTCCCCTTAACTCAACCAATGATGCTCAACTTAACCCCCCCCCCCCCACCCCCCACCCCCAACCCCTCCATTTCTGGTTGATTTTGACCGCTTTCATTGTGAAACCTATCCCCAAACTGGGTGACAAAACGCCTGTGTTTTTAGGCGGATTCTGTCCACACAAAAAAAGAAAGAAAATTGTGTATTTTTGCAAGCAGGGCAGAGTGCAGGAACTGACAGGCAGGCCGGTGGAAGGGGAAGAGCAGGGAGTGGTGGGAGAGGAGACAGTGGAGGATCAAGTAGAGGGGTGGGGGGGGGGGGGGCAAAGAAAGGGGGGGGGGGGAGACACCTTTCACTTCTTTAAACGTCACCGAAACAATCATGATTTCCTTTTTTTTTTCTTCTTTTTTTTTGTTTTTGTTTTAACGACTTCTGAGTTGACTTCAACGCAGTGACAGCCCTGGTATGGCCCTTTGCGGTCAGCTGGGCTATAAGCAACACTACCTTACCTTACCTTACTACTTACCTTACTTACTTACCTTACCTTACCTTACCTAGACAAAGCACAGGTAAAATGTCCATTTCTCAGCACTCACACTTTCCACTTGAAGCCAGTGGCAATCAAAGCTTCATCGGCCAGCCGATCCAGAACGTAGATACAGTGCTCCCACAACCCTGCTTCAGCTTCGACGGCGCGAAGTCGATCGTATGACCCTGACCACACGCATACATATGCACAGCACTGCATCAGAATCTACGCCGCAGCAACACACAATTGATCTGAAATTTGATATCTTTGATACGGCACCGCCAAATCTTACTGAAGTATTTGCTGCTTCATCTTTGGTATCCTTGCAGTGGAGTAACTCCCTCACCGTTAAATCCGACTCTTCCATACATGGCAACATCCTGAGAGCTAAATGCGCAGGCTGCCATCAACCCACCCACCATAGCAGACACTGCACTGTTGCAAAAAAAAAAAAATCATGGTGGTCTTCATTAGCGACTGTTGCGAGAGAGTCCAATACATGCAGCACCCGGTCTGTTAGCTTGAAGACAAAACTCTGCGTCCTTCTCTGTGGATGCCAGAACTGGAACCCCACAGCAGATCTTGTGTGGGGAAAAGAAAAAGAAAAAAGAAATGCCTCTGAGAATACCTGCTTCAGACTGATTTTGCATTTCTCATACAAGGAAGACAAGAAACACAAGACTGGTGCTCCGGACAGCACAGAACTCTTTGGCTGAACAAACCTTGGATCCTGCAGTTTGTGTGTGAAAACAACACTGTTTCACCATGATATAAAGTAACTGTTGAACGAGTTTTTTTTTTCTTTTCTTTTCTTTTTTAAAAAACAAAGCATGTGAAAAATACATAATATCAAAGTTCACAACACACAGAAGTTTGAATAATTAAAGAAGATTTATGACTTTTTTTTTTTTTTTTTTTTTGCTGTCCCATCTTCTGTGCCACCTCAGTGGCATTGCACCCACGCTGCTCATTCCGACAACCCGTCCACAGCCACAGCCCAGTCAGCCCCACCACAGCCCTGTCATCGGCAATCCACAGGGAGCAGTCAATGTCAAGTTGTCAAGAGGCAACCCACTGGAGGAGACACTGCACTGCTGCCGAGTCACTTCTTTGGTGTTCAGTGGCACCTGTTCTGATCCAACATATACAGGACACCACCTACTAAGCCCCCTACTGATGACAATAATGCTTAGTCGCAGAGCCGGCGTGAGTGAGCTCTCCCTCCGGAGGGCGCCACCACGTCCGTCCAACGACAGCCCCTATGGACCCGCTGATACCGGTGACCCTGACGGAACCAAACCAAGGCCACAGACGTGGAGAGGACATCGAAATTGAGGTCACCATGAGAGCAGGGCATGAAGGGCCACAGAATCTCAGACATTTTTTATGCTGATCGATGAGAATGAGGATGATTAAGATGATGCTACAAATTTCCCTTTTGGTCTGAGACTACATGACAGGGCTGTACTCTATGCTTCCTTTCATAATACATCCAGGCGTCAACCAGGCCCAAGAGATACAGACACCTGCAGTGTTGGTCAGGAAATTTGAGCAACACTCTCAGAGATGCCTCCATTAAGTGGATGAAACTCAACTGTGTGGTCCCAGTCTTCCCAACTGAGCCCGTAGCAAACTCAACTCTGGGTAGGAGCCGGTCGGAGCAGAAAAATCCCACATGACTGATTGAAATCGAACCCACAATCTCCCAGCCAGGGAGTTTGCGACGCTAACCACTTCACCACGGCGGCTGGTGAAGATTTATTACTTTGTAGATAGTTATCCAATCACTGCCACGTTAAAGTGTTCTATGTTCAGACAAGTATTTGCATTTTCTTTTGTCAATAACAAATCCTGATCTACATTTACCTCGTCAGGGGAAGTAACAGTGTGGATTGCAGTTGTTAATACCCTTGTGCAAGTGAATTTTGTACAGAGTCGAAATGAGTATTTCAAACAATCTGTTCCTCATTGAATGCAATATATCCAAGGTAAAGTATCCACCAATCAGGAAAATGTGATAAACCAGAAATTCTTGAAAAACAGAGGCCATTTCAAATATAACAATCTGTAGCTCTTTTCAGGAACTTTAGATAGATGAAATAAAACGCAAATAACAACCAGGTGATAGAATATCACCTACATTTTATCACCCATTTACAGTGTTTAAAGAATTATAGCACCGTTTCCTTTCAGGGCAGTCAGAAATGGCTGACAGTGAAACTTACACACACACACACACACACCACACACACACACACACACACACACACACACACACACACACAACACACACACACACACACACACTACAGATTGAAATTATATGAAAGAAGTTCTTTTCTGGTTTATAAATTTTCTTCCTTTTGAATACATAATAAAGTGATTAAATCGCCAATAAAGAACATCATTTAACGCTATAACACAATAAAAGTGTGAGTGTGTGTGTGTGCGTGTGTGTGTGTGAGAAAGTGTGCGTTGTGTGTGTGTGTGTGTGTGTGTGTGTGTGTGTGTGTGTGTGTGTGTGTGTGTGTGTGTGTGTGTGTGTGCGCGCGTCTGTGTCTGTGTCTGTGTGTACACAGAGCTGCAAACCTGCTCATGCGGCTTACAGTAGCATTTCACAATTTTCACAGTAGCATTTCCAATTTGACAGTAGCAACTTAATTTTGCGCGCGTTCTAAAAAGAAATCAGGCCTATAACCAGTTTTACGGACCACATTAAAGCTACAGTACTCTTAGTATATCTATAAATGTTATTATACAGAGATGAAGCAGAGGAAAAGGGCAAATTGTAAAAAAAAATCTACTGCTACAGTAAAACCAAAAGCGGAAATGCAGTTCCGACAGACCGATAGAGACGTTACTTAGCGCTGTCCAAACAAAACGAAAGTATCTTCGAATTTTTTTGTTTCGCCGCAGCAATTTAATGATCGTAGTAGCGTCGTAGCAAGCATTCTCTTGGCGTAGCAAACTACGGCGATCTCGTAGCAGTTGGCAGCTATGTGTACATGTGTGTCTGTGCATTTGCGAGTTCATGTGTTTGAAAGAGAGAGAGACAAACAAAGAGAGAATATGTGTGTGTGTGTGTGTGTGTGTGTGTGTGTGTGTGTGTGTGTGTGTGTGTGTGTGTGTGTGAGCGCGCGCATGCATGGTGTGCATGTGTGGTGCATGTGTGTGCGCCCAAGCATGTGTCAGTTTGTGCATGCAAGTCGTACTCACATATTTTCTCACTTCATCCAAAATACTTGAAATAGTTGCATTTGGGTCATCATACTGCAAAAAAAAAAAAAAAAAACGGTAAATCAGCATGTAAAACGTTGTCATTAATCAATGCGCAAGATGCCTGTGGACACACAGATCTTCATCAAACGGACACACTCACTTCCACACAATCAGATCAACAAGATTTCAAAGAAGAACCTGAATTCACGTTTAAATCCTGAAAACAAATGCTGACATTAACAGCAGTCAGCTTTCTATTGATTGTAAATCTGGTAAGTCTTGCAGACACTCTGCATCGCACATGTTCCTCCAACTCTTACAGATCTATTCTTTGACTGAAACGACATCTCAAAAAAAGATATTTTTCCTTCTTTTTTTTTCCATACAATTCCTTAACCAGACAAATAGCCTCCAACCAATTAGATTCTGGCATTTCTACACCTCTGAACAAAACGTGCACAAAAGCGAAGACTCAAACAAGCTCACTCCAGATCTGATATTGGGTCGCTGAGACCAATGTTGGTTTCATTATCAATCCACTGGACAGAAAGCATCAGAAAAATAAACCAAGAGCAACACACACACACACACACACAACACACACACACACACACACAGCCCTCTCCCTTCCACCAACGCCTACAAATGTAATCATTGTCACATATCCTCCCTCTCACATTGTAGAATAACCCGTTTTCTGCTCAAAGAAGCGGTGGTTCAAACCTTTGCAGTCACACCTTTTGTTACTACGGGAAGCTGACCCAGTCTTGGTCTGGCCCAACACAGAAACACAGCTACTGCCATCTCTAACTCACTGAACTGGGGGGGTGAAGCAGCTATTGCCATCTCTAACTCACTGAACTGGGGGTGAAGCAGCTATTGCCATCTCTAACTCACTGAACTGGAGGGTGAAGCAGCTATTGCCATCTCTAACTCACTGAACTGGGGGGGGGGGGGGAGCAGCTATTGCCATCTCTAACTCACTGAAATGGGGGGGTGGGGGGGAGCAGCTATTGCCATCTCTAACTCACTGAACTGGGGGGTGAGCAGCTATTGCCATCTCTAACTCACTGAACTGGAGGGGGGGGGAGCAGCTATTGCCATCTCTAACTCACTGAACTGGGGGGGGGGGGGGGAGCAGCTATTGCCATCTCTAACTCACTGAACTGGGGGGGTGAAGCAGCTATTGCCATCTCTAACTCACTGAACTGGAGGGTGGAGCAGCTATTCCCATCTCTAACTCACTGAACTGGAGGGTGGAGCAGCTATTGCCATCTCTAACTCACTGAACTGGGGGGTGAAGCAGCTATTGCCATCTCTAACTCACTGAACTGGAGGGTGGAGCAGCTATTGCCATCTCTAACTCACTGAACTGGAGGGTGGAGCAGCTATTGCCATCTCTAACTCACTGAACTGGGGGGGGGGGGGGGGGAGCAGCTATTGCCATCTCTAACTCACTGAACTGGAGGGTGGAGCAGCTATTGCCATCTCTAACTCACTGAACTGGAGGTGTGAAGCAGCTATGCCATCTCTTAACTCACTGAACTGGAGAGTGAAGCAGCTATTGCCATCTCTAACTCACTGAACTGGAGGGTGGAGCAGCTATTGCCATCTCTAACTCACTGAACTGGAGGGTGGAGCAGCTATTGCATGCATCTCTAACTCACTGAACTGGAGGGTGGAGCATTTATTGCCATCTCTAACTCACTGAACTGGAGGGTGGAGCAGCTATTGCCATCTCTAACTCACTGAACTGGGGGGGGGGGGGGGGTGGAGCAGCTATTGCCATCTCTAACTCACTGAACTGGAGGGTGGAGCAGCTATTGCCATCTCTAACTCACTGAACTGGAGGGTGGAGCAGCTATTGCCATCTCTAACTCACTGAACTGGAGGGTGGAGCAGCTATTGCATCTCTAACTCACTGAACTGGAGGGTGGAGCAGCTATTGCCATCTCTAACTCACTGAACTGGAGGGTGGTGCAACTACTGCCATCTCTAACTCACTGAACTGGAGGGTGGAGCAGCTATTGCCATCTCTAACTCACTGAACTGGAGGGTGGTGCAACTACTGCCATCTCTAACTCACTGAACTGGAGGGTGGAGCAGCTATTGCCATCTCTAACTCACTGAACTGGGGGGGGGGGGGGGGGGTGGAGCAGCTATTGCCATCTCTAACTCACTGAACTGGAGGTTGGAGCAGCTATTGCCATCTCTAACTCACTGAACTGGAGGGTGGAGCAGCTATTGCCATCTCTAACTCACTGAACTGGAGGGTGGAGCAGCTATTGCCATCTCTAACTCACTGAACTGGAGGGTGGAGCAGCTACTGCCATCTCTAACTCACTGAACTGGAGAGTGAAGAAGGACCCTGGCAGACAGGGGAGGTAAAAGATAATCATTAATTGCTTAATTAACTGACCCAAGAGAGCGGGGAAGATAGACATTAATCACATATTGCCTAACTGGTCTGCAAACAACTGCTATAGTATTGCGCAACGCTTTATTGACAGAAGTCATGAAATCTGGTGCAAAATATCATGGAAATACATGCATCATAAAAAACTGGGGAAGGATGGGGGGGGGGGGGGGGTAGGGGAAGAGTTCACCCGCAATGCAGGGCAAACATACAATACACAATGACAGGCAGAACGCATTATTATTATGGCTATGACCTCTTG
Source organism: Conus ventricosus (assembly GCA_018398815.1). NCBI lineage: Eukaryota > Metazoa > Mollusca > Gastropoda > Neogastropoda > Conidae > Conus > Conus ventricosus. Next base: position 40,538,479 of record CM031627.1, on the reverse strand, counting down.
GGGTTGTTCGAAGTTCTTGCCAGCAGTGCGCAGCAGCCAGGCAGCAATGGAGGTGAACATGTAGAACTGTTCTCCAGGGTTGGTTTGCACAGCAAAGTAGTGTCTGAAAAATGCAACACGGCAAAACAATGCTGTGCAGGTGTCACACACTATATACAAAATGTGGGTGTATCACCACCCAGAAACACAACTGCCCTAAGTCCTGAAAATCATATTTGTACAGGAGACGGAAAAAAAACATTATTATCCTACAAGATACACTGCAAGCTGAGTTACAGTACAAGTATTTTGCTTACAGTATGTTTATTTTTAGGATAATGTGATTGGGACCTGGCTACGTTATGCCCTTGGCCCGCTCTCATAGTATACCAAAAATCTCAAAAATCCAAAAATTCAAGTTACGGCAGCTGTATTTCTGAGAGGCAATATGATGCACTGAAGTCAGGAATCACTTACACTAGAAACTGTGAAAGGCAGTTAAAAAAAAAAAAAAAAATCTACACTGGTCAGATACATTGGAGAGAAACAAATGGTCAAACATGGACAAGCAAAAATGAACCTAAACTTTGGCAAATCTGAATTTCAACAGACCTGTCCCTTCAGTCTGGGGGTACAGTGTGTGCGACTCTAAATGAATAAAAAGGTAAGAACATGAACTCTCAGGGCTTCCCATTTCATTAATAATTGAAACATTGTTTCCCTCACTGTTTTCAATTTTTAACTCAATTTGGAAATCTTAAAGGGTGAAAATCAAATACCTTGCACAACTAATTTTCAGTGGATTTTAAGTCCTACTAAGAAATCATAAAAACTGGTGTCTTGTGATTATGTATGGAGATTTCAAGACTTTCAGTTGCACTGTAAAAAAAAAAAATCAACAGACAAATACATATAACTTGCCATTTTGTTCATTCTCAGAGTGTGCGTGCATGCGTGAGTGCACATGTTGGGTGTATAGGTTTGTCTAATAATTCATGTCATTGTACATACTTTAGTGCGTAAGCAGCTCAGACAAGAAAAACAAAATCTCAGCACCAAGACACCAAACTGAAATGACTAGACTAGGGATAGCATGCCAAGTAGCGATGTCAAGTCATCACAGACTTTGCCCCATCATGTGAACGGATCACTTCCCTTTGATCAAAATCCTTGTTTTTTCAAGCTGTAAAACCCCAGTCCTTCCCGAAGATGGAGTATGGCTGCCTTAATGGTGGGATAAAAAATGGTCATACACACAGAACTCCACTGCCTGTCTATACAGGCAGTGTCCGCAGGGGTATCTGCCTGCGTACGCAGAAAGAAAGTTCATCCCAGTCCAAACGGGCTGTAGACAAACTGATACAGTGAGGTGTGAGAATAGGAAACTGAAGCAGTGAACCACGTATGAGCCACTCACCTCGAGATAGGCTTTACGTTCAGCTGACGTAAGAAGTTGCGGTCATAATCCAGCAGTCGTAGTTTGTCTGTAAGCTCCTCCATGATAATAAAGGGCATGTAGGCTAAGCCTGGACCACCGATCTCTCCACCATCATCATCTGCCGCCGTTGTTCTTCTTCTGCCATGGTTCTCTCCCACTGCTGTTCTGAAAAGCCAATAGGTTAATGTACAAAGGCAGCATCAATAGCGTGCGCATGTGCATGCATAGGTGTGCATGTTTGTGCCGGTATGCATGTGTGTATGGGTATGTGTATGTGTGTGTGTGTGTGTGTGTGTGTGTGTGTGTGTGTGTGTGTGTGTATTGTGTGTGTGTGTGTGGATGGGTGTGCGCGTATGTGTGTGTGTGTATGGGTATGTGTGTGTGAATGCATGTGAACTTGAAAATCTTCAATCCAGCAACGGAGTCATATAAACATTGTTTTTTGTATGTGCTAACAACTTTATAACAATCAATAAAAGTACCATACAAATAGCGTATTTTTTTCTATGGACTAATCACAGTTGAAACAATAATTGTTTTCTTATGCTAAAATGACATGTATGCACAAAATGCACCAGTAAGTGAAAAGCCATAATTCTTGTGTGGAACAGCCTTAATACATTTTTACATTATATGATAGTTGGATAGCTGGCTTGAAAAAGGTAAAACAAATTGCTTGCAACTTGACACTCAGCTAGACTTGGAAATCGGAGGGAGTGAGAAGCAGCAGGGTATCACACACACACACACACACACACACACACACACACACACACACACACACACACAACCACACACACACCACACACACACAACACACACAACACACAAACTCACACACACACTCACAAACACAATTACACACACAAACACAATTATACACACACACACACACACACACACACACACACACACAACACACCACACACACACAAACAACACACACACACACACAATTCTACATGCCTCAAGCTGCCCCACAGACTCTCACATCCGCTCCTTATTCTCTTCTACCATTCCCCTCTGCATGTGTCAGACAAAGCCCTCGATGCCAGATCTCTCACAGCCATCAAACCCACCATCAAGACTTGGCTGGGAGCAACAGCTTTATTTAAACAAAAACTGATGCAATTCAAGAAACTTTTTTTTCTGTTTTTCTTTTTCTTTTTTTAAACAAATTTGAAAAATTCTTCACAAAGCTCTGCATAAAAAAAAAGTTGACAAACAAATCACAAGACAAAACACGACACGTTTCGACCTCTTAGGTCTTCTTCAGGCAAGATATACAATACTCAGGACAATGAAAATGAATGAGCAATCACTTATAAATCTTAATCCAATTCCGCACAAGGCGTTAAATTTTGATGTCAATCTTGGGCCAAACTGGAGGAATGTAAGTGATTGCTCGTTCATTTCTGTTGTCCTGAGTGCTGGGTATCTTGCCTGAAGAAGACCCAAGAGATGGAAACGTGACCTGTTTTGTCTTGTGATTCATTGGTCAACATTTTTGGGGCAGAGCTTTATCAAGAATTTTTCAAATTTTCTTAGGTTTCCACCTGTAGTTGCTTTACTGTGCATTTAGATCTTTTTTTCTTGTTTGTTTAGTTTTGTGGATACTGGAGGCCTGGCTGAACTGGTGTTACTTAATCAAGTTAATGGCAACACACCACAATAATAAACACATACCAATATTTCTTTCCTTATTTAAGCGGACCACCCTTTGTAGCTGTTGTGTAAAGGAATGTCCTCAGAAATTAACTAAAGACATACACGAACAGTAAAAAAAAGCCTCTCTCCAAAACACTTACATATATGTATGTGTATCAGCAAACCACTAGTGTATCTGTTAACATTGTTGCAAGAGCTTCTTTTTTTAGTAGTGTTTGTGTTTTGTTTTGTTTTGTTTTGTTTCCTTATGCCTATACACACAACAGAATACTTTGCATATAAAATACCATACCGATTTAATAAACAAGTGGAGTTGCAACAGTCCTTTTCTTGTAGCAGTCTCTATACTTTTGTCAAATCGCCTGCAGTCAATCAAATTGATTGTCAAAAGAATGCACCGATACGCATGCGTATGATAAAGTGTGACGATTTTCCTTTCCGGATTTTAGGGACGGTTCATTGTATTTATCGTTATTCGTACAAATTAAATTAAGAAAACAAAATGTTGGCAATTCGGAAATGTATCCATAAAATGTAATACATATTATTTGGGTCACTATATGTTGTATATTCTTAGATAGTCTGTCTTTAAGATTACAAATATAATTTTTAAAATGAATGATCGACTGCTCCTTCATAGTTGCCATAAACAAGCAAAATGGCGTCGAACACGGCAGAAGATGTGGAATCCTTCCTCAATAAAGTTGAAGAAATTGGTAATATATCATTGTAGTTCACAGTTTATGTTGACAGTGTCTTCTTAATAGTATATATTGTCTAGTGGTACTGTTTAATTTTTGCGTTTAGACCTTTTTGTTTGTTTATTTTGTAAAACATGAACAATGTTAGAACGAAAGTTCTTAGAAAGTTTGGGCAAAACCTTTCACCCAGTCTTACTCAATCCACCAGACAGCCACAAATAACATGCTGATTATTCTGCCGCTTTCTAATATGTGTTTGTCACTCTCCAACTTGGAAAGCCACTGTGAGTCAGAAAAATCATCCTGAATTGCCTTATTTGTTTAAAATGCATGTACACGACAAATTTCAGTTGGAAATGCCCATGCAAATAAATTGTATGAATCCTGGCATGATAAGTATTGCTTTTGTTGTGTTCTTGACAGTTTTTTTCCCAGATAGTTTCACGAGAAAGTTTCACGTAAAAGTGTGATAGCAGTACTTACACATTTTTTTAAGTTTTCAGCATAAATGAATGAAGAAGACATTTTAAATTATGGTTGATTAAGCTCAGTGATTTATATTGAGTCTGTGTGTTAGGTGTTTTTATTCCTGTATTCATTTTTTTCTGTATTTTAAACTATGATTCTGTCTGTCATTCAAAACTAACTAAAATGTGCCTTCATGTATTAAAATACTTGTGCACATAAGGACACATTCATGACCCGATTTCATTGCAGAGATGACCAATATTTATTGTCACTAGATGTAGCAGATTGCCTTGATAAAAAAAAAAAGGTCAGATTTTGAAGCAGTCTTTTGCATAGAATAAAGAACTAAGAAGAAACTTGCATTCTGTGTTTTATTAATTTATATTGAATGTCAGATATCACCCAGAAAGTACACCAAATGAAAATACTGTATGAACACCACACATGTAAGATCCCAAAGTAATTTTTGTGAAGTCAGTTTATGAAATCTCAAATAACAACATGATGCTCGACATTGATTGTCACTTGCCTGCACTGGTGTATGAATTTAAGAAAACTCGACATGGCAGTTACTTCTTTCAGGAATGTCCAGTTTGGCAGCTGATGTTCACTTCTGTTTACATTTACGTAGAACATGGAGTGGGTGTGCTATTCACCTTGTAAAATGAAATACCTAAAAGTTATGTATAGTTTGGGGTCCCATAGCATAGATCTCAAAATCAGTAAATAAAGACAACTGAAAAAATAGATTGTCTGAAACTATTTGTCTGTTTATTGAAAGAATGCAAAACATTTACATCAAATGTTAGTTTTTTCATGATTAATTGAGTCAGAAGAGTGACAATTGTGACTTGCTGGCGTATCTCTGAAGTGGCAGCAAATGGGTGTTGGTGGGTATGGATCATCTTCATTAACAGAAAATTTATGGTTAAGGCATGGATATGAAAACGCTGAATGTACAGTTCGATTTGTGAAACTAGTTTCCAGTTCTGCAGAAAAGGGGACCAGGTTGCACCATGAAACAAGATGGGATGTTGTTTATCCACACAACTCTGTAGCGATGTACTGAACAGCATTTTCTTTTTTTTTCTTTTCTTTTTTTCAAATTTAAAGCGTGAACAAGATGCCATTACTTGAGGGCTGAATAAGGGACATTGATTAAAAAGTGCCGAGACATTATTTGCTCCTACTTACACATAGCTTAAAAGGAATTAGCTTGAAAGCAAAAGTGACATTTAGTGATGATTTACGTGTGCATGCATTCGGGAGCATGGTTCACAGTTGTGAGTACTATACAGTATACTTGAGATGGGACAACTTTTTCAGTGATAAGTTTTGATTTTTTTTAATCACAGGACTTTTATTCAACATTTGTTTATTTTATAATTGATTCTCTGATTGAATTTTCCTTTATACTTGATACATTTAATTCAAATTGCTTATTTTTATTTTATTTGGTTGGGATTTTTGTTATTTATCTATGTATCAACAGTTCCTTATGAACTTGAGTACAGTGTGAAATTATGCTTTGAACAAAAAATTATCCTCAGTATACTTCCATACTCACACAGAGTCCATAGTTAAGGGACTGAACTCTGGAGATGACAAGCAGTTGAAAACGGCAATGCACAGAGCCGATGAGTTCCTCAAGTCTGCAAAGACCAAGAGTGCTGACAAAGAGGAGGAAAAGGATCTGCCTCAAACGACCACAGGTGTAGATCTCTCTCTCTCTTTCTCTCTCTCTCTCTCTCTCTCTCTCTCTCCTGTCTCTGTCTCTCTCTCTCTCTCTGCATGTGTGTGAATGTGTGTACTGTTATTCCTGATCTTTGTCCCAGTTTTGGTCTGTGGTCAAGTCTGGTTCTCTACATTAATCATTAATGTCATGATCTGTGTGATCTGTCTCTGTCAGTCTCACTCTTGGTGTATATCTTCTGTCTCATTTTTTGCCCTATTTACCACTGATCCTTAACCCTTCCAACCCCACTCTTCCCACTCCTGTTACCCTCTATGTATGTGTGTGTGGTATGTGTGAATCTACTCCTCTTCATTCGTAGCAGTCTCACTGTTCTTGCAAGCCCACTCACCATTCTGGATATTGTCTGACTGTGATCCATTTCTGTATGTGTTCGTGTTTATTTGTATTGTTATTGCAGGTGAAAGTTCACCTTCATATGTTTAAATACATTGTCACATCGTGCTTGGTTTTGTGTCATATTCTCTGTCTTGAAAGTGACTTCCCATTTGGCAGATCCTGTCAAACTAGTCAGAGCGAGTGCCAGTGTTTCGGCTACAGTGTTGCTGTTGTTTTTCTCCTCACGAATTTCAGTAATAATTTCAAGTTGAAATCTATGACACATCTTGCAGATGCTTCACAAACCAGTCAGAGCAAATGTTGTTTGTTAGCTCAGTGGTCAGGTGGTTTTCTGCAACCTTTTTTTACTCTGTACTGGATTTGCCTCCTTAGGATACAGAGATTCTGTTTGTTGAAAGGCTTGCATGTTTGAAACATATTTGTCATTGTTTGTAGCAGATGAGTTACCAAAGGAGACAACCTTGCATTTGAAAACTTGTTTAGAACATTTTTGTCTTTGTCCATTCCAGTTTAGTTCCCAGAGGAGACTACCACCTTTTTCTTCAGAGGACTTGCTAAGTTGCTTGTCTGAAAGTGAAACATTACTGTCACTGCTTGCACCAGATTTACCTACCAAAGAATACTGTCTTTGTTTGAAGACTTGTTAGTCTAGAGCCTTTTTGTCATTGTCTGTTGCAAATTTATTTCCCAGGAAAGGCTAACTCCCTATCCAGAAAAAAAAAAAAAATTTTTAAGAATTTCTGTAATTCATTGTGGAGAGATTCTGTTGTAATTGATTACCTGAATTCTTCCCTAGCCACAAACTCTTTTTTTTTTTCACATGGACTTCAGTTACCCTTTTGAAATGATCGCCTACTCCACCTCAAGGTTGATGTTTTTGTCCTGCAGAATTTGTGATGTGGGAATGTGTGTTTGCGCAGGGTTCAGCAAAACAGTCTCAACAAAAGCAGTGGCAGTAATGACGAGGGGGCGGCGGGAGGTGCTGGAAATACACAGGTCACTGATCAGCGTAAGTGTGGCTTTTAATCTCTGTACATGTGTGTTGAGTGAAAATTTTGAAAAAAAAAAAATGTAGGTGATCTTCACAGGTCGTTTATTCACACTGCTGTGCTACCTGCAAAATAAGGAAGACTGCATAAATTTGTCCAATTCTGTAGTTTTGGCATTCTTTTTTTTTCTTTTTACAGACTTAGCTGAGAACAGATGCATGCTAAAAACCAGACATACTGATCACATTGCAGTGAACAAGTCTGCCAGATGAGAACAGATGCTTGCTAAAAACCAGACATACTGATCACATTGCCAGTGAACAAGTCTGCCAGATGAGAACAGATGCTTGCTAAAAACCAGACATACTGATCACATTGCCAGTGAACAAGTCTGCCAGATGGGAACAGATGCTTGCTAAAAACCAGACATACTGATCACATTGCCAGTGAACAAGTCTGCCAGATGAGAACAGGTGCTTGCTAAAAAACAGACATACTGATCACATTGCAGTGAACAAGTCTGCCAGATGAGAACAGATGCTTGCTAAAAAAAACAGACATACTGATCACATTGCCAGTGAACAAGTCTGCCAGATGAGAACAGGTGCTTGCTAAAATCCAGACATACTGATCACATTGCAGTGAACAAGTCTGCCAGATGAGAACAGGTGCTTGCTAAAAACCAGACATACTGATCACATTGCCAGTGAACAAGTCTGCCAGACCATCAAGCAACACATCAGACCATAATGAAGATCTGCTGACATTGGTTAAAAACAAAACTCTGTTAAAATGGCTGTTCAAAAGATCCATAGACCTTCCTTAAGATATATCACTTTCAGCATTACTGTCAGCCTTCCCAAATTTTCCTTGAATTTTCCTTAATTAAGATGTTATTCCAGAAATCCTGAATTTAGTGGGGGGGAAAAAATCCAGAATGACAAAATTTAGTTTTAAACTTGCGGGGGGGGGGGGGGGGGGGGGGGGGGGGGGGGGGCATTTGGATCATTTTTTAATCGAGATGATAAAGTATTTACAGACTAAATCCCAAATGATGTTGTGTGGACGTTGGCAATTTATGGAAACTGTATGCATTGTCTTTTAAACTCCCCTTCGTCTGCTGAAACATAAGAGGGTTTGAAATGCTTCGGTCAAAAGCAGAACAGAGCTGGTGGAACCTGGTAGATAGCTCTGCGGTATAGCACAGACCTGACAAGTGCTATGCTTGCTGCGTACCATTCTGTGATTTCATTGACAATGCTACGCTACTACGCATTATTGTGAAAAGCTGTGGCCTAACCAGAAACTGAAAATCAGACAAACAAGCAAGCAAACAAACCATGCTCCACTGACTTACAGGCCAACAAACCATGCTCCACTGACTTACAGGCCAACAAACCATGCTCCACTGACTTACAGGCCAAAAACCATGCTCCACTGACTTACAGGCCAACAAACCATGCTCCACTGACTTACAGGCCAACAAACCATGCTCCACTGACTTACAGGCCAACAAACCATGCTCCACTGACTTACAGGCCAACAAACCATGCTCCACTGACTTACAGGCCAACAAACCATGCTCCACTGACTTACAGGCCAACAAACCATGCTCCACTGACTTACAGGCCAACAAACCATGCTCCACTGACTTACAGGCCAACAAACCATGCTCCACTGATGTTGAGGCCGCTTAAACAGAACCAAGGCAACAAACATCTTTAGACTGTAAACTTATTTCGTTTACCAAAAAAAATGGCCAAGTTTAGTTCAGAGAGGATGAAAGAATAAAAACCGTTACAGACAGTCATGATTTGAATACCTAATTGATTACTTTTGGTTTTGATTTTTGTAAGTCGAGTCAAAACCAAGCGATAAATAGCAAGATTTCCTTTTTGGTAGGCCACCATCATGCTATGTGCAAACCAAAGTGCTGCTGAAAGTGCTGTTGAGTCTGGTCTGTTGCATCGCATGGGAGTGCTTCGTTTTCATTTGGGATGCTTCACTGGAAATGTCGGAATGCTTTGCTTTGAGGTTTTGAGCCCTTGGTGGCTGTGATAGCTCCCCGGTGATTATTCAGGGAGTTGAGGGAGAGAGAATGTTTAGATTAAATGCATCTATTAATGTTGCTATCATTTTGTGATGCTTGAAGCGTTAGCATTCTGCTGACATGAAGTAATACCGGTGACGCTAACACCTGCAGGCATTTTTGTTCAGATCAGTTGTATGGAAAGGTCTTTTGACAGAGGCCTTCCTGGCCGCCCTGGAGGCAGATGCCAAGGAACGCTCAGAGCGACGGAAGGTGTCTGAAAAGGAGGCGCAAGGCCTGAAGGAACAGGGAAACCAGGCGTTCAAGGAGAACAACTTTGAAAAAGCCATCGAGTTCTACAGTCAGGTACAGTCACAACAACCAAAAGATGACACCCACCCCCCACCCCCACCCCCCAGACAGTCAAAAGAAGCAAACTGTGTTTGGAGCTGTTTGACGTTATGTCAGGCTAGGTATTTGTGTATTATGTACAATCAGTGTTACTTTGAAGTAAGTTTGCTGGATAACTGTTTGGTGGAGATACGTTGTTCATGATGCTACTACAAGCACAGAGAAGGATGTTGTTTTTCAGATCTCTGCTTTTATGTATGTGTGTCTGAGTGTGTGTGTGTGTGTGCGTCAGTCTGCAATCTAACTGTAGCTGGGCAACTGAGCAAGTCTTACTGAAGGTTTTACAGGACAGTGTTTTAAAAAAAAAATGTACGTCGGCAAGTAATACTATCTGGAGAGTGCTAGGTATGAACCTGATGAAATGCCCAGGGGAAAAAACATACTAGGAAAACATTTTCATCAGTTGAGGTTAAGTAGGCGGTTTGTCTCACTTAAATTAGGTCATGACAGTGACACTGAATACCACTGGAAGTGACTCAGCAGCAGTGCAGTGTCTTCTGTGATGGGTTGCCACGTGACTACCTGATACTGACTGTCCCTGTGGAGTGCAAGGGCTGCAGCAGATTGTACCTTAGTGTGGCTGTGTATGGGTTGTACCTCAGTGTGGCTGTGTACGGGTTGTACCTCAGTGTGGCTGTGTATGGGTTGTACCTAGTGTGGCTGTGTATGGGTTGTACCTCAGTGTGGCTGTGTATGGGTTGTACCTCATGCGGCTGTGTATGGGTTGTGCCTCAGTGTGGCTGTGTATGGGTTGTACCTCAGTGCGGCTGTGTATGGTTGTACCTCAGTGCGGCTGTGTATGGGTTGTGCCTCAGTGTGGCTGTGTATGGGTAGGGTTGTACCTCAGTGCGGCTGTGTATGGGTTGTGCCTCAGTGTGGCATGTGTATGGGTAGGTTGTACCTCAGTGCGGCTGTGTATGGGTTGTACCTCAGTGCGGCTGTGTATGGGTTGTCCCTCAGTGTGGCTGTGTATGGGTTGTACCTCAGTGCGGCTGTGTATGGGTTGTGCCTCAGTGTGGCTGTGTATGGGTAGGGTTGTACCTCAGTGCGGCTGTGTATGGGTTGTACCTCAGTGGGGCTGTGTATGGGAGAACTGTAAAGAGAGGCGAGGAAGTAATGCCAATGAGAGTGGGCAGAGAGGATGAGGCAGAAAAAACTGAACGACTGCTTTAACTCCTTCAACACACGCATGAACTGTGTGATTTTTTTTTTTTTTTGCCTGGTGCGATGTGCTCATGGGCTGTATTCAAGGAAGCAGTCCTCCTAGATCTCCTTTGGCATGAAAATATACCACAAAAAAGGCCAGACCATCGTTTAAGTCAGTTTCGAGAGTTTCTTTTATCAGGCTTGGTTACACCTGTTTTAAAATTGCAGAAATGTATGTGCAAGATTCTGAAGGGAAAGCAGAAATCTCCATGCACATGTTAGCTGGCAATGTTGCCTGCACCAGATATGTTGTAATAAAAACAATCTGTGAGAGGAAGGAGATTTGGGGGGGGGGAAGCAGATCCAATACAAAGGCAAAAAGTAGTTCCTGGAAAACAAATCATCAGAGGGATGTCAGAGTTAGGAACTTTCTGTTGGGAAGTGAGTGCTACACAGGCAAACACAAAAATGGGTCAGGGAGAAGAAAAAAAAAAAGAAAGTCTTAAGAGGGAGGGAATCTTTACGGGAGGTAAGCTGGTACAGAAGGAGACAGGATTGTGCCAGAGAAGCAAGTCTGGGTTGAAGAGATCGTTGGGAGATGAATCACAGACAAAGACGGACATCGCTCGGTCAAAACAGTCTTGAATACTCAATAGGGATATGTCTTTATTGGAGCAGACGTGGGAATCTTCCGCCTTTCGGCGGAATTCCGCCTTTTTGGAGGCCTCAGAGGTCATTTTTGAGATCGATGCAAATCCGTTGAGAAAACTGGGGGGGGGGGGGTATGTTATAGTGAGGTTTGGTTTTCGTAAGAAAAAGCTTGGATCGCGATTTTGTTCTCGATCGGTTTGTTATCAAATGGAAAACTTGCCGGCTGTTTGGGCACCAGGGACAGATTACAGGAAATAATGGAATTCGGCTGACTGAATATACAAAGGACACGGGAAGTAATCATTAGTTGTGAAAAGTGCCATTTGCGGATTCCGGCATCATATTGTCAAGTTGCACGTCCAAAGTTCCGAAGTCGTCAAAACATGATTCCTGACATCACCGAGAATGAGAAGTTTTTGGCCACGGGAGATCGATTTCCTCTGTGAAAAAACAAGTGGAATGGAAGTGGCTGGAGGAAGATTGTGCGTTACAAACAGTGCTTTATCTCGTGGTATAAAGAGGACAGGTAGCCACGAGGTGGAAGATCTTTGTGGCAAATAGAATTAAAAAAGCTTGTTATTTTAATTTTTTTTCTTGCCAGTTTTATGCAATTTCTGGGGTGAATTTTTAGATTACTGAAATATGAAAAAATGCTCAGCTTCAGGGAGGCTTTGCCCCTGACCCCCCACGGGCGTTGCCCCTGGACCCACCTGGGGGCTCGGCGGCCAAGGACCCCCGCCTCCCTAAATTTTCCTCCTTTTTCACTTTTTCTTATTCCCACCTTCTGTGGGAGATAAATCTGCTCATAGAATAAAATTTCAGATATGAAATCGTCATCTTCATTAGCCTGTTGATGAGAATTACCCAGCATATGCTGACAAAAAATCTTAACTTGATCCAGGAAATTCCAGAAGTTTAACAATTTCCTTTTGCCTTATGTTTCCAGTCGATTTCAGCTTCACCCAAAATGAAGGCATCTTCAAAGATAGGTAAATCGGAGTTGTTCACAACTTAAACCTTGTCACGTTAGCCTTTCAAAAAGATGGTCCAGGTCTTCACTGAATCGTGCAGGTCTGGCATATGTTAGGTTGGATTGAATCCATCTCCCTCTGTTTCATATCCACCACCTGCTCGACATGTTGCCCACTGTCTTGATTTTGCGTTCTTGAACCACTTTGGGAACTGAGGGACCATAACGGCAAATTCAGACTTGGGAGCCTAACTTGAGTTGAAAATGCACTAGTGAAATTGAGTCTTTAGAGGGAGGTAAACGTTACTCTGGTCAGTACAAAACTGGTGCACAAAGCATCTTTATTGTGACGGCTTTCAGTTCAGGAATTGTTTCAGCAATCAGGTAGCAACAGAAAAAAAGAAGGTGGTTTTGAAGGGGTCTGTGAGTGACACGTCTGTTACAGGTGAATGCTTGGGGTATGTATCCATATATATTTGTGGTCTCTTACTCAGTTTGTGTACTAAATGGGAGAGTGGATCTGTCGATTAACAGGCATGAAAAATAGAAAGGAAAACTTGATGGATGGTTATGTTGCTATTTTTTCTTATTTTTTTTGTTTTGCAGGCTATCGATAAATGCGAGACACACCAATGCTGTACACCAACGTGCACAGGATTTTTGATCAAAGTGGGAAAAATACGAAGAAAGAAGAAAGAAGCATGAAGGACTGCGACTGGGCTCTCAGGGTTGAATTGTCTTAGCAGTTTTTTTTTTTGTTTCATTCCTCTCTCTCTCCTCTCTCTCTTCTCTTCTCTCTCTCTCTCTCTTCTCTCTCTCTCTTTCTCTCTCTCTGTTTTTAGGGAGAGTTTGTTTTGTTTTTGATTTTTGTTATTTATTAACCTTGTGTATTATTTCACTGTTTTTAAGAGTGTTTTCCCTTTAAACCAAATAGCCAGTTCCCATATCACGTAAGATCTATTGGGCCTCTTCTTTCTCTTTCTTTGTTTACTGTCTATGTGCGCCTCTGTTCGTTGTTCTGTCTAGCTCTTTTCTTATTTACTTTTGTCCATCCACTCCTCCATCTCGGTCTCTCTCTGTCTGTTCTCTCTCTCTCCTCTCTTCTCTCTCTCTTCTTCTCTCTCTCTCTCTCCTCTCGCTCTCTCTCTCTCCTCTTTTCTATACTTTGTCTATTTCATCCCTCCCTCTACAAGCCTTCTTCCCCTGTTTCTGTTTCTCAGGGTCTTGTCCCTGCCGTCTGTCTATGACCATTTCAAGTGCAAAGATGAAAAGAACTTGCTTATTTCAAGTCTAAAGATCATCACTTTTGACACAAACACCGTCGGAGACACATCCACATAGGTGTATGACATATAAGGGTGTTGGTCTAGGTTTTTTTTTTCTTTCTTTTTAGCCTGTAGCACGCTTGTTTGGAGCATGAGGTGATCGGGATCGGAAAAAAAAAAATACCAACCATCCACAAAACTTATGTCATGGAGTTTAAGCCAATATCTCCCCACCCAAAATTGCGACATTATCCGCCCACCACCCTGGCAGTTACTGAATAAGTGATGTTTAGGATTATTACTACTCCATCTGAATACAGTTGGGTGATTAAAGTTTCCCGAAGATGGTGGAGTAGGCTGCCTTAATGGGGGATAAAAAATGGTCATACACACAAACTCGCTGCCTGTCTATACTAGCAGTGCCAGTTGTCCGCAGGAGTATCAGCTGCGTACGCAGGAAGAAAGAAAGAAAGAAAGTGACCGTTTTTGCAGCAGCATGTTTGTGTGAAAACCACAATGATGGGGAGGGTGGGGGGGGGGGGGGGGGGGGGGTGTTAATGGATTTAGGTAAAAATTATAGATTTTAAAAAAAAAAGGAAAGAAGCCCTGGACTGTCAGCACATTAAGTGACCAGGGGTAACAGCACTTTCAGTTCAACAAGACAATGGTGGAGTGAAAACTCTTAGTAGCTAATGAATGGAAAAAAAGATTGTAAAAAAAAAATTAAAATAAAAAAAAGGAACAGTGGATGCTGTTAGTAAAACCTCGAACCAGTGAATCAAAGTGGAACAAAGAAAAGGCAGTGTAAATGAAGCTTTAGACAGGTGAATGAAAGAGGAACAAAAGAAAAGGCAGTGTAAATAAAGCATTGGACAGTGTGAATGAAAGAGGAACAAAAGAAAAGGCAGGGTAAAGTGAAGCTTTAGACAGGTGAATCAAAGAAAATGCGTGTACGTGAGCTTTAGACAGGTGAATGAAAAGAGGAAACAAACAAAAGGCAGTGTAAATGAGCTTTAAGACAGGTAAATCAAAGAAAAGGGGGAAAGAAATGCGGTGCTGTTGGAATCTCACCAGTTGGATTTAAAAAGTTAGGAAAAAACAAAAGAAAAGAAATAAACCAGGGGTGCAGTGGAAATGCACCTCGAATTTGGATAAGGGGGGGGGGGGGGGGGGGAGTGGAGCAGTTACACTGTCTGTAGCTCAATCAAAGAAAAAACGAAAAGAAATTCTGATAACTGAAGTCAAAGAAAAAAGAAAAGAAAAATCCGGTGGAGCGTTAGAAACTCTCTTTTGCCCACCTTGAGAAATTCTTAAAGTATGGAATTTTACCCTGTATGACCCAGCCTTGGGGGCCAGAATAGCTCAGTTGGTAGATGCGCCAGACTGTAATCAAGGGTTGTGGGTTCGAATATCCTCTGCGGCCGGTTTCAGTATTGGGGGATTTTTCCTCGGAGTTACATTGTTCTGACTCTGTTTCCCATACAGTCCTTTGAATGGGGGACTATAAACCGAGGTTTCCATGTGTTGAACCACGCATAACATCTTGCACACACATAAATCCCATCACAACTTTTGAAGGAGAAGGCCAGTTGGCCGTTGTATGGATGACAACGTACACATAGCATGCACCTTCCTGGAAGATGGAGTATGGCTGACTCTAATGGCGGGGGATTAAAAAAACGGTCATGCACACAAAATCCACTCCCTATGTAGGGTAGATGGGATTAATACTTGCACTGTCCCATATAGGGAGTGTCCGCAGGAGTATCAGCCTGCGTATCAGAAGAAGAGAAGACCCAGCAATAAAACGTATTCAAACATATGGCCAGTGCTGCCATGCTGAAAAAAAATATGGAGGAGAAAAAAAACCAGTGCACACGGCAAAAGTTCGGACCCAAAATTCCTTCACCCTGACAATGCATGTTTAATATTCTCAGGCAGTTGTACAACAGAGGACTAGCATGAAAAAAGATGGTCCTAGCTTAATTATCATTGGATTTCTCAAAGGCTTTTGACCACACTGTTTACGATTTTATCCACACTGGATATTTTGAGTTTACATTGTTTAGTCAGTGGGTGGGGAGTTACTGTTACAGGAATCCTCATAAGTGGTCAGACTTCAGACATCTGCTAACAGACAAAACAATTATTCATGAGGTAAAAAAAAAAAACGAAAAAGAAGAAAGAAATGAAGGCGGTAAGCTTCATGCTTTACTGGGAGGTGTTGACACTCGTGCTGTGTCGGCTGTGCAGGCAAACGCTAACACCATCAAGGCACAGTGCACATGGGCCGCGCTCACCTGGCCCTCCACCGCTACAGGAGGCCAGGGACAGCTGTCAACCAGGTTGCTCCACCATCGACCCAAGAAACAGACCCTGGTGCAAGGTAACGCTTCAACCCTAAGTCCCTTTTGACAGCTTCATTTTGGGGTGTCAAGGTGTGTGGTCGTGTGTGTGTGTGTGTGTGTGTGTGTTCACGCGTGTGTGTGTGTGTTGTGTTATGTGTGTGTCGTGTGTGTGGTCGGGGGATGTGTGTGTGGTAGTGTGTGTGTTGTGTGGGTGTCGCGCCGTGTGTGTATGTGTGTGTGTGTGTGTGTGTGTCGCGCGCGTGTGTGTATGTGTGTGGTGTGTGTGTTGTGTAGTGTGTGTTGGGGTGTGATGTGTGTCGTGTGTGTGTGTGCTTTGTTGTGTGTGTTTTAAATAAGTTTATGAACATCCGCTGCTCTTTGTGGAGCGTATTATTTGTGACCGATGGTTCTTGGCTTGAATGGTTCAGCAGTTGCTACCTTGGTCACATGTACTGCTTATCTGTACAGAGGAAATGTACTTGCAGTGTAATGCATTGTCATGATTTAACTTCATAGTACAAGAGACCTCTCTGTATGGAAATGGGGTTGTCATCCCTAGAAGTGCATTCTACCAGTAGTTCGTTGCTATCTTTTTTCTTTTTTCTTTTTTTTCAGTGTATGCTTTTTTGTTTGTCTTCAGTCTGGGTTTTTACTGCAAAGTTTTCCCAGGGGAGGGGCATTTTCCATGTCACCGTGGGTTTTGCCTGACGCATGCATGCTGCACACAAAGAATTTGTTGTTGTCTCATCCAAAAGGCAATAAATCAGGTTGCTAGTTTACTGCTGGTAACATCACTGTGTGGACAATTAGTGAGTTACAAATTTTCAGGTTTTTACTAACATATATTTCCAGAAACAGGCTTCATTCCATGGTGAATCAGACGAAAAAGTAATGGAATGAATCTGTGAAATTGTTTTGATGGAAGTTCTTCAGTTCATACAGTGGTGTAGGAAATTGAGATTCAGGTGCAGATGTGGAACTAGGATAGGTAATTCACACCGTCCGCACCCTACCTCCCTTTCCTCAGTGGTGTAGGAAATTGAGAATTCCAGGTAAAGATGTGGAACTGAGGATAGGTTGTTCACACCATCCGCACCCTCCTCCCCTACTCAGCCCCCCCACTGGTCATCAGTTTACTTCAGATGTGGTGGATGTTTGTGTGGGAAATGGATTCATGTTTGTTCAGTTTTTCTGAGTCATGTTTGTTCCAATTTTCTGTTTATGTTTGTAATTTTCTGATTCATGTTTGTTCAATTTTCTTGTTCATGTTTGTTCCGTTTTCAGCTTTGTCATTAGTTTGGCGTTTTTCTGAGAGAGGTATTATCCCAGCGTACACATTGTCTCATCAACTCGAGAGATGCAGTCTTGTGAGTGGAGGTGAATATTCTGACCACTGGGAGCTGCAGATGTGAGGTCGTCTCTTGAGACCGTTCCACCGGAGGAGGCAGGGGTTTCAGATCATAGAGAATTAGTCCCCTCCCCCTTTCCCTTGTCTCCCCCCCCCCCACCCTTTATATCTCCCCCTCCTCCGCCCCTTTTACCTCAAGTAGTACATCCCCCGTCTCCTTCCTCCTTCCTTGCTCTGCACACCCCTCCTCCCCCCCCCCCCCCCCCCCACCCACCCCCATCTCCCCTTCTCTTCTTGAACCACCTGTTCCTTGCCGTTCCTATCCTGTGCCAATCCCAACTCCTCTCTCTCTCTCCCCCATCACCCCCCATGGCCCCAACCCTTCCAACCCGTTCTTGCCCGTCGTTTCCTGTCCATTCCCCTCTCCCTCCGGACGCTTCCCCTTTTCTCGCTGACGAAAGCTTCTTTTTTTTGTTTTTCTCACACTTTATCTGATTTGCCAAAAAGCGATGCAAGATTGACTGTCTTGGAATCTCAGGGTCCTTTGCTTCACCATACATTCATGTGATGTTCTAGTAGAAAAAAATGATTCCCGGTGATCGGTTCTACTAGGTAATCGGTCGGCATATAATAATAATAAAAAGAAAGAATAATGATATTTATGGCTCTTAATCTTGCATCAGCCCTAAGCGCTTACTAATACATCCCTCACCCAGAAAAGATAAATGAAACCAGTAAGAGATAAAACATTGCAAGAGTACTTGCACTACAAACAAGAGGGCATATTGACACACATCATGTACACACACACCACACACACACACACACATTGCTGAAGTAATTTGAAGGGGAAGAAAAAAGAACTGCTATTGTTAGGTAAGAAGGGTTGTTTTTAGAAATGCCTTGAAGGAAGACAGAAGGTTTGAAACTAGGCAAATGTATTGGGAGGTGTATTCCATATTTGGAAAAGCTCAGATTGAAAACTGATTTGTTTGTCCAAATGGCGAAGGCTTCAGACAGCAATAGACTGCATCACACAAAAATGGATGGAACGTGCGCTTTATACATTAGACATATTTCGCTGTTAACAGTTTCTTAATCAGTGATTGTGTCTGAAGTAGCGAAGGAAACAGACGGGGGCGAAAGGGGGGAAAGGAAACTGTTCCTCCATCCAGCTTCTTGAAGCGAAGGAGCTTTGATCGTTTCAGTAATACTTGGGAAGAGGTTTGTCGGGGCGGAGTCGACCCCAACTTGGCGGAGCAGGAAAGGCAGGAGCAGTTTGAGGCAGGGGACATGGAGGCTCATGGGCTGGTTGCAGGTGTTGGGAAAGTGAAAGTCCCTGACCAGCTCCTGTACTACAGAGGGGGGGAGGGTTCAGGTGCTGTCAAGTCACCTGACACAGCAAGTTCTGATGAGCTCCCTGATTTGGGAGGGGGGGGGGGGGGGGGGTGGAAGGGGAGCGTGGATTGGTGATTGTATGTATATGTGTGTGTGTTGTGTGTGTATTGTGCTGTGTTTGGTTTGTTTTGGTTTGTTCGGTGAAGAGGTTCATGAACTAACCAAAATGGTTTTCGTTTTTAAAGATCAGCCTTCCAAATAGCCTGTGCACCTGTTTCATTAATTATATTTATGCTGAGTACTTGAGCTGGACTCAAAGGACTATGCAGTCAAAAGTGATAGCTAGTATGTGTTCACACATTTTTAACTGTTGTTGTCACATTTCCTTGGTGGATGAAAAAGTTTTGATGAACAGAAGATTCAGTGAACCCAGTTGTCTGATGAAATATGTCAGAGACACTAAAACATGTTTTTAACTGATATGATGAATATGACACCGGACACTTAAAACATGTTTTTATTACACATACTATACCGTGGCTCACTTATGCAATAGCGGCCAGCAATTTGCTATCCTGCATCGTAACAATAAAGTCGTACGGCCAACAAAACGCCTGAAAAGGGCCTCGTGCCTTGAGCATGCTCAGAGCATCCTCTTTTTCGGCCGCCATTTCCCAGTGAAGCCGCCGTATTCACGAGCAGCTAAGTATTTTTTTCTTTTCTCGCAATCGATCGATTGTTGTTGCTGTTCGTTGGTGTCTTGCTTATGTTTTCATTAAGGGAGAAACGTACATGAAGCGATTGGGTGGTAAGGCGAGATTTAAGAAGGTTTCGTCTTTCGATTCCGTATCCTCGCCCAGCAGGCTCAGGCTCTTTGTCTTTAGCTCCGCCTAAAACCCTCCTCTCCCTTCAGCGTTCACTTTCTCCCCAATGGTTCACTTCACTCAGCTGCGGTTCTGTTGTTGTGACAGCGAGCGCTTTTCTCGCAACCCACATTTTGTGGCGCTGATCGGCCTCAGCTGCGGTTTTGCAGATTCGCCCCTTTGCCCCATATTTAAAAAATGGTTGAGCGACTCAGCTGCGGTTCTGTCGCACCCGTTAGTGATCCTGTGTCCGTTCAGACTGCGGTTTTACTGGCACAGTTCGATTCCCATGGCAGATTCGAAGATGCACGGGCCCTCTACGGAGGCGCCGGGGCAAATGACGTAGAATTCGGTCACCCTCCCCCTTTCGATCGTAGGCGATCCAAAGGGAAGCAAAACTCCCTCTCAGGGCTTGAATCTTGTTTCGGCCCCGGTTGTTTCCCTTCCCCCGCTCATGTGTCTGCCTCTCTTTTGGGCCAGCAGATCCACCGGGGTTTCGCCTCTTTCCCGAGCCCACCCTCAGGGGACCGGGCATTAGTCCCCCCACTTTCTGGGTTTGGGCCAGCAGCCACATTCTCAGCCCCCTATCATGGGGGTCAGGGCCCTTTGCCATGGGGCGCATGGGCCATGGCATTATCCCCGATCCATGGGCTTTCCACAGCACCCCTGCTCCGGGGTTTCCCTGCTGGCCGGGTTTTATTGCCAGCCCTCCACCAGGTTGCAGGCCCCTCGGCCACCCGGGGATGATCCCTCTCCGGAATGTCTGGGGAATCAGCCATCCGGCACTCGGGGGCTTTTTTTTCCCTCTCCTTCCCGCGCACCGCTTCGCCAATGGGCGGACCCATCGGGTCTGTGGATCCGACCTGGGGGATTCGGCGTCGAGGGAGAGGACCAGTCACCCGGGTTCTTATTCCTTTCCAGGAATCGGTGGCTTTTCTGGCTTCCTTGTTCGGAGGCGGTGGTCATCCTTCAGGAGGTCAGAGCCCCTCCCTTCGGCGCGGAACTCGCCCTGGGATCTGCCCATTGGCAGTAGGACTCTCTATGCTAAAGGAGTCGGGAGGGTGGCGATTGCATGAGGAGGGCCCAAATAAGGAGTCGGGCACGGTAGGACAGGGGGTGGGGGGGGGGGGGGACCCATGCCCGGTTCTGTCCCCAATTTCCTTAGTGCGCTGGCGTGCCGGGAAGTTCCTCAAGCCAGAGAGGCTTCCAGTTGCCAAGACGGCCTTCTTAGCAAATGACACTCTCCCAGAAGCCTCTCCTCCCCTCTCCCAGGAGGACTCACCCCACCCCCTTGGTCCAGAGGAGGTCAAAATCACTCGTAGGCAGGTATCCCCTCTCAGAGCGCTTGCCTCCTTGCCGTTAGAAGTGGGAGTGTCGGCGAGGAGGGGTTTGGGGCTAATCGCAGTTATGGATCTTTTCTAGGGCGGGACTAGTGTTGCCCTTAAGGATCCTGATTCAGATTCCTTCACCATTCACCAGTCCGCGGACCCCAGCTGACGGTGGTAGCCTGTTTTCAGGTCAATGGCTGAAGGGCTTAAGTATTCAGCTGGGGCCTCGCTAGGCTCATCGGAACTTCGTACTAGCGAGGAGAGATGCGGTCCTTTTGGCATCTTCTGTGGCCCGTTGCTCCCTCTGCCGCGCCTCCCTCAGAGCCTTTGCCTGCAAGTCAGGGTCTCTGTTTGGGAATCACGTACAGGCTACCATTAAGAGCAGGCCGAGATTAGGCGTGACATCGCCTTTCAATAGGCCCCCTCCCCCGCCCGGTTCAAACGCAAGGCGCCAGCGCTTTCTCATCACGGTTCCCTCTCAAACCCAAGCGGACGGACGGTCATTTTGGAACCGGGGGGGGACCGAGGCAGGCAACAGCAGGGGTCGGCCTCAGGCTCGGCCGGGGGTCGAAAAGCTCCTCGCCCGCAGACCATGCACCCCCAATGGGACTTGCCCCGACCTGGGCACTTCACCCCAGGGCGGTTCCTGTGGGCTGTCTGTAGGCACCTCAGTGTCCTGGAGCGGCTTCCGCAAAGCCTGGGCTCTGCGGGTGATCAGGTCGGGTTTTCGTCTTCCTTGGTGATGCAGTGAGTGAAGGCTCCTCTCACTCCTTCCCCCCCCCCCTTTCGCTCCCCTTGGGGTCTGGCGGCCTTCTCAAGGGCCTTAGACCGGAGGTCCTTTCGTGTTAGCAGGGGAGCCACGGAGGAAGTCTCTTCCATTCCTCGCCGGGTTTGTATGGCCGCACATTGTCGTGGTTCCAAAGCTTCTGGAGGATGGAGGGAGACCGTTTTCTAGATCTTCGCCTTGAACGGTTTCTTATCGTCCTCGTTTTCGGATGGAAACCCCCATGTCAATCAGACGGATGCCTTGCATTCCGGCGACGGGCGGTATCCATCGAGTGAAAGATGCGTACTTCCATCTCTTGATCTCACCCTAGGTACAGGAAGTACCTCCGCTTCGTGTGGAGGGAAGCGCGTTTTTCTGTTCAGGGCTCTTCCCTTTGACTAGCCCCGGCCCCTGGGTTTTCACGAAGGTGGCTCGGGAACTTTGCTTGCATGTTCGGGAGAAAGGAATTCGTCTGAAGGCCTATCTAGACGATTGGCTTCTTCTGCCTCATCCAGCACTCTGTGCTCCCCGCAAGCCCGGAGGGTGTTAAGCTCTGTCAGCAGCTGGGATTTGTTCGAACGAGGAGATGTCCGATCTCACCCCGTGCAGCGGTTTAGTATTGGGCATGTCCTTCCACACCACCGACTGGCTGGGTCTCTCCAACCCCCAGGCAGGTTCGCCTCCAGCAACTCTTGGCCCCACCTCATTTCCTTGGATCAGGCAGGGGGGGCGCCAGAGGAAGTGGCTCTCTTCTGGGTCTGATGGAGTCCTTGGCCCCCTTAGTTACCCCTCGGACGTCTGCACAAAGCTGGTTTCAGCGCCACTTTGCAAGCGTTGGTCTAGGCACGGCAGGTCGTGGGGACCTTCCGGTACCTTCACGGTCAGTGGTCCAATCATCAGTGGTCCAGTGGACTGGCCGTCCTGGCTACAGGGTTCGTTACGCCCCTTGATGACCCTTGAAAACCCTTTAAATACAACTAGGGTCATAAAAGGCCCTTGAAAACCCTTGAATTACTTGCAGATATCCCTACCATCCTTGCATCCCTTATAAAAAATCGTTTTCGGACCAAAATGACCGTAACATTTGAAGAGAATCGGAGGAAACAAACGCGAACAGACTTTCGGACATGATTTTCGACTCTCGAATGTTCTGTGTGTGTCTGCTTTTCAAGCAAAAAGGGAATCAATTCAATAGTTGGTTTTGTTTGCGCATGCGCTGTTCGACTTCCGACAATGTGCGCCCTGCTCCCAAATCTTCGGTGAATGCCAACACTTAGGGAAATTGCGCATTTGATCGTTGTATTTTACAGAAGGAAGAATATCGGAAAGCTGGATCACTGAATGCCGATACAAACAACATGCGTTTTATCCGTAACGTGTGCAAAAAAAGACCGTCGACGATGTTCGGGCAGGTGGTAGCGAATCGCGGTTGCAAGTCACGGAATGAGGAAAAATATGTGGAATTGGAAAACGCGAGTGGGTGTAGTATGTCTCACAGATTCGTTCGGCAATCATCAAAATCATCAACATCAGGTCAGGACCTTTCCTCAGTAAGAATAGTCAGCCATTCACATTAACAGCAAGTGGGGACAGAGTGTTAAAGTTTAAAAGCTGAAGTGTTGCGGGACGATTTCATGCCATCAACAATATCACAGTTCCGATGCTGAAGGACAGAAACAGTTAGCAGACAATGTTTACATATTTCGATTGCGACGAACTATTGGGTGGGGAAATAAAATTAGATTTTTATTTTCATACAACCATTCATTAAATATTGCTTAGATCTTCGGACGAAGCTCGCGATGGTCGACTATCGATTTTGTATCGTTCTTATAGAAAGACAACCAGTCCCCCTCTCCGCCGCACTTTCTCAAGCGTTCCCGGATGTTCCGTTAGCGTCACTTTATTTTGGCCAGCTACGTACGGAGCTGTTTCTACACGCGGTGGTACTATCATAAAGCCCTGAACTTCAGTTTTCCAGACGAACACGAGGTTTGACCAAGAACTCAGGTGAGATCGGTTCCATTATATTTCTTTGATTGTGAAGAAAAATTTGTGGGGATTCATACCACAGATCGTGTTTGACAATGTTCTACAGGAAGGACAACTGTGGAATAACTGTGTAGATAGTTTTGAGTGGTGATCCAGCGACTCTGTGACAGTGTGAAACCGACCTTACCGGACGCTCTCTCTTTGACTGTCTTCTAGTGTGCCAGTAGAGCTAGCGTACAAAATGAGTGTGTTCACAAGTTAGTCCTTTCAAAAATCCTCAGTAGGGCTACTTCAGAGTATGGGGGACGGTTTTTCATTTTGGGTTTATAGTGTCGTTTATTGGGTTGAAACTCAATAATGGCAGAAAGGAACCAGTAGTAGCCGCGTTGGTGGAAATCACGCGACACTTTCAGTCACTACAGGTATTGAGGGGTTCTAGTTCGTCCAGACTAGCCCACCAAATCTAAAGGCAAGAAGAAGAAACAATCCAGAAAAGAAAATGGCGACTGAACCGACACGTGCCCCCACGACGGTGCAATGTCCAAGAAGAGTTTTTTCCAGGGACAAAGAGAAAATGACCTACTCCTCTACAAAGAAGCACGCGCCATCGGTAACCATATCAGGGAATTATCGGCGGATACACTCAATGGCGGCAGGTCTGATGAGACTTTCCAGACCAATAGCAAGCTCGAGTGTTGTTATACTGACGTACGGGCTAGAGAGATCCTCTGGTGTGAAACAGCCCTACAGTTGACCGGTGCCGACGGGGCACCAGGGACGCAGCAGGTGGCATGCATTGTCAGGGTCCTATACCGGTCGAAGCGCCAGCGGTCCAACGCAAGGACAGAGTGCGTACGTCCAACGCTCGACAGAAGCCCTTAGTGCAAGTACCAGTGCGGAACGCCACTTGCACCAGGGTACGAGGCACTAACACGTGTCCATAGTCAGGGGCGCACTGAGAAGAGGTCAGGTACACATGCTTCACGCCCAGTTACGATCCCAGTGCACACGCCACCATTAGTGCGGACGCACTGGAAAGGGATCAGCGTGCACTCTCAATGGCTAATACTGAGGAGTAGTCAACGAGAGTGGAGTCACAAGCACGCTCAAGATCGAACATTGTGGCTCTCCTTCCAAAACAACAATGCGCAGTCCATTCTGCGGGATAACCTACCTTCGAAGGCAGTACACGTCGGACTCTTTAATATGAACAGGCACACTGAGGAACAAGGATTACGCCACGGAGTGATAATACCTGTACTCCGTGGAGATTATGAGAATCAGCCATGCGCCCAGTGTCCTTGACCAACAGGGTGCAAATATGGGAAGAATCCAAAGTACTCTCTCGAAAGCTGTGGTGGGCACGATGAGCAATCGAAGAGACCACGTGCCTACACGACCGGTTCACAGGGATTTACCAGAGATGGCAGCGAATGTGAACCACGTGACCACAGTCTGTGCAGTGTCCAAGGGACACAACACAGAAGTGATTAATTCTCGGAAGTGCGCTACTCATAGCCTGTTCCAGAGGACACACCACATCGAAATCCCTAAAACATCTCAGTCAGTAGAGAAGAGTCAAGAGGGACCACAGGGGGTAGAGAAAGATTCAGAGTCACTGATCCGCGACCATTAGCGGATTCAGAGCAAGAAGGGGACGATCAGACTTGGCTAACCAGGGAAGCCTATCGACTTCACGCAAGACATCCAGATGGTTGGGTGGATTCCTACGGAGAGGGATGTCTACTTGGGACCAGAAACACACTATAGGTCGGAGAAGAAGCGGAGTGTGAGTCACAATTTGATGAAGGGCTCAGGTGCTCTTAGAGGCGGGAAAAGATGGACAGGAAGCCTCGGCAGAACAACTGTCTTAAGAGCCATACGGAATTTAATGGTCCATCATAGAAAGGCGGTGTGAGTGAAATGTTGCAGAGGTCTGACATTCCCAGAATCAAAGGATAAAAAGACTAAGGATAATGGGGCACAGTGTGGGGGGAAGAGGTTTCTACAGCAAGAAAGTGATCAAGAGGTGTGAAAACAATTGGACGGGACTGCATCAAAAAGAGTTCGAATGTTATGTTAAGGACAATGCAATCAGTCTAGACCCCTAAAGGTGTGAAGATTATTCCCAGCATGGACAAATACGCACCTTTCTGCTGGATGAGGCCGCCTCTTTCGGTTGCCGAGAGAAAATCTGAGTCAAAACTTTATGAAGGAGAGATCCGACACTTGTGAACCCCTCCCAGAATCTTTTCAAGGAAATAGGACCCGCAAGACGCCACTATTCGCCTACGAGGCTCTGATTATATAGACAAATGATCAAGGTAGTAGTTCTCTCCAACACCACTGACCCCGAAAAAGGTGCAAGACAGACAGTGGAAAGAAGGAAGGCAAGCGCAGAGTTTTTGACACAATGCATGAAAAGCATTCACCAGGCGGCGGGGGAGACGGCGGCGACGCTACAGGTCACCTTCATGACTACCAGTTTAATGGAGTTGAGAGAGGAAGCCTGGAATCCACTAACATTCCTATGGAAATCAGCACCACACTACTAAAATCAGTTTGTGTTTTCTAAGGGGGTGTTTGAAGAGTCGCAAATGGAAAAAGCAAGGGACATGGAATCGGAGGCACGACGCGTCCTCTCAGGTACGCCCCAGAAAGAAAAAGGGATCGCTTCGGGGTCGTCCAAACTACAGCAGCCAGACAAAGAGGGTAGGGACTTCAAAAATCGCCCCAGTACCTCTTACCGGAGCAGTGCGCCTAGTTCCAACCTCAAACCAAACCTGCAGCCCCATGAGTGAACCAAAGCCAGCTTCTCTACCTCAACCAAGGAAATTTTCACAATGGGCAAAGGGCGGGGGGGGCGGAGGTGAACTGACGAACACTATCCTGTTCCACTCCAAGGCCCCTATGTGCTCAGGTACAAGGAGTGGAAGAAAATGGGAGCGTCAGCCTGGGTCTTAAACATCGTGCAGAAGGGGTTTCGCCTCCTTGGGAAAAAAGGAAAAGCCGGCTTGCAAAGAGCCCTTTATCTTTCCACGTCAAAGTCCAGGGATCAACAAGACCTCGTTAGACGAGCAAGTAGGGAAATGATGAAGAATCTGGGCTATAGAAGAGGGTGAAGTACTGATCATCACCGGCTTTCTACAGCAGGCTATTCGCAATTCCCAAGCTTCAGGAGGATACCGTCCCATTTGGACTTGTCTCCCTCAACTGTTCCTCAAAGGAAGGTGAAATTCAAGATGGAATCCCCAGGACAACTCAGGAGATCATACAGCCACACGATTGGGCCAACTTTCATTAGACCTCAGGGATTGCCTACTTCCCCTCCCCCCCCCCCCCCCCAATATAATTGGTGGCAGAAGGGACAGGAAGGCTGAGATTCGTATGGGGGGGCAAATGTTTACCAGTACGGGTACTCCATTCGGATTGAGCCTATCACCTTTCGTCTTCTCACCAGAGTGGGTGAAGGAGGTTGTAGGCCAATACGCACAAACGCAAGATCAGGCTACATACCTATTTGACGATGGCTACTTCGGGCGGGAGAGGGAGACAGGTGCCTCACCCAGATGCGGGTCTTCACGCAAGGCTCTACAGAAGACTAGGCTTTGTGATCAGGTTGGACAAGTCGAACTCAACTACCTCCAGGAAGTATTACATATCTGGGGATGGATGTTGGACACCAACGCGTACCGGTCCAACCAGCAAAGGCCCCCAGGGGTGGAGGCCCTTCTGACACAAACTAACGAAAGTTACTTCACTCAGTCAGTCTCAGCAGAATCTACTCTTCGCGCGGTAATAGGCAGGATGGAGTCTCTAGCCCCCTGTTACCATTGGGGATAACTTCACATAGATGCCCCTGCAACGGGAAAAGTAGCAGCCGATTCTCCCAGGTCAGGGATCGTTGGAACCAGAAAATCAGATACAATCCTGGTTCACGGACGCAGTCCAAACAGTTGGCTCGACCACGATTGGCTGAAGGCATCGTCTCCAATCACGCTGCCTCGCCTCTGGCAACAGTGTACACAGATGTGGAACGGTTGGGGGAGGCCCCGTGAACGTGACACAGTCAGTGGGACATGGGACAGGTAGATGCAGGGCTACCATATCACAGACTGGAAGTAGAGGCGTTGCCCTATCCCTCAAGAGCGCAGGTCTGGATCCTGCCAGGAGAGATTTAGTCAGGTCAGACAACAACACAGTGGTGTCTCTTCATAAACAAACAGGGAGGCACTCATGCCCCATCTCTCATCAGAGCGGAGCAGTTGATAATGTGGGAACCATGCCAAGGGGTGGATCTGTCGGCGAAAACATAGCCAGCAGTGCAAAAATATGGCGGACCTCTGAGCGCCCGGGACATGATATCCCTACAGAGTGGACTAGTCAAGGGAGAATAACTGCAGGTGGTTGGGAAAAGTGGGCACACAGACCAACCCATGTAGACCTCTTTGCGACGAAATTCAATGCGAGGCTGCCACCTACATCTCGCCAGTCCAGACCCACAGGAATGGAAAGTGACGCGATGTAGTGCAATGGAGGGGCCTGTTGACTTACGCTTACCGCCCTTGAATTAATCCCCCCAGTGAATAGAGAAGGCAAAAGAGGGATGGGAGCAAACCTCTTCTTGGTAACCCCCTTTGGCCGACGAAGAGTGGTTCCCCACGTACTCCAAGGGCTTGTCACGATAACAACCAATGGATGAGGACTACAAAACCAGACATCCGGCCACCAAGGTCGGGGGATAACACACGGCAACGCAGCAACACTCAACTTGCACGCATGGAGATATGCGCAAGTACTTGCTCAAAAAAGGAGACTGGGAAAAGGCGCTATCAAGCTGATAGTAGCTAGTCAATAGACCCTCACCAGGTGAGTCTACCACCCACCACTGGGAAGACTCGGAGAATGTGGTGCATTAGAACCAAGGTAGAGACCCTCTCAAACAGTGCACGCCAACATTGTCAACCCATTTGCAGAAATTTTCACTCAAGAACTTTCGGCAGTCTCTCTCAAAACTAGATGAGAAGCCATTGCCTCGGTTTTTAGACAGCAGGTCTAAACACGGACGTGAGCAAGACAAAGCGGCAGTGGATCAGATCTGTCAGGGGAAGCAGCGAATAACAAGAAGGTCCCATTTTACCCAAATGGGGACTTCGCAGTGGTTCTGAACTACCTAAGGAGAAAGAATTCAAATATAATAAACTACTTCCTTCAACGGCTCACATAATAAAACAGATTTCTGTGGCACTAGCGACGGAGAGGTGCAGAATCACTAACCTGTCTGCCTTAAGAACGGGGTAGCACATGCAACCAAATGGTTCAATCAGGGTCCAGTTTCATGACAGAGTTTCTGGCCAAAAACCAGAATCCAGAGGGAACTTTCCCGCCTTACATCAGGATTAAACCTCTCTTCAAGGGAATAGATCCCAGAAGGTTGGTGTGGCGTTGTGCCAGTTGAAAAGGCGCTCAAAGAATACAGAGTCTAGGTCAAGCAAATTCGGTCGGTTTCACAAAGGGCACTGTTTCTCTCGATCAACCCTCTTTACACAATCGGATATCTCAGTGCACCGTTCTCCGATGGTTAAAGACACAATCAAACAAGGTATGTTAGCTCTCAACCTGGAGGATGGGTAAAGTTCGTGCGAGTCAAGAAAACTTGAAGGCTAGAGCACAATGAGAATAAGAGCCTGGGCGACAACTATGGCATCGACACTACATCTCTGGCACACGTCATGCAAGCGGCGTATTGGCAATCACCTTCAGTCTTCGTAAGACATACCTGAGGGATATCGCCCAGAGGTCTGAAGATGCAAGCTGAGACTACCTGCAATGGTTGCGGGCCAAGCAGCGTCCCGGCGTGACACTAACGCAGCTGAATGCAGGGGAACGAGGGGTATGTCCTACAAATGGTTGTTATTGAGTGTACCTTAACCCAATCCCCTGGTTTTAGAAGTATAACTGGAGGTTTCAGGCAATGTTATTGATTCAATGGGACTACACAGTCCCCCTTGACCTTGCTGTTAGGTCATGCAATATTTAAATGAGATGGTTGTATGAAAGATAATGAGGTTTTAACCGAAACCTAGTTTATTTTAAATACTTACCATCTCATTAACCGTTTTTAAACCCTCCCAGCCATGCCCGCTACTGTGTTCCGTAATAGCGGGAGGTAATCATTAGGGCTTATAGCCTGGAAATAAAAGTGACGCTAGACGGAAACGGAGAGGGAAGTGCGCGGGATGAGGGGGACTTGGGGTTGGTCTTTCTATAAGAATCGATACAAATCGATAGGTCGACCATCGCGCCTCGTCCGAAGATCTAAGCAATATTTACTGAGATGGTAAAAAGTATTTAATAAAACTGGTTTAGTTAAAACCTCATATTTTTGACAACTTTGGCATTGCTCCTTTTTTTGTTAGGAACTGAAAAAAGGTGAAATTAAATATACTGAATCTTCAAATCAATCGTCACGTCGTCTCATAGACATAAGAGACTCGTGTGGTGCATTTGTTAATTTTTTAAAAAAATTTAAAAATAATCCTTACTTCTGGTTTTAAAGGACAGCATGCAGACCACACCCTACCCCCTCCCCCCCTCCTCCCCCCCCCCTTCCTCTGCCTTTTTCTCCCCCCCCCCCCCTCCCCCCCCCCCCCAACTTACCTACAGTAGCCTACACACACACAACAAACACCACACACACACACCACATCACGCACGCTAGCACGCACGCCACGCAGCACGCACACACACACACACACACACACTGACACCACATAGAGAGAGAGACACACACACACACATACACACACACAGAGAAAGACGCGCGCACACACACACACACACACACACACACACACAGAGAAAGAGACACAGAGAGGAGACACACACACACACACACACACAAAACACCAAACTAAAAACAGTTCAAAAGGCCACTTTTGCTCCCTCATGTAATAAAGTATTCAGTATTTTTGGTTACACTACATATGGTTGTTATAGGTCCTTGTTTGTCCATGTACTCTCCACTGTGTTTTACAGCTTTTTGTCCAACATCCAAAACTTGATTTAAAGCATGTTACTGAAAGCATTTGAAGTCACGCACAAACCCAACCCAATCTCTCTCCTCTCTCACTCCCCCACTCCTCCCACCCTCTCTCTTTCTCTCTCTCTCATACTTTTTTTCTAGCTTTATATTTAATTCACTTATAATGAATTTGATTTCTTTTGTGTATTTGTTATGTCATTTTGTTTAAAAACAATTAAAAAGTTTAAAAAAAAAAAAACAGTTCAGTGTGGAGCTGCAGGAACTGAGGAAGGCTACCCACTTCCACCTTTTCAAGAGGGGTTATCCCGCTCCCGATCCTGCCCCAGAACAAGCATTTTGGCTAGTCCAGGCCCGCCAACCATTCACACACACTTCCACACAAAAACATACAAGTGGCGTATTTTAAAAGTAAATTTGCAGAGCTCCCTCCTGAAATGTGCCAGAGAGGGGCCTCCGCTGCAGCTGCCGGAAGAGAATTAATGAATATGTCATGCTTTTTGATGAATCATTGAATAAGGACTTGAAACAGAAGCAGCTGGACATCCCATGTCAGATACTGGTCCAGAAAGCAGATTGAAAGTTTTCTTTTTCTGATTTCTCAGTTTCTGTATAAAGACTTCATTTTTTTTTTTTTTGTATATGATATTGAGCATGGAAAAGACTACAGAAGTGTAATCACCTTATCATCATGGCTGGATTACATGTGTAAGGTAATTATTCACTCTTTTTTTTCAATCGTACGGCTAAATTTGCCCCTTAAAAATTAAAATATCCCCTTTAGAAACCCTTGAAAAACCCTTGAATTTTTTTCCTGTGAGGAAGTGGGAACCCTGTGGCTAGCTCAGGGAGTTCCCATCTCTCCCCCTCCTCCAGGAGGACCTGTTCACGGACGCGTCCCAGTCCGGGTGGGGTGCCCACGTCAGCTCTCTGACGGCCTCCGGGCAATGGTCCCCGGGATGGGGTCCTGGCATATCAATCGGCTAGAGCTGGAAGCCGTGTTCCAAGCCCTCAAGGAGTTTCTTCCCTTCCTCAAAGGGAAACACATTCTCCTCAACACCGACAAAACACGACTGTGGCGTGTTATATCAACAAGCAGGGGGGGGGCGCGTTCTCACTCCCTGTCCCTGAGGGCGGAACAGCTTCTTCTTTGGTGCGAGACACAATCAATCCGGATCTTGGCCAAACATGTTCCTGGGAAGATCAACATTCTCGCGGACTCCCTCAGCAGGTCGCACATGGTTCTTCCCTCAGAATGGATTCTCGTCCACTCGATCCTGGAACCTCTCTGGACGGTATGGTTCAAACCGCAGGTAGACCTGTTCGCCACCCGTTTCAACCACCGTCTTCAGCTGTATGTCTCCCCAGTTCCGGATCCGGCAGCGTGGGCTGTGGACGCCCTGTCCATCCCTTGGTCCGGCCTGAGGGGCTATGCCTTTCCCCCGTTCCCCATTCTGGGAAAAGTTCTCCGCAGGGCAAGGGAAGATGCAGCCACGCTTATTCTTGTGGCTCCACGCTGGCCGGCCCAAGCGTGGTTTCCGGAACTGTTACACCTGTCTCACGTGCCTCCGATACCGCTCGCCTTAAAGGCAAAGTCCCTGCTTCAGCCGCGGTCAGGCATTCCACACGGCAATCCAAACGTGCTGCATCTTCACGCCTGGCTACTGTGCGGGACGCGCTGTCTGCACGAGGGCCTCCCCAGCAGTAATAGGCCTCGTGGAACATGCCCACAGGTCAGGCACCCAAAGCGTCTATAGTGTCCACTGGAATGGCGGGCTCTCTTGGTGCTCCAGCCACGCAGTATCACCTCATTCTCCTTCTCAATGCCAATTGGCCAAACTACCTAGCCTTTCTTTCATCAGAGAGAAAACTTTCAGCCTCCTCTGTTAAGGTTCACAGGGGCTATTTCCACCACTATCCGCCAGTTAGGGGGGCCCTCCTTCGGGGACGACCCTCTTCTGCGGGATCTGGTCAGAGGAGCGGCCCTACAGGAGGCCCGATGCCCCCGTCGTATCCCGGCGTGGGATCTTTTCTTAGTCCTCTCCTCCCTCAGGCTCCCCCCTTACGAGCCCATCCGGGAGTGTTCTCTTGAAATTCCTTTCCTTCAAAACAGCCTTTCTCGTTTCCCTGGCCTCAGGGAGGCGCTGCAGTGAAGTCCACGCCCTTAGTGGCCTGCCTGGGGACGTCGCCTCCGAACCGGATGGCTCCATATCTCTTCGCCTCCTCCCGGAATTTTAGCAAAAAACCAGTTGCCAGGGTCTTCTTCCCCGACTATCTCCATTCTTCCTCTCACTTCTATTCTCGCCCCAGACGACGAAGACCGCACTCTCTGTCCGGTGCGCGCTCTGCGGGAGTATAGGAAACGCACGAAACCTTCTCGCTCCAAGCAGCGCCACCTGTTTCTCTCTTACAACGAAAGTTATAAGGAGGACATCAGGCGCTCTTCAATCTCTCGATGGCTGAGAGAAGTCCATTAAACCTGCGTACGCGAGACCTGAAGGGGATTTGGCTGTTTTCTCACCTAGACCTCATGAGATTAGGG
Source organism: Conus ventricosus (assembly GCA_018398815.1). Taxonomy (NCBI): domain Eukaryota; kingdom Metazoa; phylum Mollusca; class Gastropoda; order Neogastropoda; family Conidae; genus Conus; species Conus ventricosus. Next base: position 40,505,105 of record CM031627.1, on the reverse strand, counting down.
CATGGGCGTCTTCGCTGGCAGTAGCTCATAATGCCAGCATCCAGAGTGTGTTAGATGCCGCATATTGGCGGTCCCCTGGCACCTTCATCCAATTCTACCTGCGCGACGTTTCTCGTCTGCGTGATGATGGGTCTAGGGGCATCGCATCAGCTGTGGTGGCGCAACACTCCATCTCCGCCACACGCTCCGGCTCTTCTCGCTCCTCCAGGCGGTAACCAGGTGAGCCCTCCTTCCAGGTAGTGCGACTCTGCATTAGTGAGCCACGGTATAGTATGTGTAATTAAAAGGAAATTTTTATTCTAAAATTACGTTTAATCTAACATACTTACCGTGGCTCACGCAGAGACCCTCCCTACCTCCCCGCCTTCCTGGTTCCTTCAGGAGTTCTCAGTCCGGGTTTAATATACCTCGAAAAGAGGATGCTTCTGAGCATGCGCAAGGCACGAGGCCCTTTCAGGGGTTTTGTTGTCCGTACGGACTTTATTGTATACGAGGCAGGGATAGCAAATTGCTGCCGCTTATTGCATTAGTGAGCCACGGTAAGTATGTTAGATTAAACGTAATTTTAGAATAAAAAATTTCCTTTTAACTGAACTGATGAATATGACAGAGGACAATAAAACATGTTTTATCTGAACTGATGAATATGACAGAGAACAATAAAACATGTTTTAACTGAACTGATGAATATGACAGAGGACAATAAAACATGTTTTAACTGAACTGATGAATATGACAGAGGACAATAAAACATGTTTTATCTGAACTGAATTGTCCGATAAATATGACAGAGGACACTAAAACATGTTTTAACTGAACTGAATTGTCTGATGACAACAGAAGACATGATTGTCTGATAAATACAACAGAAGACATGATAGATCTGGATTGTCTGATGACTACAACAGAAGACATGATTGATCTGGATTGTCTGATAAATACAACAAACGACATGATTGATCTGGATTGTCTGATAACTACAACAGAAGACATGATTGATCTGGATTGTCTGATGACTACAACAGAAGACCTGATTGATCTGGATTGTCTGATAAATGCAACAGAAGACATGATTGATCTGGATTGTCTGATGACTACAACAGAAGACATGATTGATCTGAATTGTCTGATAAATGCAACAGAAGACATGATTGATCTGGATTGTCTGATGACTACAACAGAAGATATGATTGATCTGGATTGTCTGATGACTACAACAGAAGATATGATTGATCTGGATTGTCTGATCAATACAACAGAAGATATGATTGATCTGGATTGTCTGATAAATACAACGGAAGACATGATTGATCTGGATTGTCTGATAAATACAACAGAAGACATGATTGATCTGGATTGTCTGATGACTACAACAGAAGACATGATTGATCTGGATTGTCTGATAAATACAACAGAAGACATGATTGATCTGGATTGTTTGATGACTACAACAGAAGACATGATTGATGTGGATTGTCTGATGACTACAACAGAAGACATGATTGATGTGATTCAGCTGAACAGAACTGAATTGTAGGATGAATATCGCAGAAAACACGATGCAGCTGAATTGTCTGATAAATGTGATAGAAGACAGGATTCAACTGAATTGACGAATGATGTAATAGAAGACATGATTCAACTCAATTGTCTGATAGATATGGCAGAAGACATGAATCAACTGAATTATCTGATGAATGTGACAGAAGACATAATTCAACTGAATTGACTGATTAATGCGACAGAAGACATGATTCAACTGAATTGACTGATTAATGCGACAGAAGACATGATTCAGCTGAATTGACTGATTAATGTGACAGAAGACATGATTCAGCTGAATTGACTGATTAATGTGACAGAAGACATGAACGAGCTGAATTGTGAGATGATTGTGAGTTGATAGATGAACTTGATGGGAGATATTATTCAACTGTATTGTGTGATTAATCAGACAAAAGAGATGATCCAGATCAATGAATTTTTCACTGAACATGAAAGAAGACATGATTCAGCCGAATTTTCCAGTGACCATGACAGAAGACATGATTCAGCTGAATTTTCCAGTGACCATGACAGAAGACATGATTCAGCTGAATTTTTCAGTGACCATGACAGAAGACACGATTCAGCCGAATTTTCCAGTGACCATGACAGAAGACATGATTCAGCTGAATTTTCCAGTGACCATGACAGAAGACATGATTCAGCTGAATTTTTCAGTGACCATGACAGAAGACACGATTCAGCCGAATTTTCCAGTGACCATGACAGAAGACATGATTCAGCTGAATTTTTCAGTGACCATGACAGCAGACACAATTCAGCTGAATTTTTTCTCAGTGACCATGACAGAAGACATGATTCAGCCGAATTTTCCAGTGACCATGACAGAAGACACGATTCAGCCGAATTTTCCAGTGACCATGACAGAAGATATGATTCAGCTGAATTTTCAGTGACCATGACAGAAGACACAATTCAGCTGAATTTTTTCTCAGTGACCATGACAGAAGACATGATTCAGCTGAATTTTTCAGTGACCATGACAGAAGACACAATTCAGCTGAATTTTTTCTCAGTGACCATGACAGAAGACATGATTCAGCCGAATTTTCCAGTGACCATGACAGAAGACACGATTCAGCCAAATTTTCCAGTGACCATGACAGAAGACATGATTGAGCTGAATTTTCCGGTGAGTACGACAGAAGACATGATTCAGCTGAATTTTCCGGTGAGTACGACAGAAGACATGAGTCAGATGAATTTTCCGGTGAGTACGACAGAAGACACGAGTCAGCTGAATTTTCCGGTGAGTACGACAGAAGACACGAGTCAGCTGAATTTTCCGGTGAGTACGACAGAAGACATGGTCATCTCAACAGTGCAACGAATGTGACTGTGACAGGAGGCATGGTCCAGCTAAGCCAGAGTTTCTGACCAATGTGTCCAACAGAAGACAGCCAGACCCAGTTCCGGATGAACGGCGGTCTCCAGCTGCCGCAGGAACACAAGCTGCTCTGCCGCTACCTGACCGCCTGTCCACAGAGCCTGAGCCGGGAGGAACGCGACGTCTTGACCGCGGCTTTCGATATGATGACCCAGGCATGCACCAATAACGGTGAGACTGTCGTCATCTTGTTCTTGACGATGGTTTAAAGTGACCACCCAAGCTCATTTTTGTGTTGGGCGTCGGGATAACCTAGCTCATAAAGTCTGTGTGCGAGCGTTGCGTTGTGTTAAAGAGGTATTACCAGGCTCAGTGGTAAATCTCTGTGTACACCAGCTTAAGTGATTAGTAGTGTGTGTGTCATCCTTTCAGTTTTGTGTGGGTTGGTGCATGAAGAAGCCACTGGGCACGCTGACGGCAGACCTTGGTGCATGAAGAAGCCACTGGGCACGCTGACGGCAGACCCTGGTGCATTAAGTTTCACTAGTTCATGATCTGAACTGGATTGTTCTTGCAGGAAGCGGGACTGTGGTGTTTACAGTGTCAGAGTCATTGTGAATACGTTATGTGCGTGAGAGTGGGATCCCGTCTTTTTGTCCAGTTCCACGGATGAGTGTCCAGACATGATTCTAGTTACATATTTGTATGTAGTTGCTTGATAACGCTGCTGATGCGGTCACAAATACATGTAACGGAAATAAAGTGTTAATGTCTTTTGTGTGTGTGTGTGTGTGTTTATGTGTGCGTGCTTTTGCATGTCTCACATTCAAGTTATTTTGGTTTCCTTTCCCCCACCCCTCCCCACCCCCCCAACCCTCTTGTTTTTATTTTTATTTTCATGAATGTCTTTTATCTGATTTTCAGGTTGTTGTGAACTGTCTCAGTGACGTTGCTTTTCAGTGACACCAAATGCTCAAGTTGTGCGAACGCAGGCATTCTGTACCGTGTGTGAGGAATGCGTCGCATGGTGTGTGTGTGTGTGGGAGGGGGGGGGGACGTTTTTTCCTGAACTTAGAAGGACTGGCTGATGGCTTGGCGTGTTGTTTTTGTGGAGAGCGAAGGCCTGCCAACTGCACTGAGAAGAAGTGGCTTGAGATGGAACTGAGGGTGCTTATGATGTGACAGACAGAGGCATGCCTTCCACAGGACTCAGGCAGTCAGATGTTGGTTTGGTCGGTACTGATAGCTTGCATGATAGGCGTGTTCAGTTCTTCAAGTCACATTGTGCCAGAAATGGGCGGAGACTGTGCATGAACCCTGGTAAATTCTGGGAAAGCGTACTTAAGAAAAGAAGAAGAGTTCTCTCTCTCTCTTTCTCTCTGTGTCTCTGTCTCTGTCTGTCTCTGTGACTCTCTCTCCCTCTGTCTGTCTTTCTGACTGTCTCTTTCTCTCTCTCTCCCCCTCTCTCTGTGTCTGTATGTCTTTGTCTGTCTGCCTTGTTTCTGTCTCTCTCTCTCTCTCTCTCTCTTCTCTCTCTCTCTCTCTCTCTCTCTCTTCTCTCTCTCTCTCTCTCTCTCTCTCTCTCTCTCTCTCTCTCTCACACACACACACACACACACACACTCCCTCTCTCTCTCTTCTCTCTCTCTCTCTCTCTCTCTCTCTCTCTCTCTCTCTCTCTCTCCATCATTGTTACGTGTTGCCATTGTCCAGACTGCAACCAGGAACAGTTTCTGAAGCAGCAGGGGCTATCGGAACGCCTGACGGTGCTGCTGGACAGTGGTGTGAAAGGTGGCGACCTCAAGACGTCCATCCTCAACCTGATGTTCACGATTTCCCAGAGCCACCACGGCCGCTGCCTCATCATCCAGTATTTCTGCGTCCTGAGGTGAGGGAGGAGTGCTCTCGCTGTGGAGAATTCATGCACAGTGTGCTGAGGCCGAAAGAAAGCACACACACACACACACACACACACATACACTTTGCTTGTGTACAAATGAGCTGTTCACCGGTCATATAGTGTGTTTATGTATGCAACATTATGTTCCAGGTGTGTGTGTGTATGGGTGTGTGTGCGCGCACGAGTGTGCTGTGTGCGTGCGTGTGTGTGTGTGTGTGTGCATGTGTGTGTGTGTTTATGACTCGTGAATGCAGAATTTTTGTGTGTGTGTGTGTTTCTGCTTATATTTTTTAGATGTTGAATTGTTAAAACTTGTAAAGCGCCCTGTAGCCTACATTGTTAGGATGGGCGCTATAGAAATTGTCCTCATTGTTGTTATTATTATTATTATTATTCTGTCATTTGTATGCCGAGTCGGACTCGCTTTTAACCATTTTGTTGCTTGTGGAAAAGAGTTCATCATCTTTATGAAGGTACTGTCACCTTGTGGAAAAGAGTTCATCATCTTTATGAAGGTACTGTCACCTTGTGGAAAAGAGTTCATCATCTTTATGAAGGTACTGTCACCTGTGGAAAGGCTCTGTTGCTTGCATGAGGATTTTTCGATTTTTTCTTTTCGTGGATTTTTTTTTTTTTTTTTTTTTTTTGGGGGGGGGGGCTCATTTTCTATGCCTATCCCATTTATTCCAACTCTTTTTGCACACAGTCAGATCGTTTCAAAATATTAGTTTGTGAATATTCGACGTGAATGCATGACACTTCAAAATCATGTCCAAGAATAGTATTACCGAATGTACATTGTCACATAATGCTGTTTCTCGTTCTGAAAAGTCCAAAGTGTAGTTGTGAAGAAAAGTCTCTCTCCATTAATATGAATCCAAGACAGCACTGAATAGTCCTTGGAAAGATAACACACACACACACACACACACACACACACACACACACTCACAGACACAGACACACGCACGCACGCTCGCACGCACGCACGCACAGCACACACACACACACACACACAACACACACACACACACACACACACACACACACACACACTGCTCACTCACTCAGACACACACACACACACACACACACACACACACACATACAAACCACAAAACAGACACACACACACAACACACAACACACCCAAGCACGCACCACCAGAGTAATTCACTCGAAAGATAGTTGGAAATTACATGCAAATCTGCTGGAAGAAACCTACCTGAAAGCATCGCTGACCCACGCAGAAGTCCCGAAGTTCAGCATATGTTACGCTCAGATTGGAATACTGCTTAAAAGGTCAAAATGCTGCACTTAAAAGGTCAAAATGCTGCACTTAAAAGGTCAAAATGCTAGCACTTAAAAGGTCAAAATGCTGCACTTTGTGCTTTCCAGACCTCGGCAGCTTGGTGTGATGGATGTTGTTTGTGGGTTGGATCGTCATGGCGCTGGTCGTATTATTGTGAACAGTGATTCTCTTGTGTGTGCAGACTGGTGGGCATCTTGTTTGACCTCATCCGCGCCCGTAAGTCGTACTCACAGAAAGCTGCCTCCGTGCTCAACAATATCTCCCTGGAGAAAAAGTTCGTATCTGTGTTTCTGAAGCGTCATTGCCATTAAAGAATTGTTCACCTTGTAAAGCCTAAGTGTTTAATCCGTTCTCAGTTTCTTCATGCTTTTACTCCATGAACCTGGTTCATCTTCTTGTCTGTAAATGAAATGAAACACCACACACTTTGTTTGTATGTGTGAACTGCAAGAGGAAGGCTCAAAACTAAAAGTCCTCTGTAGAATGGCACAAACATGAACAGGGCTCTTAAAGTTCAGGACCATCTGGAAGAGTGGCATTAGCTCTCTCGGTTCCCTAACGAGAATATAATTATGCACACCACGGATATCAGTCTCTCTCTGCTCTTGCGAATGATGGATTCTGAGGCAGACGTGAAAGGAAAAATCCAGGCATTTGAAGTGAGATGCTGCCGCAGAACATTATACATCTCCCACAAAGACCATGTTACAGGTGAAAAAGTGCGTAAAAGAATCCAAGGCAGTCACGGTTCCTTCGAAGATCTGCTAGACAGCAGCTAGGAAGCAAAAACTGAATTGGAAGGGCTTTGCGAAAATCATCTAGCATGACAATGAGTAGGAAACTGAAGAAGGGGCGGACGAACAAAGAGGTGGAGGAACAACATCCAGGAATCCAGGAATGGGCGGCAGTTCCCAGGATGTGGCAGAGGACTGATGAGGATGGAAGAGGATTGTCGTTCAAGAGATCCCCAACAACCTTGAGGTTAAAGCACCAGTGATAATGACGATTAGGGAAGACAGTAGCGCTGAGGTCTCTTGTTCTGGAGAGGATGTGGGACCGGCCTAATCATCTCGCATATGCGGAAAAGGGCCTGGGAAAGTAGAAACTGACATAGGTTTGCACTCTTCATTCTGATTTCCTTTGGCAACGTGATGGAGCTTGCCATATCGTTGAAACAAATTTGAGGGAAGTCTATGAACAAAGAGGTTAAGATTGATGTAACAAAGCCATGCTTCAACTATACTCAGTGACTGAAATGATAACCTAAGTTCAGCTGTCACAGAATGGAATAGATATGACTTGAGTTTTATTCCAGTGAGATTATCAGTATCCATTGTATCCATGAAGTGCACTTTCTTTGAACGCTTTACGTTAGTTTAGATTGAAGGGTCATAGAATTTGAAAAATTATCGATAAGCTCTGCCAAAAAACTTGACAAATAAATCACAAGACAAAACACGACGCGTTTCGACCTCTTAGGTCTTCTTCAGGCAAGATACACAACACACGGACAACGAAAGAACGAGGAAGTGTCTTGCCTGAAGAAGGCTAAGAGGTCGAAACGCGTCGTGTTTTGTCTTGTGATTCTTCGTCAATGTTTTTCGGCAGAGTTTTATCAATGATTTTTCAAATTTGTTTAGATTTCTCGCCACAGCCAGCCGCTTTGCAACTAGATCTAACTTTGCCCATGTGGAATTTGTCTTTTTTTCCTTTTCTTTCTCAGTGTGTCATTTCATTTGTGACTCTTGAAATACCGTGAGAGACAAGTGGAAGAAGTTTTGCCAGTGTTGTAAGTGTCTTTTGTTCATTTTCTTTCACATCGTTTTCATTTGATTTGTGGCATGTTGTTTCACAGGCTTCGAAGCACAGTGAGAGATAAAGTGGAAGAAGTTCTCCTTCCTTTGAGGAGCTTTTGGTATGTCTGATCACAAAGCATTGCATGTAAATGTGTGTTCGCATGTGAAGTCTTTATGTTGCACTGACCATATGGTATTCCGTTAAAGCATGTCCATTTCTTCTGTCTCTGTTCTGTGCCTTCTGCACAAATTTTGTACTTCCTCCCATCCACATGCAATAGTCTGTTGTGGAGAGGGCCTTGTTTTATGAGTTTTAATTTTGAAGCAGTGACAAGTGGCTTCTAAAACACCAAGCTATTCATTGAGCTCTGATGACTGCATAAAATGTCACAGGAACAGAACATTGATTTGGAAATCGCGGTAGTCTGCAAGTTGCAGGACACTAGGTGTAACCTGAAGAGAGGGAAATGATGTCTATTAGTTTATTTACAGAAATGCTTGAAATGGAATATTTGACTGTGAAACAGAAATCCTGAAAAACGACATTGGAATAGTGTCTGTGCTTTCTCCCATAACCAGAAGATCCAGAATGGAATTGTTTCAAACTTTACTAGTTCTGATGTGTCTTCTTGTATCTTTTTACAAAAGTTACTTGGTATTTTGAAAATAACTCTACAAGGGTCATCCTTTATTATTTTCATCACAATTATTATTACATATGTTTGTCTAGACAAGTGTTACAATTCCACTTCATGTGAACATGCCAAGGTTTCAAGGTATGCAATGCAAAACATTAACCGTCTTTAGTATGCACTTACCTGAGCTTAGTTACACCGAAAACCCATCGGCAAGGTAAGTAACTCCGTAATTTGAACATGGTTACCCAATTTAAAAATTAATTTAAAAGAGAGGAAAGGAATAGTGAAATGAAAATCATTTTTAAAATTCCTACGAATATATATGTTGCTATATCATAAGTTTGAAGAATATCATATGAGCCATTTACTCGGGGGGGAAAAAAAAAATCTTCTTCAGAACGTTCTTCCGAATCATACCTGGAACCTCATCCCAGTCGAAATCTAGGTCACTCTAAGCTTCATTACCCAGCACTTTCACCAAGTCGTATGCCGTAAATCCTACAAATCACAGTATCTTCATCACTAAATGGTGAGTTGATTTTAACGTGGTGACAGCCCTGATATGGCCCTTTGCGGTCGGCTGGGCTATAAGCAACATTATCTTATCTCATCACTAAATCTCGTTATAGAACGGCAGAAATCAAGGTTAGCGATGGCGAAAAACAGCATTTCGACCACAAAACTTTAAAAATTCGTAACTCGAGAACTACGGCACGTATCGACTCGTGTTTTTTTTGCAAACGGAAGTAAATGGCCACAGGAAGAAGGAAGTCACATTCTCGCGAGACTTCCTTTTCTACGAGAAATATGGCGGCGCCCATTGTTGCCACGTGTTTTTACCGGGCGCTGGCAGTTGCTCAGCATTTTGGCCGTGTGATTTCCGGTTGGGCGCTAGCGGGTTCTCGCCTGTCAAGAGGGTTAAGGAAGACGACTCCTGCACTGAGCACTCCCAGAGGCTTACTTCCCCTGACTGACATGTCATTTCCACAAAAGCAGTTGGCATATTTTTAATAACTGTGCACCTGTCGTGTATGAACCATTGAAATGAAAGTCTAGCTGTGCTTTTGAATACTGTAAGGGAATGGTACGCTTGTTTTTACTTGTCCACAGAAAGATCCTGTTAAAGAAATAAACGATGGTTGTTGGTTTTCACTCTGACAGAAGGACTCAGACAGCAAGAGTGGAGTGGTGGCCTCGTGTATTTCGGCCATGATGAACCTGGCCAATGACCCCAAAGTCCGTAAAACGCTGGCACATCACCGGTCCCTCTTGGTTGGCCACAGAGGAACTTCTGGTGTGTGTTGTTTATCTTCTTTTTTTTTTTCTTCACACACACACACACACACATGCACGAACGTGTGCTCGAATGCTTCTCCATGCACGCGCATGCACACATACACCCCCACAAACACCCAGTCTGAATATGCGCGCATGCACACACACACACACACACACACACACACACACACACACACACACACATATACATACATACACACACACACACACACACACATATTACACAGTCGATGGTCTTTGATATAAAATGTACATGGATATACACATGCATACACACACACACTTGCATACACACACCTCTCTCTCTCTCTCTCTCTCTCTCTCTCCTCTCTCTCTCTCTCTCTCTCTCTCTCACACACACACACACACACAATGTGTATAGACGTTAAATTGAAGACCTAACACACACACACACACACACATTCAGACATGTTCATTGCATACATGCACAGTGATATGTTCCTATCACTCAACATCATTTCTTGTTCTCTGTACTTACTAGATACGCAGAATACTCTTAACCTTTCTCTAACCTTTTTTTTTCTTTCTTTTATTTTAACATTCTTGTGACCATCTGATTAACCCTTTTTGATCGCCTCAGTTAAACTCAAATGGAATATTCAAAACGCAGGTTCTCTCTGTTTTCTTTGCAGTTGTGAAGGAAATAATGCAAATCTAAATCACACCACACTTTATATTAAAATCAAGTCGTCTTTGATTTAGCTTTGCCTGTGTGAAGTTTGTAGCTGACCATTGTAGTTGGTTATTTAGATGATAAAGAATTCATGCATGATCTCGATGCCAGTTCTCCATTTCTAGGTGGCTTCATGTAGTGTCAGCTTGGAATTTCAAAGCAAGTGCAGTCGCTCCCTTACAGTCTGCATAGCTTTGTGAACTGTGGTCATTAGATCAGTGGGGCTTGGGCCACTAAATTGTCCACAGTCCTGTTCAAAGACACTTCCGTCATGCAGCACGTTGTAAATGGGATTTTTTTTTTTTTTTTTTTTTTTTTTTGCTACTGCAGTTGTCTGCAAACAGAACATCTTACAGCTCAAAACTTTCCAAAAAATGGGTATGGAAATGAAATAAAATTCTCAATGGGCAGAATGAGACAGAACAGTTGTTAACTAGTAGTGATGGATCGGTGGACCAATAGTTCAAGGTTAATGGCAGGATTTGAAATGGTCACAGTTTGAAAGTTGTCACAACTGGCAAACTTCTGAGTTCTACAGACGAAAAAAAAAAAAAAAAAAAAGAAAAATCTTGTTATGTCTTCCTCAAATTGAAAGGCTAAAATTAAATCACAAGGCTTGAGCCTTTCATTTACTTAGCTACAACCATCTTTCATCATCTTACATCATCATCTCATCACCCCTTGATCACATTAAGTAATGTCTTCAGGTGAGGACGTCAACCAGCCAGATTCAGAACTGCTGGCGTCGGTGCTGGGGCTTCTAGTGAACATGACGACAGAGTATCTCCAACACTGCGGGAGTTTGGCCAGCGTATGTGTGCTCACTGTCGCTCCCTCCTGCCTTCCCAGCAGTGCTCGGCGGACCCTGTGCCGCTCAGGGCGCTGACGGTGATGGGAAACTCTTGCCGCACTCGTGCCCGCTGTGGAGTGGATCAGCTCTCACGGGCCACCGAGTTGTTGCTGAGTTACGTGAAGGTATGGGGGGGGGGGGGGGGGGGGGGGGTTGTGTAGGTGAACGAACGGAATGTTGTTTTACCAGGGTAATGAGATAAGCAAAGTGTACATGCTTATTTTTCCACCCAGCCCTGAAAGTTAGTATGGGAGCAGTTGGGGGGGGGGGGGGGGGGGGGGGGGAGGAGAGGAGAGTAAGGGGGTGCACACTGTGTGTGTGTGTGCGTGAGTTTCAAAGTTACAGAGAGAGATTATTGGTGTGTAAGTTTGCATACATGTGTTAGGAAAAAAAAGAGACAGTTTGTGTGTGTTGCACATGTGATTATCTCTTCTCTCTGCTCCTTTCTCTTATATTTGTCTCTCTCCTCCCTCTCTTTCTCCTCTCTGTTTCTCCCCTCTCTCTCTCTCTCTCTCTCTCTCTCTCTCTCTCTCCCTCCCTTCTTTCACTCCCTCCCCTCTCTTATTTGTTTATTGTTCCCACTCGCCTCTCTGCCCAGAAATACAACTGCTGTAAGTCTGACAATCAAATTTTACAGGAGATGGGGGGGGGGGGGGGGGGGGGGGGGGGGGGGGGGGAACGATTATTAGGGTACAAGTATTTTCATTACAGCACGTTTATTTTTAGGATAATGTGATTAGGACTTGGCTATGTTATGCCCTTGCCCGCTCTTGTATACCAGAAATGTCAAAAATGCAACAACAACAAATTCGAGTTACGGCAGTTGTCTTTCCTGGCGGCGACCTGACCTACTGTGCTTTCTGCCTGTCTTTCCGTCCTTCGTTGTGCCCTGTAAACGCAGCGTTGTGTGAGCCATCAGATGAACTGCCATTTCCTGTCCCTGCCAGTGTGAGGAAGCCTTGCTGATCAAAGGGAGCCTGAAGTGTCTGTCGGCCACTCACCCAGTTCAGCACGGAGGCTCGAACCACGGTGGTGGACCACAAAGGTAAACGGTCATGCAGGCATGCTGTTGAACAACACGTTGCCACCTTGGTGAACAATGCCATATAATACCCACCCCAAGCACAAAAAGAAAGGGATCGTCCCAGTATTTGTTTTGTCACTACCTTGGTGAATAGGGTTCTGGTGGATAAGACCTTGTCATGAGAGACTAAGAAGTATGGATTCAGGCTTTGTGGGGGGCGGGGGGGGGGGGGGGGAAGGTTGGCACATACTGAAAATGTTTTGACAGTTGGACATGGCCTTGGATCAGTCCACTGAAGATAGGTGGGGTGGCATGGCTGTCCAGAATCCTACTATGACTTCTGCCATCTAGCACACTTTCTGTTCATAGACAGATGAAGGCCGTGAGAAATGGTGGAAATATTTCTTACACATGGATTCTGGCTGTTGATCCGGTCCTTAGACATGGATTCTGGCTAGTGTTCCGGTCCTTAGACATGGATTCTGGCTGTTGATCAGGTCCTTAGGCATGGATTCTGGCTAGTGGTCAGGTCCTCGCACATGGATTCTGGCTAGTGGTCAGGTCCTTAGACATGGATTCTGGCTATTGATCAGGTCCTTCGACATGGGTTATGGCTATTGATCAGGTCCTTTAGACATGGATTCTGGCTAGTGGTCAGGTCCTTAGACATGGGTTATGGCTATTGATCAGGTCCTTGGACATGGGTTATGGCTATTGATCAGGTCCTTAGACATGGATTCTGGCTAGTGGTCAGGTCCTAGACATGGGTAAATGGCTATTGAACAGGTCCTTCGACATGGTATGGCTATAGATCAGGGTCCTTGGACATGGTTATGCTATTGATCAGGTACTTAACATGGATTCTGGCTAGGGCAGGTCTTAGAAATGGGTTATGGCGGTTGATCAGGTCCTTATCATGGATTATGCCAGTGACCAGTCCTTGACATGAATTCTAGCCGCTACCAATCTATCATTGTTCCATTTCGTTTTAAGAGACCAGGGCCACGTTTTCATTTTTGAGCCATTAGTTGACATGGAGCGGAACAAATTGGCGCGAGCAACAGTGACAACTGAGGATGTCACTGTATTGATTATTTACTCATGACTGTTGGGCTCCAAGTCTGCTTTTTGGCTGGCAGAGTCTGGCCCAGTCCTTAGTGCGATTCTGATGGTAGTTTATTGTTTTGTATGCCGATGTAGGATACACATGAAAACAAAGGGCAAACGAAGTAAACAAAACATTTGGGACAAAAATAAAACATTAAAAGAAACATACGGGAAATTCTCATGACAAAGAACAAAATTGAAGAAAGAAAAATCAGACTGTGAACAACATTGGAATGAAATGAAAAAAAAAAAAAAAAAAAAAAAACCCCTAGGAAATTACAAATTCCACCAACATGACAATCATCAGCAGTGATTTTGATTGCAACTATTGGTGTTACAACAGTTAGTGCAGAATGACTGTGGTGCTATTGCTGTGAAAAGAGGGGTGGGGTGGGGTGGGGGGTAGGGGATAGTTTGTGATAGAACTCCAACCTTGAGTCATGTTACAGTACATGGTGGCACCCATTGCATTTCACTCCAGGAATACCCAGCCCTGAGCCACTCTTGCAGTCGAAGGACGAGGGCAATCGTGGGTACGCGGCGCTGTGCCTGAGCCACTGCGCACGCAGGAACCGGGGGGTGTGCGCGTCGCTGGCTGAGACGGACAGATCATCAACAGACGCTGATCTGGGCCCGCGACGAAGAAATTCGCGGTGCGCAAGAACTGTGCCATTCCTCCTGCCAAGCTGGCTCAGGGCCATCCCAAGTCATGTGAGAAGAGAATCTGTTGTGGCCAAGTTTTTGTCTCATAACGCATGCAAAACACCCTGCTGCCTATATACCATGATCCCTCCAACCCTCCTCACTAGACTCTTCAACATACATTGGCATCTCTTCTCAAGCTTTGGCATGGTTTTATTCTTTACCATTCTGGTCCCGATGACCCAAACTGTCTCGTCAATGGTTTTTCTTCAACTCTGCAGACGTTGAATTATGGTGTTCCCCAAGGGCTATGTACCTAGGTCCCATTCTGTATGTTTCTATATACCCAACCCATCTTCTGACATTGTTGAGCCCATCATGACATTTCACAACCACTGCTTCACTGATGACAATCAAATGTACATTTCTGGTGACATCTCTCTCCTCTCCTCCATCATTGATCGCTCACAGCTCGGCATCTCTGACATAACAGCATGGATGACATGCAACAAACTTCAGTTAACAATGACAAAACTGAACTGATCTTCAATTCTCCCAATACGGCTCATGTCCTACAATCTCTGTTCCTTCTCTGTCCAACTTGGTACCAACCACTCATTCAACACCTCTACCACTGTGCGAAATCTAGGCTTGAACTTGATCAGACACATCTCTTTTCAAAATCAGATATCTTCTATCTGCCGTGCTTCTACATGTAGCTTCGCGAATCAGTTCATGTGCGCTACCTTCCTGTTCTGAAGAAAGCCACCAAGACTTCTGTTTCTGCCTTTCTTCTTTCAAGACTTGACTAATGTAATTCGCTTCTTGCTCTTCACAAAACTTCTGCAAAATTGGCAGAAAGTAGTCAAAATAATGCTGCTCCCTTGTCTCGAAATCTCCGAAAACCTCTCATTTTTCTTCCTTGCTAATCTTTGCTCAGGCTTCCTGTTGAAAAACGCATCAAGTACAACACTTACTTTGCTACCTGCTACAAGGCATTGGGATGGCCTCGCTCCCAACTTACCTCTCTAAACTTCTGTCGACCTATACTCGCATCCAGACAGCTTCGCGCGTCTTCTTCTGACACTCCCGCATTCTGCAGATCCCTCGAATTCGAGCCAATAACACTTGGTGAACTGATCATGTTCTTTTCAGGCTCCTTCACTGCAGGAACAATCTCCCTTCTGCTCTCCGAAACTCAAACATCCTTTCTTCTTTCACGTCCTCCCTCAAAACAACACACTTCAAAACATAAATTTTTCTGCTCCTTCGCTGGTGTGTGGTTGGTGTGCGTGTGTGTGTGTGTTTGTGTGTGTGTGTGTGGTGTGTGAGTTTAGGCATATTGCTGTAAGCGCTTAGGGCTTTGTTTAAGATTAAGCGCACAAATGTTCCTGTATTATTATTATTATCATTATTACCTTCAGTGGACCTATTTCAATTCTGATATTTTCAAAACCTTTCCTGTTTGAATCACTGTATGTCAATAATCTATAATGCATTATGTTGTTGGATTTGGTTCATGGAATGCTCAGTTCTGTTTTCTAAAGAAACTGTAAGTAAACTTCGACACTGACGTGGCGTGTAATTCTGGTTTCCCATCTTTTCCCATATTCCTGACCGAGGTATAATCACCAGTCGTTGAGTGAAAGTCGTCAGTGAATTGTAGAGTGCACACAAACATCAAAGTCACTAGTTTATGTGCCATTATATGCTCTGTGGTGTGTGTCGTGTGTGTGTGTTAGTGTTATGTGTAGCGAGTTAACCATACATGTTTCCATGAGAGTTCATGTCTGTTCCAAAACATTCATGGCATTGGTATTATGTGTGCAGGAAACCTCGAGCGCCGGCGAGAACTCACGGAATCCAGATTTAGCAAGACTGAGCATGAAACACATCAATCGGAGACATCAGCCATCTCATGAACACACTCTACATCACAAATCATACCAAAGGAAGAAAGAGGAGAAACACACGCATAACACCTTGGCACACATTGCCATAAAACAAAACTGCATCCTTCCGGAGAGATATAAACAGAAGTATAATGAAAATGGACATGATGTGTAATCAAAAATGCATACAGACCGCAGGAACAACTTGAAGACCCCTAACACTTTGCCCTAGGGGAAGTAGCTTTATGGAAGCCCTGTAGATGGGTAGATGGACCCTCCAGAATGAGGCCATGTAATGGCGGATAGAACCCTTCGGGATGATGTTGAGGCTGGATGAACCGATGGTGAAAGATACATTGTAGGATGGACGAGCATGGGAATAGTCATCGAGAGGAATGATATAACTCCGTGGTGAGGCTGACCCTCTGATGGGTGAACCTTTATGATTGTAGGAGGAGGGACGAACCACCAGGACGACCGCGTGTACAAGGTGGATGGTGGAACTCTCAAGGATGTGCCATTGTAATGGATGGTACAACCCGCTAGAGGGGCGTTCAAAGGTGATGAACCCAGTATAACTCGCTGCAGGAGATGCATGACCCCCTCAGCTGATCCATTGCAAGGAAGATGAAGACACCCCAGCGGTGGCTTTTTTGTCGAAGAAGAATGAATCAACCCTGGTATGACCCATGCAGAGGGACAGATGCACCCTCCCCCAGCAACCTCCTCCCTCCAACCCCCCTCCCCCCCAGTCACCCCTTCCCAGCACCCAGCTAACTACTGTAATGTATTTTTTGTTATTTGGGGATACCTAGAACAATGGACCTACTGAAATAAAGGTAGGGTGTTTGTTTTGTAGTGTGACATGCGGAGCAGTCTTCAGTATCCAAAACTCAGTCCATTTGGTCTTAAGAAGAGTCTGTAAGGCAGTTCGAAGATGTTTTTGACCCTTTTTTGACTAGCATGAACCCAGGTATGAGTACATTTTATCAGAATATTTTACATGAGGTCTAGAGAAGGAAAGATTCAGGATTAAGAAGAGTACAAGAAACAAAAAAGCTACAGTTTTTAATGTAAAATTTTACTCTAGCGAACCATAAGCTCCTTGAACACACTTTATACAAAACACACACCCCACTACACACATGCACAAAAAAGCAATTTTGATTATTAAAAAAAAAAAAAAAACCTAGCCAAGCAAGCGTTGCCAACATCTGATGTTTGATGTTTTGTACTGAAGTTGGATTGTTGTTTTTACCATAACATTGAGTTCAAGCGCACACTTAGTTTTGTTTGCTGTAGTGACTAGGGTTGCCATCATAACCCGGGGGGGAAAGTATTTTTGTACAAAATACTGCTTAGATGGCAGCCACCGTGTTCCAGATTAATTTAGTTTCATTTTTTTTAGATTATGAAACTTATCTTTGTGAACATGTCCAGCATGAGTTTGGTGTTATTTTGTCATGTGTCCCATTCCTTCTTTTTTTTTTTTTTTTTTTTTTTTTTTTTCCAAGATCTGAGCTAATCCAGTTTGCAAAAGCATTAAACCAGGCAACCGATTATGTTGTGTGTGTTTTTGAGCATTCTACAAAGTTAGCTTAAGGCCGACATGTTGCATGGCTAAAAGAGGTGGTTCGGGTTGTTAATGAAGAGATTTTTGTTTGTGCATGTGCAAGCAAGCATATGCATATGTACAGTTGTTTGTCTGGGTGTTTTGTCTCTGTGTGCCGTGCTAGTTTGGACCCAGTTTCGTGTTTCAGTGTTCATTAGAATAGTATCCCTCGCTTTCCACCCAACCCACCCCACCCAGACCTTTCCCTCATTCCTGTATCTGAAAATTCTTCTTTTTTTTTTCTTAATGATTTCCACAGTCCGTGTTCACTCTCATTTACTCTTGACTTTTACATGTTTATCTTTCTTAACTCATATCCACTGTTTTTCGCAGTTGTAGTTTATTCACTCCTATATTTCTCCTCTGGAAACTTTTGACATTTCAGGTCTTTGTCCCAGTTTACAACATGTCATCTAGCAGCTATGGTAGAGCGACCATAGAGACTGGGAAATGGGGACAGTACTTTCCATTCTACAGTAAAATGCCATATGGCCATGTCATGTTCTTTGTGTAGGTGAGTGACAATCATGTTCTTTGTGTGGGTGTGACAACTGATAGCTATATTATTCATTCTTTAACTTCCTTCTGAGTTTTAATCAAGGATCCGAGACTTACGTGAAAGGGCTTGTGTCTAGCGTTGCCGGAGTCTCATTTGCCTTAGGAGGTGTCGTAAGCTTTGGCAGGTACAGTAAAGAATTGCATCTCTGCTCGTTTGTCACTGGTTCCTTTGAAGTGTACCTCAGGATGTCTCGGTATCCTTGAAGAGTAACTCGACAGTCCTTGTTTTTGAACAAAAAAATTTGGTACCCCGCTGGGCACTTTGTTCTTGGCACAACCTGACAGGGCCCTTCGTGTCGGGAGCTTTAAAGGTCTATAAAAGAGTTTTTCGATAATTTGGTCAGCTTATGCAGAAATATAAATGTTAGATAAATTGTAAAAAAAACATCCGATTCGCTCCACCCGATCCACAAGACTAAATTCGTTTCCGCGAGAAGTGGGCATTTTCACCTGTAATCAAGAAAACAGGAGGTAATCAACTAAATCTTGGCATGTCTTTAACTGCTCTATGGATGTACGTCACATGATGGACAGCGAAGGCGACAGAAACCGAGCTTTCTGAAAGTTCTTGCGATCTCGCTCGTAATTTACATTTATCAATGTAAAAGCAGTGACTATGATTGCGACAGCTAAATGTGACTCTGGGGGATGTTGTTCAGCAAGTCCTGTACCTTAACAGTTGAACACTAAGATCTTTACCACGTCAGTTCAGTTCCAGCTGAGACGACCCTGAACACAGCATTTCCGAATGCGTACGGACTTTAGGTCGAAGTCCTACGAAGGAGGCCTGGCCGACAGACTTCTTGATGCATCGACTGCGTGACGGCGAGCAGTAGAATTCTCCTTCTTATCAAGCCTTAAAACGTTTCATTCTCAATTTAACAAGTGTGATCTTCCATAGATAAGAACAGAATAAGACGTGCGACTATCGTACTGCCATCTGTACGACTTACCGACTCCCCTTCAAAGTATACACGCACAATGCAGTTTGATCCACACGACGCGCTCCGGCAATTTCGGAATACTTCGTTTCCGCGTCCAGCTGGAACTGAACGTGGTAGAAAGAACTTTAAGCTGCCCGGCCATGGGTTGCACAACCGAAACCACTTCTTTCGATATCTGCATCAGATGGAAATTTGTGCAAAGAATATATCCGGCTCCACTGAGCTTCTTGCCTCGCCTACAGCACAATATCTGCCTACCCCCTCGCGTTGACTTTTTAGGCTGAAGGGGTTCGCAACTCGTGTTCATCTCACATGGTGTTGGCTTGTTATGTAGGTCGCGCAGAACGCCAGTCCATTCAAGCGACGTCACGGTTTCGGTCTACCCGCGCGGGGTTGAACATGTGGTGCAAAAGTCGTTTTTTACCTATTAAATTCTTTCGGCGATTTTTTTTAAAAAATGAAGACCATACCGTAGTTATATGACATGTAAAAAGACCTGATTTTTTAAACAAATTATCAAAATCTCTATAGTAGACCATTAAGATAACTTGAGAGTGATGCTGAAAATAAAGGAGGCTGTAATCGCCCTGTTAGAAACCTTTCAAGCAAACTTCAGAGTGTCCCTATCAACAGTCATTAGGGATATTTTTTTTCTTTTTTTTTATATTTTTTTTTTTTTTTGCAATGTAACGAAAAGAGTGTGGCACATCGAAACACTATACAGGCAAATTTTTTCTTATCCTTTTTTTTTTGAACAGACAGAAGGATCATTGTGATTCCTCACACTGAGGTTAATAGGCAATTGTGCTCTGTAGCATGTGCTGCCCGTGATGAGAGTTCTGAGTTTTACTGCGTGTGTGTGAATGTGAGTGTGTTAAGGTGAGATGTGTATGCATGTGTGCGCGTGCGCATGTGATGTGTGTGTGTGATGGTGTGATCTAATTCTTAGGCTTGGCAAACTTTTATGAAGGAGAAGCCAATGTTGAGTGTTAATTCCAGCGGCACATCGTAAATACATTTTAACTAATTATTTTAACTCCTCAAAGAGTCACCATTGGAGCCAAAAGTTATTGAGACCCTATGCTCAGGTTACTTTCTCTTTCATTTTCTGACGTCATCCTTATAAGGCCAGGAAGTGAATGCTGATGTTTTCTTTCATTTCTGATGTCCTCCTTTTAATGCAAGGTAGCGAATGCAGTTATTTCTTCAGTTCTGATGTCATCCTTATAAGGCAAGGTATGAATGCTGATGTTTTTCTTTCCTTTTCATTTCTGCGTCATCCTAAAAGGCAAGGTAGTGAATGCTGTGATTTCATTTCCATTTCTGACGTCCATCCTTATAAGGCAGGTAGTAGAAAGCTGTGTTTTTCTTCATTTCTGACGTCATCCTTCAAAGCAAGGTAGGAATCAGTGTTTTCTTCATTTCTGACGTCATCCTTATATTGCAGGTATGAATGCTGTGTTTCTTTCATTTCTGAAGACATCCTTAAAAGGCAAGGTAGTGAATGCTGTTTTTTCCTTTCATGTCATGAACGTCTCCTTATAAGGCAAGGTTAGTGAAAGCAGTGTTTCCTTTCATTTCGTGACGTCATCCTTATAAGGCAAGGTATGAATTCTGTGTTTTCTTTTCAATTCGACGTCAATCCTTATAAGGCAAGGTAGGAATCTGTGTTTTCTTTCATTTCTGATGTCATCCTTATAAGGCAAGGTAGTGAATGCTGTGTTTTCTTTCATTTCTGTACCGTCATCCTTAAAATGCAATGTAATGAATGCTGTGTTTTTCTTCATTTCTGATGTCGATTCCTTATAAGGCAATGTAGTGAAAGCTGTTTCTTTCATATCATGATGTCATCCTTATAAGGCAGTAAAGAAATAGTGTGTTTTCCTTTCATTTCAGATGACATCCTTATAAGGCAAGGTAATGAATCTGGTTTTTTTTTCTATCATTTCTGATAGTCATCCTTATAAGGCAAGAAATGAATAGTGTGTTTTCTTACATTTCTGATTCAACCTTAAAAGGCAAGGGTAAAGAATAGATTGTGTTTTTCTTTTCATTTCAGATGTCATCCCTTATAGGCAAGGTAATGAATAGAGGTGTTTTCTTTCATTCTGACGTCATCCTTAAAATGCTAGTAAATGAAAAACAAATTAAGTGAGTTTTCTTCATTTCTGTAGTCATCCTTATAAGCAGGTAATGAATAGTGTGATGTTCTTTCATTTCTGACTCATCCTTTAAAAGCAAGGTAATGCATATGTGTTATTCTTTCATTTCTGACGTCATCCTTATAGGAGCAAGGTATTAGAAAGCTGTTAACAATTTTTTTTTTCCCCTCCAAGATTGTGAATACCCTTTTTCATATTTAATTCCTTTATATCACATCGATCAGCAAAACATTATCTGGCCTGGAACAGATGTGAGTCAGGACTGCATTGTCGCAGCCAAGATATACCTCCGTCGTCCCTGCCTCATGAAACTCAAATCAAACGACGTAAAGCAGTAGCAAACTAAATTCCAGTATTCCTAGATGGTTTTACATAGCCTTACCGAAGACCATCGACAGCACATCATGACTGAATATAAATCGTGGATCTGGAAAGTCAAAAGATTCTTAAACATTGATTTGTGAAGTTAACCTACTGTACAACCAGGTCAAAGATTTTTTAAATTTTTTTGGTTGCAATTCTGCCCGGCAGCATTAAACCTGTTCACACATACTGTCTGGCACAGAAACTGTAATCAACTGAGTGCAACGGTGACACATAAACCAGTGTGGCAGATGTGTGAGAGAGTAATGTGTGTGTGTAAGTTTTTCAAAAAGTAGATGACTTTTTCGACACTCTTTAATTGACAGATTAAAAGAAATTTTTGATTATTAAAAAAAAAAAAAAAACCTCCCCCAAGCAAGGGGGTTGCCATCTTCTGATTTTGATGTTTTGTATTAAGTTGGATGTTGTTTTTCCATGAACATTGGTTCAAGGCACACTTATTTTGTTTGTGTAGTGGATATTTGATTCTTTCCCGGAAAGTATTTTTTACAAAGATACTGCTTTGATGGCACACCGTGTTCCAGAAATTTTGTTTCTTTTTTTTTTAGCTTATGATTTTTTGTAACATTCGCATGAGTTTTGGTTTTTTTTGTCGGTGTCATTCTTTCTTTTTTTTTTTTTTTTTTTTTTTTTTCCAAAGTTGGCCTATTCAGTTTGCTAAACTTTTAAACAAGGGCCCCGATATGTGTGTGTGTGTTGAGCTTTACAAATTAGTTTAAGCCGTACATTTGCGGGGCTAAAAGAGTGGGTCAGGGTGTGTAAAAAGGGTTTTTGTTTGTGCACGCGCAAGCATGCATATCCCTATGACGGTTTGGGTGTTTTTGTGTTTTGTTTTGGGGGCCCCTTGTTTCCCGTTTTTTTCCTTTTTACCCCCCCCCCCCCCCCCCCCCCCCCCCCCCCCCCCCCGCCCCACCCAACCTTTCCCTTTTTTTCAAAAAATTCTTTTTTTTTTTTTTTTAATGTTTTTCCAAACTGTCCTGTCTCTCTCTTTTACTCTTGATTTTTACATTTTATCTTTTTTTCTCTATCCACTTTTTTTTCTGCAGTTGTATTTATTCACCCCTTTATTTTTCCTTGGAAATTTTTGAAAATTCTGGTCTTGTCCCGTTTCAACATGTCACTTGCAGCAGGTAGCGAGGCCTAGAGACGGGGGAAAAAGGGGGACAGAAAGTTTCCCATTCAAAGAAATGCCCATATGGCCGTCTGTTCTTTGTGTGTGGTGCACTTTTGGGCTTTTTTTTCATTTTTTACCCTTTTGAGTTTTAATCAAGGGATGCGACTTACTGGGAAAGGTTGTGTCCTTAGCGTTTCCCATCTCATTTTGCCTTTGGGGTGTCGGAAAGGGTTTTTGGTAATAGAAGAATTTCATCTCCTCGGTTGTCTCGGTTCCTTTGAAGTGTACCTCAGGTTGTCTCGGTTCCTTTAAAGTGAAACTCGGACAGTCTTGTTTTTAAACAAAAAAATTTGGACCCGGCTGGCACTTTGTTCTTTGGGCACACCTGACAGGGCCCTTCGTGGTCGTGGAGCTTTAAGTTAACTGAGTGACGGCTGAAAATAAAGGGGAGGCTGTAATCACCCTGTTGAAACCTTTCAAACTTCAGAGTGTCCCTATCAACAGTCATTAGGGATTTTTTTTTTTCTTTTTTTTTGCAATGTAACGAAAAGATGTGTGCTACATCGAAACACTATACGGGGAAAATTTTTTTTTTTTTTTTTTTTTTTTTTTTTGAACAGACAGAAGGATTGTTCCGTCACACTGATTGAGGTTTATAGCTAAGTGTGCTCTGTAGCATGTGCTTGCCCGGTGTGAGAGTTCTGAGTTGACTGTGTGTGTGTGAATGTGAGTGTGTGTATGTGAGAGTGTGTATGCCTGTGTGTGCGCGTGCGCATGTGTGTGTGTCTGTGTGTGTGTGTGTGTGTGTTCTAATTCTTAGGCTGAGCAAACCTTTATGAAGGGAGAAGCCAATGTTGAGTGTTAATTCGCGGCACTCGGAATACATTTTACTAATTATTTTTAACTTCTCAAGAGTCACCATTGGAGCAAATAGTTTTGAGACCCTGTGCCGTTGTTTACTTCTTCTTTCATTTCTGACATCATCCTTATAAAGGCAAGGTAGTGAAGCTGTGTTTTTTTTCATTTCTGATGTCATCCTTATAAGGCAAGGTAGTGAATGCTGTGTTTTCTTTCATTTCTGACGTCATCCTTATAAGGCAAGGTAGTGAATGCTTTTGTTTTCTTTTATTTCTGACGTCATCCTTTAAGGCAAGGTAGTGAATGCTGTGTTTTCTTCATTTCTGATGTCATCCTTATAAGGCAAGGTAGTGATGCTGGGTTTTCTTTCATTTCTGACGTCATCCTTATAAGGCAAGGTAGTGAATGCTGTGTTTTCTTTCATTTCTGACGTCATCCTTATAAGGCAAGGTAGTGAATGCTGTGTTTTCTTTCATTTCTGACGTCATCCTTATAAGGCAAGGTAGTGAATGCTGTGTTTTCTTTCATTTCTGACGTCATCCTTATAAGGCAAGTAGTGAATGCTGTGTTTTCTTTCATTTCTGACGTCATCCTTTATAAGGCAAGGTAGTGAATGCTGTGTTTTCTTTCATTTCTGATGTCATCCTTAAGGCAAGGTAGTGAATGCTGTGTTTTCTTCATTTCTGATGTCATCCTTATTTAAGGGAAGGTAGTGAATGCTGTGTTTTCTTTCATTTCTGATGTCATCCTTATAAGGCAAGGTAATGAATGCTGTGTTTTCTTTCATTTCTGATGTCATCCTTATAAGGCAAGGTAATGAATGCTGTGTTTTCTTTCATTTCTGATGTCATCCTTTATTTGGCAAGGTAGTGAAACTGTGTTTTCTTTCATTTCTGACGTCATCCCTTTTAAGGAAGGTAGTGAATGCTGTGTTGTCTTCATTTCTGACGTCATCCTTTTAAGGCAAGGGTAATGAATGCTGTGTTTTCTTTCATTTCTGACGTCTTTATTTTAAGGCCCAAAGGTAGTGAATGCTGTGTTTTCTTTCATTTCTGACGTCATCCTTATAAGGCAAGGTAGTGAATGCTGTGTTTTCTTTCATTTCTGATGTCATCCTTATAAGGCAAGGTAGTGAATGCTGTGTTTTCTTTCATTTCTGCGTCTCCTTATAAGGCAAGGTAGTGAATGCTGTGTTTTCTTTCATTTCTGACGTCATCCTTATAAGGCAAGGTAGTGAATGCTGTGTTTCTTTCATTTCTGATGTCATCCTTATAAGGCAAGGTAGTGAATGCTGTGTTTTCTTTCATTTTTTGACGTCATCCTTATAAGGCAAGGTAGTGAATGCTGTGTTTTCTTTTTATTTCTGACGTCATCCTTATAAGGCAAGGTAGTGAATGCTGTGTTTTCTGGGCGTCATCCTTATAAGGAAGGTAGTGAATGCTGTGTTTTTTTTCATTTCTGATGTCTCCTTATAAGGCAAGGTAGTGAATGCTTTTGGTTTTCTTTCTGTTTTTCATTTCTGACGTCATCCTTATAAGGCAAGGTAGTGAATGCTGTGTTTTCTTTCATTTCTGACGTCATCCTTATAAGGCAAGGTAATGAATAGTGTGTTTTTCTTTCATTTCTGACGTCATCCTTATAAGCAAGGTAATGAATAGTGTGTTTTCTTTCATTTCTGACGTCATCCTTATAAGGCAAGGTAATGAATGCTGTGTACAATTTTTTTTTTCCCCTCCAAGATTGTGATTACCCTTTTTCATATTTAATTCCTTTTATTTTCTCTCGATCAGCAAAACATTTCTGCCTGGAACAGATGTGATTCAGGTCTGCAGTCGCAGCCAAGTTATACCTCCTTCGTCCTGCCTCATGAAACTCAAATCAAACGACGTAAGCTGTAGCAAACTAAATTCCAGTTGTTCCTAGATGGTTTTACAGTAGCCTTACAGAAGACCAGTCGACAGCACACATGACTGAATATGAAGGATCGGTGAGTCGGGAATGTCAAATAGATTCTTAAACATTGTGTTTGTGAGTGAACCTACTGGACATCCAGGTCAAGATTTTTTAAATTTTTTTGTTGCATTCTGCCCGGCAGCATTAAACTCTGTTCACAGCATACTGTCTGGCACAGAACTAGATCATCTGAGTGCACGGTGACACATGAAACCTGTGTGGCAGTATGTGTGAGAGAGTATTGTGTGTGTGTGAGTTTTTCAAAAAGTAGATGACTTGTTCGACCACTCTTTTATTGTCAGATTGATTTGTTGGTTGGATTGTCTTTTTCTTTTTCCTTTTCTTTTTTTGTCTTCTTTTTTTTTTTTCTTTTTCTTTTGATATTGCTGGTGTTTTCATCGTCATGGCTGTTCGCAGTGGTACAAGTCTCTGCGACCTCAAACTGAAAGACGTATATTTGTACATTTCTATGAGAGAATGATTTTCTTTTTTTTTCCTTTTTTGTTTTCAATTTGTGTGATATCTAAATATTTCTGCAGAATTAGTTGCTTATGCGTTTAATTTCTTGCGTGCATGTTTGTGTGTGCGCTCTCTGTCTCTCCGTCTCTGTCTCTGTCGCTCTCTCTCACTTTCTCGCTCTCTCTCTCTCTCCCCCTCTCCCTCTCTCTCTCACTCTCTCTCTCTCTCCCTCTCTCTCATTTTCTCTCTCTCTCTCTCTCTCTCTCCTCTCTCTCTCTCTCTCTCTCTTTTCTCTCTCTCTCTTCTGTGTGATTAGTATGTGATGTGATTATTTCAAGTGCAAGTTCTCACCATCTCTGACTTTTTGATCCTACTCATCTTTCTCTGTGCCCCTCATTTTATTCTGTCTTGGTTCTCTTTTTCCTCTTTCACACTTTCTCTCCCCCCCCCCCCCCCCCCCCCCCCCCCCCCCCCTTCATGTGGCCCTCCTCTCCTTCCTTCACCTGTTGTCCCCGTTTCTTTCTTTCTTTATGTATACAGTATAAGCTTAGCTGCGTCTGTTTTAAACAGAGATTCCAATCCCAATGACCATACATAAAAGTTTTAACCTATGGTGAACTGTGTGCGTTTAATGATGCCCTGTCTTGCAATGATGATGTTTGTTTTGTTTTAAATTAAAAAGTGCATGATGTGGATGGTTATTGCGCTCATGACAGATCATTGATGCTGCTGATTAAAGAGAGATAATTATAAATCTAGTGTATTTTTTAGTAAGTTATTTTATGATACTGCTCCAGTATTGTGGGGTTTTTTGTTGTTGTTTTTTTTCTACAACTTGCTAAAGATGAAGCAGACCAAACTTGTGTGGGTTGTGGTGTGCATTGTGGTAACTGTTGTGTGTGGTGTGGTTTAAGTGGTCGCTTGAGATGTGCGACGTCCCTGTTGTTTGAAGATGAGGCAGGCTCACGTTTCCTGTTCGTAGTTTTGTCATGTTCTATGTTTTCTCCTCATCTCGTTCTTCTGAAAGAAATTAAAAGCGTTATGCATACCTAGGAGTCTAGTGGTAACTCAGCCTCCTCTTTTACAAACGCGATCGTATGCTCACGAAGAACTGGTCTTGTTTTGAAAAAGTAATGCTGATACGCTTGTGTGATACATTACAATACAGCAGCGAGCATCAGGAATGCTCCCCTCCACTTCCTGACCCCTCTTTTTTGACATTAATTGCCCTTTAACAGTCCAATTTTGGAGAGGAAAAAATCTCAAAGAAAAATGTGGGAACATGTCATCAAAATTGTTGTAGAAAATCTGCAGATGGCACGTTGACCCTGTGCCCCCCCCTCCCACCCCCAGCTCCCTCCCTCCCCCTGTCCTCCCACCCCTCTCTTAATGAGTGTACTTGACTGTGCTGAGCGAGTCAATTTTGCCCTTGCCCGCAACCAAACATTTGACCACTGTAGACCTAACAAGAAAGTAGATGACTGATTTCTTTTTTCTTTTTTTTTTTTTCAAATACTCCCCCCCCCCCCCCCCCCCCACTTTCCCAACTGCAACCTCCCCTCCACCCCCACCCCCACCCCTCCCTCCCTGTTCTGCCCTCCCTTCTTCCTCCCCTGACAGAGTGATCCTCCTTGAATTCATATTTGACGGACGGTATGATTGATAGAAGGATGCACATGATGATGTCGACAGCTATTTGGCTGCCATGGATCGTCAGTGTGGATTTCTTGAGTTTTGAAAAAAAACAAACATTTAAACCGTCTTACTTTTTAGTGATCAAGTCTTTAGCCACATGGTTTTGAGAAGAAAAAAAGAAGAAAGAAAAAAAAAAAAACACTACATAGCAGTAGGGGAATTAGGCTTTCCTGCATGGGGTGGCATTGGAGTGGTGTGCCCTTGATAAAGTTTGCTTGTTTGGTTGATTAGTTTGTGGTTGTTGGTTTTTCCTTTGTTTTTGTTTTTTCAATAGGCACAGGCATTTCATGATTGTACCAACTTTTCCAAGAAGACTTTGCTCTTGCTCAATGCTTAAAAGTATAGTCTGTGGTACAGGTTTTGCTCTGAAGTCTTCAAATTACAAATGAATAAATGTGCGG
Organism: Conus ventricosus; assembly: GCA_018398815.1. Lineage (NCBI taxonomy): Eukaryota > Metazoa > Mollusca > Gastropoda > Neogastropoda > Conidae > Conus > Conus ventricosus. Next base: position 40,476,918 of record CM031627.1, on the reverse strand, counting down.
TCAGTTACATGCAAGAAATTGATGTGGTGGAGCCTGTCGGTAATAATCTAGACATCCTCAAAAATAGGGTCTTTAAAATGAGGTGGGGGGGGGGGGGATAAGTGGGGAGGGCATTATCTGGGAGGTGAAATTGGTGTAGACAAATGTAAGAATGTTTTTTGGAAAAAGGGTCCTTCTTTCAAGGGGTAGATGAGTATTGAGTGGTATATTTTGTACAGACAAAGGATAGGAGCTAATGTGGTGTAAACAAACAAAAATGTTTTGTTTTAGAAAATATTTACTAGGAGGCAGTCTTTAGAGGTTAATTTGGTATGAAAAAAAAAACCACTCACAAAATGTTTACGCAGAAAAAAGTTTCAAAAACAAAGAGACAAATAGATATTAATTTGACAGTTCTAAACAAACACAAAAATGTTTACACACAAAAAAAGTCTTTGAAGGGAGAGAGCTCTTTAGGAGGTAAATCGGGCAAAGTCGGAGATGAAAAATGTACCTGGGCAAAGAGAAAGTTTTGTGAAAAAGTGAAGTAAACAACAAATGTTAAAGGGTATATCTAGTATAGACAATGAGAACATTCTACAAGAAAACCTCAAGTTTTTTTCTTTATTTAAGGAGTTCTTATCTGGGGTCTTTTTAGTTTCAATGCATTTGAAACAGACCACGCAAGAATGACAATCAAAAAGCACTTGAATATGTAGACATTCTGAAAGAAGTTGTAAAGGTTCATATCACAGATATATATATATATATAAGCAGTCTAATTCATTGTTTGGGTTTACTGTTCAGTTTCAAGTGATTTTTTTTTTAGTGATTTACGGATGAATTACTGTTCGACTCCTTTTCAATAAACGAGTGCTTTTGAAGGCAGTACTTTGTTTTGGATCCGAGGAAATCTGTGTGTGTATGTGTGTGTGGGTCTGCGTGACACTCAGACTTTGTCATGAGAACCCTTGAGGGTCAATAGACAGACACAGCATGGTATGAGAAATCATCATAAATGGATAGACCACCAGCCGCCGTGGCGAAGTGGTTAGCGTCGTGGACTCCCGGCTGGGAGGTCGTGGGTTCGAATCCCATCAGAAGTCATGTGGGTTTTTTCTGCCCCGACCGGCTCCTACCCAGAGTTGAGTTTGCTGCGGACTCAGTTGGGAAGACTGGGACCACACAGTCGAGTTTCATCCACTTAATGGATGCGTTTCTGAGAGTGTTTCTCAAATTTCCTGACCAATACTGCAGGTGCATGTATCTCTCGGGCCTGGTTGACGCCGGGATATATTATGAAAGGAAGCGTAGAGTACAGCCCTGTCATGTAGTCTCAGACCGAAATGGAATTCCGTAGCATCATCTTAATCATCCTCATCCTCATCTATCAGCATTAAAAAAAAATGTCTCAAATTCTGTGGCCCTTCATGCCCTGCTCTCATGGTGACCTCAGTTTCGATGTCCTCTCCACGTCTGTGGCCTTGGTTTGGTTCCGTCGGGGTCACCGGTATCGAGTCCATGGGGCTGTCGTTGGACAGACGTGGTGGCGCCCTCCGGAGGGAGAGCTCACTCACGCCGGCTCCGCGACTAAGCAATTATTGTCGTTAGTAGGGGCTTAGGTGGTGTCCTGCGTATGTTAGATCAGAAAAGGCGCCACTGAACACCACCGAAGTGACTCGGCAGCAGTGCAGTGTCTTCTCTGGTGGGTTGCCTCTTGACGACTTAACATTGACAGCTCCCTGTGGATTGCCTGTGGCGGGGCCCGACCGGGCTGTGGCTGTAGACGGGGTGTCGGAATGAGCGGCGTGGATGCACTGCCTCTGAGGTGGCGCAGAGGTTGGGACAGCAAAAAATAAAAATAAATAAATAAATAAATAAATGGATAGACCATAATTATGAGAAATCATTCATGGATAGACCCCCGATTGATGTAGACCCATATAGGGAGCCATTATTGTCTTTTCAAATTCATGCAATCATGAACATCTTTTGCAAGATGAGTTTGTAGGCCATCATTGCCCTGCATTTCACTTGGGCGTAGGTTTTGCAAGTCTGGGTTTGGGCGTATCTTTTGATTGCTGTTCTCTTTCGCAGCAGTTTGTATCTTGAGCAAATGTGCAGAGAAAACGCTGAGCATTTCCTGTCTTCTCTTGTAGTTTTCATATGTCTACCCCTTTCTGTTTGTGTAGGTCATGAGTGCTCAGTGTGTGTGTTGTGGTGTGTGTTGTGGGTTTGTGTGTGTGTGTGTGTTGTGGTGTTTGGGGTGTGTGTTGAGGTGTGTGTTGTGTGTGTGTGTTGTGGTGTTTGTGTGTGTGTGTGTGTTGAGGTGTGTGTTGTGGTGTTTGTGTTGTGGTGTGCGTGTGTGTGTTCTGGAGATTTTCCTTTTTAACTGTCTCACACTCCCCTTTCCAGGCATTCTGTCTTCCCTCACACACACACACACTCACACACACACACACACACACTCACACACACATACAAAATTTGGAAAAAAAATTCTGTAGTGATAAATGACAATGATGCGTGGAGTTACTTTCTAGTCTGAGAATACCGGTCCCCTCCCCTTCCTCCTTTCAAGTTGAGTTCCAGCATGAAGCAGGCCCGGGGATACAAACACCTGCAGTGTTGGTCAGTGTCACGGTCGCTAAGCCGGACGGCCCTACCACCCCTACCCACGCCTATTACACACTAGAGCAGACAACACAGCACACTAACACAGCTTTACAATCATGCGCACTTATTTATTTCACACCCACACTGTGGCGCCACCACTCACGTCCATCCACACCCACACACCAGTATCCCACTTCTTCACTGACCCACACAACCCTGATACGACCCTGAAAACTCTATGCTAAAGCACCAGTTGCGGTATATCACTGCGACCTAGGGACGCAGAGATAGCCCGCACACATGGTGGCTAACTACTAGGGACAAGGACAAACCCAAGGGACTCTAATCTCTAAACTACTACCGCCCGCACCTCTCCCCAGGACCCACACCTTCTCTTTTGACCCGGGACCACTACCGGACTGGTCACTGCGTCCCTAAGGGAGGCAACGACAAGAAACCCTACACTGTGCTGGCCACCACGTCCCAAAAGGATGCAGTAGCTAACACCCTTAACCCTACTCCCTAACGCTACAACCCTTTCTACCACACCCGTTGGACAACCCATCCCGCCCGGAGAGCTCCAGTCCTCGGCGCTGTACTTGAACCCTCACAGCTGACACCTCCCTGGAAGACTCTGCACTCCGGCGCTGACCGTGGCCTCCCACAGTCCGACTCCCGAAAGACTACACCCGGCGGCGACCGTGTCTCCTCACGGTCTGACTCCTTCCCCCGCGCTGGCACGACACCCAACCACCCACACACCAGACGCCCTCTCGACGAGTCCGGGGCTCGAAGGACGCCTCCTCCTCTGAAGGCCCTGCCGGACACTGGTGAGGGAAGGTCGGTGCAGCGCCCTCTCACAGGACGCCGAACGGGGAAGAGTAACAGGTGGCTGGAGAACTCCCGGAAGAACCCCCGGTAGCAGAGGAGAGCTGTCCCACAGACGGCAGACGGCCTGGATGGTCTCCCTCTCCCGGGAAAGCAGCAGCAACGGGAAACCGCCGCTCACCTGCCGGCACGCGGCAGCAGACTGCAGTGGCCTGGCCCCAGCCTCAGGAAAGGAACAGGATACCTGCTGACAACTGTAGGCCACTACTGTAATGTTGCTACTACCCGGGTCATCAAGGCTCATAGGTTACCTGGTAAAGCTTTAACTCTCCATCTCCCTTGCCAACTTCCCACTCGGCATGGGGAGTGACCCCTTGAATTCGAATAACCCCCAACCCGTTACTTTTGGGGTTATCAGATCCATTTCCTGCCAACCTTTACAACAGCAGTAAAACAATATTCTCTCTGGAGCCAATCTACGCCCATAACATATGAAATTATGACTCGCACACAATTCTCGGAGAAATAAAACCAATCTAAGCAATCCAACACGGACCCCATGGGCCCCCTTAGAAATACTAAATAAACTAGGAAATGGGCAATTTCACAAGGAAATGTTTCCACATAGTAATCAGTAGTAATACACATCTCTCAAAAAAAAACAACAAAGGAATACAAAAAAAACTTATCAATTTTTGACGGTTCACATTCTAAACATATCATACAAGAGAATCGGCTCACAGCCACAATCCTTCACATTCTTACCCTCTTTGCAAACCCTCAATTATACTCATATGTCAACACAACATGATTTGTTCGCCAAAATTTCCATCCAGCACCCCACTCTCATGTCATCTCTAGTCAGATAACCCATGGTTAATCCTTGTTATGCCAACACAACCATACTTCATACAATATTACATGCTGCACACCATCCATTCTTATTCTAACCGACTGCTAAGTCACCCCGCCTTAAACTTTACCTTTCCCCTTCTTTCTGCTTACTAAAATTCAAAAAGGGACCGTCTCCCCCCCCCCTAAAAAAACTTTCCCAAACCCTATTCTGTCACAAACCCAACACCCTGCATTTACACTGCATTTATTTAAACAAAACTTCAACCATAGGACTCACTTCCGTACCAAATACTACGTCCAAAACAGTCTGCACGCCACGACACCCGCTCGAAAAACCATGACTCGTAACAAAAGTAAAAAGACACCAATAAAGTTGAATGGTCCGCCCGACTCCATATAAACCACTCGACCAAAAATCACCTTTGGGCCCCTCCACAGTTAACCGTTTCCAATGCTTTTCGGCCCAACTCGAAATCGTTAATTTTAATTTTTAAAAACGAACTACTACATTTACAACAAAATTGACACAACCCTTTACATTTACGCAACACACCCTGCACCTGACTCCATTTTGATCCCCAAAAGCAACCCGACACCTTCTTACTGACCCCCCCGAAATTACATAAACAAACACAAACCAATTCTACTCACCGCCACAAGGGTTTTTAATCAAACCCCACATTGTCTACCAAACTGTAAAATGATAAACGAACTCAGGAACCACTTTTAAAACTACTTACAGAATATACAGAAAAGAGAAAACAACACAAAACCGGCTGAAAAGAAGTTTCAATCAAGAACCAAACGACTCATACCAGAAAACCCATAAAAACCAACAAACAAACATGAGACAACTACGACCCCTCCCATGAACAAGACAAAAAAAACACCCCCAGAACCTAACAAATCACCAACCTGGACAAACAGCGTTCCCAAAACCAACCCCCCATTTTTGGGAACTGGCTGAATGGCTGCCAACAGAGCACACAGAACCCCGCACAGGGCCCAAGGGGACACCAACCCAACGGGGCCTGCCCTAACAAAAACTCGAATCACTCCCTCGACTAACGGCCTTTCCCCCGCCGCAACTACAAGCACGTTTCCCCTCCGACAACCCCCAGGGACCGAAGGAAGCTACCCCCAACCATTTCCCCCCTGGTCGGATCAGCGAACCCCTGACTTTTATTGACTTGGGCCCTTAACGTCGGCCGAGGGGCACCCCCGAAGCATGACAACCACCTTCTCCATCCCTCTTTTTCCTCCGCCCTCCGCAATGGTCTCTCAGCCCCCTTCCATTCCGGATGTTACCCCCATCTTTCCTTTGCGACCCCGCCTTTTTTCCCGGACGTCCCTGCAGATTGTCTTGGGAAGGCCGTTAAAAGGTGATTGTCCATACCATTTCAGTTTGCGTCTTTTTACCCGAGGGAGGGGATCGACATATGGACAATTTCACACGAGCGCTTTTTAAATTCCACATTGCTGAGGATCCTGTATGAATGCCAAGGAGTCGCTTAAGCACCCCTCATTTCCATTGTTTGGACTTTTTTTTTCCCCCCAAGGTCGATTTTAAAATCCTGACCACAAGCAAAAAGAAAAACGCCATGGAAAGGATCGAAAAAAAAAAACACAACTTTTAGCTGATGGAGAGTTTTTATTTCTCCAAAGGGCTTCTTTGAACGACTGGGTCGAGCGACCTTAGATGATTTCAGGGTTTATCCTCACGAGATTTTGCCCCCCAAGACTAAATGTGTTTACTGGTTCAAGCTTTTTTTCTTTTTTAGATTTTTATGTCTTGGTAAAACCATTTTGTTTTCAGACCTTTTCTTTTTCCCCCACAAAATTTTCCTCCATAAAAACGAGTGTTGTTGATCTTTGGGCGGTTTTACGCCTTTTTTCGTTTTCCCGCATCCATCTATCGTCGCAAAAAAGGAGGTTTGGGAGATTCTCCCCCAATGGTTTACATTCCTTTAGGGCTTCAGCGCATCGGTCTAATTCTCCAAGGAAGACATTTAAAAGTGTGGGGGGGAATAACACCCCCTTTCCCCCCCAAAGGTAGTTCGGGAACCCCTCGCCTTTTTTTACCGAAAAAAAACGCGGGTGGCTTTAATGTAAAAGGCTTTCAAATTCCAATGAGGGGGCATTGAAGGGAGATTTTCATTGTTCCCTAATGCTTTTATCCCACTCGTTCGAAGGGCCCTTTTGAGTCCCATGAATCTGGTACAGATGTTTGGTTTTGGTTGTACTTCCACACAGTATTTCTTAGGTTTAATATTTGTTCAAAGGATTCTCCTGGCCGAACCCCGCCCTTTTTTAGCGAGATCTTTTCTTCTTTTGGGTTCTCATTTAGGATTTTTCTTCAGCATAACTTGCTTGGGGGGGCTGATGAGGCTAAACGGCAAATTTTTGGGATTGCGAGGTTGCCTTTCTTTTTGGACGTATATAATGACTGCGTCCCAGGGAGTAGGCCATTCCCCCGGTTTCCCAAATTTTGTTTCATATTGCAAAAACATGTCCACCATTGAACCACTCCTCCTTAATCAATTCTGCGTATGTTGTCAACCCAGGGCGATTTTTCCTGCTTTTTCAATTGATGATAAGCACTAAATGAGTTTCATCCGTGTTATATTAATCCATGCTGAATATTTGTTGGATCCGGTGCGCGAGGATTGATGAATTCCCTCACGATTGTGCGAGTAAAGCTCAGAAAAGTATTCTGTCCAATCAGGGAGTTGTAGTAACTTTTCATCATCGTTGAGACATTTACCGTTTTTGTCCATGGATCGTTTTTATCTGGGCTTGTTTCTTTCGCCGTTAGGTCCTTGACAATTTTAAAAGCTGCTTGCTGTTGTTGTTTTTTCAAATATTATCAATCTCATTGGCATTGGTTGTCAATCCAAGTTTCCTTCTGCCATTTCATACTCAGTTTTTAACCTTCTTGTTAACATCATTGTACTCTCTTTTTTCCTTCTGGGTTGTTCTTTTTGTTTTTCAATTCACGACGTTTGTCACAAAGTTCCAGAATTTCGTCGGTGACCCATGGATTCTTCTTTGGCCGATGTTTACCAAGCACTTCTGCTGCTGTTTCTGTGACAGCTTTGTTGAAGGAGTCGGTGAAGGATTCTGTGTTTGATGTCTTCATTTGCCAGGACAAGTAGAGGTGCAAATTTTTCCTCCAATATTTGCTTGAAATGCTTCCTTTATGTTAGGGTCTTTTAGCTTCTCCAGATTGAACTTTAACCTGATGTTTCCTTTCTTTTTGTTGTTTTTGAGGCGGAGTGCGAATGTCATGAGGACCATTTCGTGGTCACTTCCAATGTCTGCTCCAGGAAGCTTCTGGTTCTGGCAATGTTGACACTCGACTGGAAGCGTTGTTTTTACCATGATGTAATCGATTTGATTGTGATATAATCCTCCAGGACTATGCCATGTTATTCTCCTGGACATCTTGTGGACCGAAGGTGTTCGTTATCTTCAGGTTGTTTGACTTTGCAAATTCCAGGAGTCTCAATCCTCTCTCATTTGTTAGAGTGTTACAATGGGTCCACATGTGTCTTTCCAGTCTTTGCACGAGTCTTTTTCCGATCTTAGCATTCCAGTCACCTTGTACCACTATGATATCTTTTTTGGGTATTTCGTCGAGCGCTTCCTGTACCTGGCCATAGAATTCTTCGACTTCTTCATCGCGAATTCTACTCAACACAAAACAGCGATTGGTCAGAGCAGCGTATCCCTCCGCAGAGCTGACACGACCCGACCAACGGACTAGTTGTTGCTCGTGCAACAACACGACAATTTACCACAACAACTCACAGACTGACAACACCAACAACAGCCCGATACCTGCCCCGCCTTCTCTGGTGTAGAACCAAAGTAACAAAAGGGTAATAATCGGGAACGAAACCAACCTCCCGCTTCCATCCCTTCAACAAGTGAAGATTGGAATTCAAGAATATTGATGTCTTATATTTCCCCAGCCCCCTACCTAGCCTAACCTTCCACCTTAACCAAAACCCCAAATCTTACACAACGCACGCTCGCACACACACATATACACATATGCACACGCTCTCTATTTCTGAACTACATACTCCAAACACATGGACGGCTGATTTACTACCGCCGATCGTGACAGTCAGGAACACTCAAAGACACGCATCCATCATCAGATGAAACACGACTGTGTTTTCCAGCTTTCCTAATTGACCCTAAATCATCTTCAACTACTCTCCTGTACACAAGTGTCCGTTTGTGGCAAAAAACATTACAATGCGTGCAGCATCCATGTATAGCTTGGGCGGGCTACAAATGTGTGTTTGTGTGTGTGTGTGTGTGAGTGTGTGTGTGTGTGTGTGTGTGTGAACTTTTAATATTTATCTGATTCTCTCTCTCTCTCTCTCTCCTCTCGTCTCTCTCTCTCTCTCTCTCTCTCCTCCCCCCCCCCCCCCCCCCCCCCCCCCCCCCCCACCAAATGAACTAACATCCAAACAATGGTGACAACATAAAGCAAATTTAGGGGAATAAGGTTTTTTTATAATCTGGATTGTGTGAAATGCACTGATATTAGAACAAAATTACACACACGCGCACATACGCACGTTTGTGTGCATGGGCGCGTGCTCACTGGGAAAGAGAGAGAGAGAGTCCCAACACATTGTTTACTCTCTTCATTTTCTCACCAGCTGGGGAAAAAGACCCATTCATTCATTAAGTAAACAAAACGCAACACACCTCCTTGGGGCTTTCAGTTTGTTGCATTGATTCCAGAGAGATTCTTCCAGCCTTTCAGGAGTTAGGGACCTGTATGGCTGAAAGGCCTCATGGCCACCACGACAGACTCTTGTTGCATGATCCGAGGTTCGAATCCCATTCGAGACTGTCAGGTTTGAAGAGATTCTATCTTAGAAGTTAGCATCTATGCAGACTCCCAGTGCCACTCCCTGATTCTTCAGTTGAGACACTACGCAGACGTCCCACGCTGGAAAGATCGCACGGCTGGCCGGTCATGCTTTTTAAGATCAGGTATGGCTTGGCACATGTGGGTTTTGGAAAGGCTCTTCTGTCTGATGAAAATTCAAAACTCAGGGCTGCAACTTCACGTGACAGAAAATCGCACTTCCACCAGCTCAACCGCCTTCAGCTTGTTCGAGAGTACCGGACTGAACTCGTTCCGGCCACGTACCATCCAGGAGTGGAACGACAACTTGACAGAGACTGCCATAACATCAGAGACTCTCGACCTATTCAGGTCAAGAGCTTGCAGCCTCCTGCATGAACTTTTTTTTTTTTTTTTTTTGCGTCTGCCCCCCCCCCCCCCCCCCCCCCCCCCCTAAAAGTGTCAGAATAATCCACTGGATGACTGTGGACACTCGGCGGATGAAGCATGAATGAATGAAACGTAAAGATGAAATAATCTGGCACACACTTTGATTCCATTTCCTTTTTTTTTTTCAAAAAAGACTAGGCCCCTGTGTGCCACTGTGAAAAAACGACCTGGAAGTGAAATACGTGTTAACTGGTATCATATTTTGACATCACTTCCAAAAACAGAAGAGTAGACCATTGTATAGATAATATGAAATAAAACACAAACATTGTGGTGTCGTGTCTGTCATCCCCGTAGATGGAATGGGTGACCCCAATGATGGGATTGAAAAAAGATGCATACGCACAAATCTCACCCAATATGAACTTCAGAAATCTACTCAAGAACAGAGACAGAGAGGGAGTCTGCATCTCTCTTCTCACCCTGTGACCACGTCATCACACGCATGCACGCACGCGCACGCCACACACACACACATGGCTGACAGAGCTGCTAAAAAGAGGCGCAAAAGGTTTAGAGAAGACTGTAGACATGACGCTTCCTTTGTCACTCCATGAAAATTACAGGCTGCTAGAAACAACAGCATGGAAAAAATTTAGCAGACGTTTCTGATGAAAAGACTAACACAAAATACAGCTGCAGTTTCCGTTGGAAATTGTATCGAGAAAGTTGTCAAATACACCATTATATTATTCTAGAACTTGTAACTTCCCTTTTTTTTCGCCTAAAAATTAACGCTTTTAAAAACAAAATTCTCCAAAAATGTATATTGCATGTGTGGTGCACAAATCACAGTTAATCACATTTTATTCCATTGTAAAAGTCTCCGATGTTTTCTACCTGATTCAGTCATAGCAAAGAATGTTTCGGAAGAAAACACAGATGATTTATTAAATGAACAAAGGTTTTACTACAAATTGCTGAATCCCTAATTCCACACCCCTATCAGGCCATTCCTGTAGATTTTTTTTTCTTCTTCCAATGTAGATTAGTGGTGTGGGACACATCCACCTACCCACGTTTCTGTATTTTGCATTTTATTTGTTACATGTATCTTTTAACATTTCCTCTTTACTGTTAATGCAGTGTTCACAGTTTTCATTACCTCACACATTTACACTCTCACACACTCACAACACATTCACAGACAGAATACACTCACCCACGCACACTTTGGTCTAATATCACTTATGGTGAAAAGACGTAAAAACAAAGAAACGAACGAACACACACACACCTCTTGTCAAAGTAAAATACCTTTAAAAGCATCCCCCGCCCCACCCCCATCCCACTGCTTTCACTCACACACACACACACACACACACACACACACACACACCTCTTGTGAAAGTAAAATACCTTTCAAAGCATCCCCCCGCCCCACCCCCATCCCACCGTTATTCAGCTTGAGCTCAATAACATGTTCGCATTTCTTTACAGTGGAGAACCTGATATTTAAAAAAGAAAAAAAAAAGAAAAAAAAAAAGGCCACATTTTGATAGAGTCATTCTGCGCTGGCCTGAAATGACCCGCAATTTCACCTTGAAGACCCACACCTCCAAGTCCCAACCCAGTCATTCTATCCTCGAGAAACGAGGAAATAAGATCGTATGGCGAAAGCTTGGCAGTGTTTGGAGTGGCACTGTCTTCATCTGTCCGTGGGCTGGGGTGGTTGGGTCTGTGGGGTGTGCTCGGCAGCTGGAGGGTGGCGACTTTTGCCGGTGGGCTCTGCAGTCATAAAATACGGGCTGGTACACCCATGGGATACTATTTTCAGGCTGTTATGAGTTGCATCTTGTGGTCTGATTTACCTCTGTTCAGGAGCAGTTATGTCCCTTGATATCTTAATGGAGTGTCCTGCGCGTGCCTGTACCCATCGTCAACACAGCGCGGGCCTCCAAGGGTGGTACAGGACTGCTCAAAAGGCAGGTGAAGACAGTGCTTCTCTGGTCCTCCCCAGCACCTTCGGGTGTTTCTTCTTTCTATCTATTTCTGTAAAATAACCGTGGATGAACGAAGGCCATTCCAAAGGATCTCCAATGAAGTTTCATCCATCCCGTGACAACCCGCCTCCCATGTTTTTTTTTTTTTTTCCAGGAGAATACAGAACTTGTGATATTTAACTGAATCAAAAATGTTGAGGCACTCCCTGACGCTCATTAGCTATCATCCGTTCATTCCCCCCCCCCCCCCCCCCCCCCCCCCCACCCACACACACACACAAAACAGTACATTAAAATGAAAATAATGAACATGACGCTGTCAGTATCGATGAAATCGGCCTGATAATACCCCCCCCCCCCCTCCCCTTACAATTACCAATAGAAAGAAAGAAAAGAAAAGAAAAAATCTACGATCAAAGTGCTATTGCTCTAATCTTTTTTTCTCTCTCTCACTCTCTCTCTCTCTCTCTCTCTCTCTCTCTCCCCCTCTCTCTCCTCTCTCTCTCTCTCTCTCTCCTCTCTCTTTAAATTTTCATGATTGGTCTTTCTTTTTGCTTGTTCTGCCTTTTATTTTTCTTTCTTTTTTAACATTTCTGGGGGGGGGGGGGGGGGGGGGGGTTGATTTTTTGTTGGTTTTTTTGTTGTTGTTGTTGTTGCTTCCTGACTGTTACGTTTCATCGATCCTTTCAGCTTGTGTATTTCTGAACAATAATCAACACTGAATCGAAAAATAGTGAAGACCCGAGTCATTCAGTAGCTGAGCTGAGCTATCTTTCTCAAAACGTCAAATGAACTCATAAATAGTGACATGAATTTCTGGAGACTTGACGCTGAATTGATGATGCAGGCATCGAGAGCCAAACTCACAGACACCTTTCGGGGTGCAAAGAAAAAAAGAGAAAGAACTAAAGAATGAAAAAAGTCCCCACCACACACACACCGCACACACCCCGCACCACACACACACACCCCACACACACACACACACACACACACACACACACACAACCATCGATCCACAAATTCACACACCACGTGTGTGTGTGTGTGTGTGTGGTGTGTGTGTGTGTACCTTTTCTTTTTTCAAATTGTTGATGATTTTTCTATCTGATTTAATCCTGTTTTTTGTGAGTATATGGATATCTCTAAGAGTGACAGCCCCTGAAGGTTTTGTTTCAGTTCCCTGTGCTTGCATAATGCTGTTTGATAAGGCGATAGCAACTGGCGCTATGACCTGGAAAGAGGCCGAGATAGGAACCACCTGATAACAGGGTAGTACAATTAACGCTGGAGGCCTGCTGATCACACGCTGGAGCTGAACTTTGATCAGCTATGTGCAAGTTTCAAAACTATGCGAGATAGTGTGCTATACAGTCGCATGATCCTGAATAACTGATCCGTTAATTTCCCCCTATATGGTAGATCCTGTGTGACCCAGCTTTTAATCACAGTTCCCAATCGATGTTGAGTGTAACTTAATGGACAAAGAAATGGTTACTGACTTCAGTTCAATAGTGAAAAATGTTTCACACTCTGGTCAGAAATAATCCTTTAACTGGGTATGTTATTACTGAAAGTGACAAGGTGAGCTGGACACAACTACTGCTGAAAAAAAGACTTGGATATAATAATGTAAATGCGTTAGCCACTGTATCAGTATTGTATGAAAACATTATCAAAAAGAAAATAAGATATTCCGGATGCTATCTGAGAACTAAAACAAATGAAACGAAAGATAGCATGCTACCAGTATATCACGCATTGGTCCGATCCATTCCGGGAGTATTGAAATCAATATGGTTTCCTTTCTCAACATGGCACATATAAACATAATTTAATTGGAGGAATTCGAGACGAATTTATGAAAAGTCAAACTGGAGTAGGTGACCTGAGTTATGAGGAAAGACTGGCCCCGTTTCAGCTAGAAGATACAGTGTATCAGAAACTGTGAGACGAGGTTTGATGGAAGTATACAAATTCATGCATGATGATTATGTTTCTTGAACCGCGTCTTCTCCTTTCTTCTTTCTGATTGAAAGTACTCGTGATAACAATTTCAAGATTGATAAACTGCTGACTCATTCAGGTCAGTTTATCCCCCCCCCCCCCCCTCCCCTCCCCTTAGTATCCACGAGCTATAAACTAAAAAAAAAAAAATAAATAAAATTAAATTTAAAAAATTTAATCGGATTTTAGAAAAATATCAAAGTTGAGTGAAAAGCGCTTTTAACCTTTAGCCTTACTGCTAATCTTTCTATGCTATGCTAACATGACTTGTTCGGTTTGATTTGAAGGGACATAATTAACTTTCGCATGTTTGGTCAAAAGGGGATTCCCCGTCACTCCAAAGAAACTGCTGACTTCCGCTTTCGATCGACACCTACCCGGTGTGCTGCAAGTCAACAAGAGTCCCATTGTCACCACATTAATTTAGGCGGATGGTAAAAATCGTATGGAGTAGTAGTGCCGAAGACCACACAGCATTTTCAAACAACCTAATGCCATGCAGGCCAAGCCTGTCAAAATATTTATTTTTAGCACATGAGGATTTGCTTCCTGTTAAGCTTAGTGGAAGCCTCGTTTTGATGTATGTGTTGTTTGTGTGTGTGTTGTCCAGACTAAAGGTCGGTGACTTGCCAACATTTGTTTCTTTTGGTTTTGACAGTGGGTGTTGTTGATTAAATTCTGTCGACACTGTCCGAGATTTTGACCGCCACTCCAACAAACAAGGTGGCGGGTCGAATCGGTAGAGAAGAACTTGGTTTGTATGATGATTGTTGACTGTTCTCTCGCCCGAATCGTGGGCCAGTGTTTAATCGAAAATGGCGACGCTCATTTTCGATGCGGAGATGTGAATCATTCTTTGGCGGAGTTGACTTGACATACACAGATTGTAGACAAACTAGCGAAAGTCAAGGAAGCGTGTGTGATGTCATATTCCGCGAATCCTTGTTGACTTCTTACTTGTAGTCCTGTTTAAATTAGCGTTGAATGACATGGATCTGAGCGTGAGATGCACCCCATGATTACTACGTAAACTTGGACAAAACGCAGAATACACGCATTGAAAGTAAATAATATCGGTGTTTTCTGATAAATATGACGTGTAATGTACACTGTAATGTAGAACAAAACAAAGAGTAGGAAAGAGCGAGGAAGGATATTGGATATAGAATTGTTGAGTAAACTCTTTGTTTTTTGTTTTTGCTATTGCTGTAGACATTTCCTGGTTGAAGTTGCGTCTGTAAATTCCTCTGTGGTAATGCGCCTTAATTTTTGCCCTGTGAATGGGAGAAAATATGAAGGAATTCAGGATTGGTTTTGATAAGTATTTGAAGACCTTATAACGTTCTATGAAGATGAAAGTTCAGTGAAAACTTTGAAGTTATACGATAACGCGATAACCATTATAAAGTATAGAACTGAAGTGAAGATCTATAGTAGGCCTATAAAAATTTTAAGATACATTTGCATTTAAGAAATTACTTGATTATAATTATCACAAGTTTTGAACCAGTCATGGTGTTTTTGTATCTTTTAAAATAAAATGTAATGTTTGACCTGACTGTTTGTAAAATAAAACACATGTTAAGTAGTAGCATAGTAAATAACTGCACACGCCATCTTTCAGGTTTTTTTTAATCATGTTCATTCAACCTTATGCCCAAGCAACGTTCAGTTGCCACTGAACAGCACCCTGAACCTGCGCAAGAGCAATGCTCAGGTGACACATCTGATGTACTGGAACCAGTATTGCACCAGAACTATGCTAGTTAACTTTTCAAACTGGACACAGCTGAAAGCAAAAGTTTTGTTTAGAATTTGGGTAGAGTTTTGAAATCTTTGGAATAAAACTGAGTCTACTTTTTACAGTTATGTGAAAAGTAAAATAGTGTGTATGAGTTTGTCAAAGCATTGTAATTCCAAAGATATAGTAGATTGAAATTGCACTTCAACATGTTACCATTGAACAGTTAGTTTGCATAACAGGAAATTGCACTTCGACATGTTACCAAATGGTTAATTTGCATATAACAGTATATTTGGGTTGTTGTTGTTGTTTGTTTTTGGCATCTTTAGTAGAATAGTTTCCCAGATATTTTTAGAGTTGAAATGAAGTTCCCAGTCTGTTCATGTAAGATTAAAAAGAATTTATGTTTTGTTTTGTTATTCAAAGCATCAGAAATCTGAAAGCATATCATATATTTCATAAAATTGTAATATCTTTCTGCGTAATTATTTGGCAAGAACGACACATTTTTGTTGTTTTCTGTTTTGTTTTTGTTTTTGTTGCCTATTGGCCAATTTTTTAATTTTTTTTGGTGACTAGATAACACATTTTAAGTGAAGTATCCGTTTGCAAGCAGATCAGCTCAAACTGGCCAGGCAGGTAAGGCTAGCTGGGCAGTGTGAATGCAGAAGGGTTGAAAGGGTTGAATTAAAAGGATAGCAGTTTGCATGGCGTTTTCCATGTGATTGATCATCAATCAATCATCAAAATCAAAAGCATATTGCAAAACACAGAAAAAGATGTGGCTAGAAGATTTTTGAATGTGTTGATTTGTAATAAATTGTGCTTTTTTTTTATAGTTTAGGTGACAGTGGGTTTCAGAGATTTGTAACTCTGTAGCTGAAAAAAGCACTGGCTTGTTAATGATAAATATGTACTTAATCCTCTTGATTCCTAATTTGTAATGAGAATGAAAAGAGTGACTGAAAGCAAATATATCTAAGTCAGATATGTTCAAAGTGTTAAGGAGACAGTTTGTTATTCATTCATGTTCCCATAATAATGAACAGTCCTAGTTTGTCTTGAGAGTTCATGCAGGTCTACGAGTTCCTGTAGTTTTTAGTTTTATCCAGCCATAAAACGGACAGGGTTGGAAACTTTCTGTCAAGGCAGAATTTTGCTTGTCACTGGCTAGTTCCTGTAGTTTGATTGTGAACAACTTTTTTGCGCGTGAAGTAGCTGCATGGTTTTAGTAGAAGTATACTATTAGTAACATGTTTATTGTTAAAATTGATTTCTTTTCACTACAAAATCAGTCTTGCTTATGACAGTTCATAGGAACCTAACTAAGCCAGAGGAATGCAACCTGAGCCCTATATGAACATCAGTTATATTCCTTTACACGTCTTCATTACTGTTAAGTGCCTATTAAAGTGCAGCTGTCATTGACTCCGAATTCCAGCTCTGTCACTTTGTCACTGTGCTTGACATCTGACCCATTTCTACTTCTCACTCCCTTCCTTTTCTTTTGCTAAAGTCTGAGTTTCTCTCTGCCCCTGTGTGTGTCTAAAATATTGTCCATTACCAAACTGATCTTGGTGATTTGATGTCAAGCTTTTTATTGGTTAAATGCAGAGAATTTTCTGCCTCAGGAATCGGTTAAAGTTATGCTTTTACTTAGCCTTAACATTTTGGTTATTGTTTTCTGTATTCATTCAGTAGACAGTGATTGGCATATAGGTACCAGATTACATCCCATATTCTGAATGTGCATGAACAATGTTGACATGGTTTATATTTGTTTCATTATCTAAATGAGCAGATTTTTCTTATGATTATTGACAGTATTTGATTTGCTCTATTAATTAATTGCCTTATGAATATGTGTCATGAATATGTGTCAAAAGTCAATGATTATAAAATATAGTACCAAGTCTTCATAGGCTAATGTGAATTTTTTTTTTTAACATCCTTTTCCAATTTCATGTGAGTAATAGTATAATCATATAAATGTCTTGTCAAGCAAAACTTAAATCATTGCGCAGTACTAATGTTTGATGTTTTTGTCAGTGTATCATTATTTGAACTTGTAAAATACTAGTAAACTTGAACACTTCACGAGATGAAATTGATTGAAACGTCTGAAAACATACAACATGCTGGTTGGAAGAGTTTTATAATTTTTTCCCCAACGTTATTGATTTTCAGGATTATTTTGATCAAAATGTTTGCGTTGAAGTAATCTGACAAAATTCATGATTTTTGTAAAAATCAGTTATTTTACTATTTTAACTTAATGAAAATTGCTTTCTGTGAGTAATTATAAAACATAGGGTTTTGAAAATTGTAAATTTGTTCTGGTTACTGGGCTAAAAGCAAGATATTTAACAAGGGTAGTTGAAAATACTTTTAAAAGAAAAAATAATTGATTGAAAATTTTAAAACTCAATTTCATTTTGATAATCCTCAATAGTTTTTGAGTTTTTCACACTTTTATACAGCAATACCCAAAACTTTATCAGATTATGAAAACAAATTTTTTTGACTAAATGTATTTGTTTAGGTTTGTTTTAGTAAACTATTGCTGTAATAACAAAAAAAAGTATGCTTTAAGATGTGATGATTACCACAGAAAACCTTCCATCACCAGTACAGTGATTTGAAAATCAAGGGAAAGAACTGCAGGGAGTAAGGAAATACCACACAGTTTTTCTTCTTCTGCATACTTCACCATGCTTAATGGGCAGTCTGGCGTTGTGGGTGAACTGAAGTCCACCGCAAGCCTCAGCCACATCACCTTGTCCCCAGCGTCACCTGCGTTGGGCCAGGTTTCCTGTTGTAGAGTGTCACAGGTGGGACAGGACTGAAGACTATGGGATGACGTGACTCTGGGTCAGTGGCGCATGGGCACTTCCCTGTGAGAGAGATCCCCAGTCTGAACTAGAGACGTGACAGGGGCTGACGTGGCCCTGTTGTCAGTCTGAAGATGGTGCCCTATATGGCCCTGTCCAACAGGTAGATGGCATCCTCCTCAGACCCTCGACGCAGACGCTGTCTCCATGTGGATTTTCACTGGAGGCTTAACTTCTTCGTGCAACGCTTGGTAGGCAGTTCACGCTCCTGTTTGCTGCCTAGCTTGGAGAGTTTTGTCAACTTCCTCATTCAGTTGCAAAGTGACGCGACTGCAGGCAGAGATCTGAACAAATTTGAAAAATGATTTATATAAGGCTCCGCTCAAAAACATAGACAAACAAATTACAAGGCATAACACGTGTTATGAGGCGCCGCCCCCAACACGTAGACAAACGAATCACAAGACAAAACGTGTGTTCTGTCTTGTGATTTGTTAGTCTACATTTGGGGGCGGAGCCTTGTGAATTATTTTTCAAACTCATTGTCCATAACCCCACAACGGAAGGGGGCCCAGTATTGTTAAAGCTTCCTTTTGGTATTTTGGAGGATCTGGTTGGTCTGTCTTGCTGGACTGAAGACTCTGGAAAAAGGGCTTAGCAGTCGGTGAGGAAGACTGAGTGAGATGATAACCGTTTCTTGACGTGTGGTTTGAGCAGCATGAAGTAATGCACTTTATGCAGAGGTTCCTGTTGTGAAGCTGACGGAGGACCAACCAGCAGCGACAGACTTGTGCCAGAGCTGCCCTCGGGAAACCATATGTATACTGCCAAGATGCTACATATTTATTTATTTTAACAGAATGTTTCTTGGACATAAAGGGCCTTGGATTAGTTTGTCACCAGGAATTTCTTAAATACTGTGATACCTGTCCGTGTCGGTGGAAATCATCCCACCTACAGTTCCCAACCTTACACTGAATGGTAGATTTGTAGGAAATGGTTTTGTTTTCTTTTTGTTTGTTTTTTTGCTCGTTGTAGATTAAGCTCACATTTATGTTTCATTAGCTTTTTTATTTAATTATTCTTTGTAAGGACTTTTGAAAAGGTTCTATGTCTACCTTCAAAACTAGATTCCAGGGAGTTGTGTACATTGTGTCATTGGATTTTTTTTTTTTTCCGTGGCATTTCTCATCTTTGTGCAAATGTTTGTGTCCACAGAGAAAACAATGTTTTGGAAGTAGCATGGACAGCGAAGATGATATCTGTGTGCTGCAACATTCAGACGACGACATCGAGGCAGCACACCGCATTGATTCCCTCCGTCCCTTTCTCTCCTTTCACGCGAGCCGCCCCCAGTGACGTGGACAATGGCTCTCATTTTGCTCTGAAGAAGGCGTACTTGACTTTGAAGCAGAAACTGGATGATACAGCTGCCAGGAACCAGCAGCTGGTGCAGAGAATTCAGGAGCTGGAATCGTCTTCGAAAAATCGTGACCTTGACAGTTTCGTAATATTGGTAAATCTCAGTTTGTTGATATTGTGGATACATTTATGTGATGCATATAAATGATGTTTTGATGAATTATACTTAATAATATTTTACACATAAATGTGATGAAAATATTGTGATAAATAATTTATTATGATTAATGATATTTTAAGTGTGATGCATATATTACAATATCTTGATATTTTGATAAAGTATAGTTAATGATCACATTTTAGAAAATTGGATACAAAAATGTGTATCAGTACGAAACAGATACGTTTCTGAGAAATAAGAAGTGTAATGTACACTGTAATGCAGAACAAAACAAAGAATACAAAGGAGTGAGGAAGGATATTGGTTTTAAGATTGTTGGTTGAACTTTTTTTTTCTTTTTTTTTTTTCTTTTTTGCTATTGCTGTAGACATTTCCTGGTTGAAGTTGCGTCTGGAAATTCCTCAGTGGTCATGGTGATTGTACTTGGGATTTTCCAGACCATTCTCAGTACTAACCACCCTGCACTGTCTGTCACTCAACAGCCAATGTCAGAGCTGGTCCCAGAGAAACAAAACTCAGTGACAACATACACTGTATGTAGGCTTACACTGAAAGAAGCTTTAGGATAGGCCTGTCTTTTATCTTGTGAGACGACTCAAACTTGTACAGTTTCTACACAGTCAGAGGATGGTTCTGTTCCTTTGCTGAAAAGGAAAGTATTGATTTTTGTCAGATTTTTCCCATGAAAACAGGCTCAGATTTGAGGCCACAAGAGATTTAATGACAGCTCAGTGACAGCAGGGCTGACTTTTTAGAGAATGAAGAGATGCGTCTCTAAACCAGTTTCAGGACTAAAAGAAAATGACGTAGGTTTAATGTGAATAAAATGAACTGACTAAAAAGGTCCTTTACACACAACACAATGAATTTTTTTAATTCAATTTGACCATTTAGCGCATGCTAGTAGAAAAGTAGAGTATAGAATTTTTTTCTTTCTAATGCAGCCTCCATTCTAGTCTAGCTGGCAGTCCCAGCAATATAAAACCAGTCGCTGTGACAGGCCGCTCTAAAAGAAAAATTGGTAGTCTACTTTTGCACACAGTATTTTACCAGCGTTCATCAGTTAGCATGATCACAGCTATGCATGTGCCACAACACACGGCCTTCAAGGTTTAGAACACACTGTTTCTTCGTATGTGATCAAGATGTGTAAATCAGACTAGAATGTTGTTCCAGCCTTTTCAAACGCTTGATTCAGCGTCTTAGGATTAAAGCTATATACAATGCTAGGTGCAGTAATTATGTACAGTTCTGTCTGTACATTGCCTTGTATTGTGTGTGATGTATTTCTTCTTAAGGCTGTGGGGTGTGTGTGTGTGTGTGTGTGTGTGGTTTTGTGTGGTGTGTGAACACAAGATGGGTGTTGATTCAGTAAATTGGATGAAGATAAGCAAGTGCTCGTTCATTTTTGTTGTCCTGAATGTTGTGTATTTTGCCTCAAGAAGACCTAAGAGGTCGAAATGTGTTGTGTTTTGTCTTGTGATTTATTTGTCAGCAATTTTTTTTTGTGTGTGTGTGTGTGGAGTTTTATCAATAATTTTTCAAATTTGTTTAGATTTCGGCCTGTAGTCGCCTAACTTTGCAACTACATGAGTGAAACTTTTCCGTCTATGGACGGAAATCAGTCAAAATGACTTTCAGTCTTGAGGGAATTTCCGTCAGTTTGTTTAAAAAAAAAAAAAATCATGATTTATCAGTTCCAATTTTGTGTTCGATCCAAGCTTTCGATCTCTAACCGGAAGTAGCTGTTTCTGTATTCCGGCGTCTTCACAGGTAGACAACAAAAGTTTGCATAGTGCTCCAGAAATTAAGTAGTCATTGCTTTTTTGAAAGAAGGAGATCCAGTAGCATGCATCAAGGGCCAAATTAGAAACAAATGCCGAAATGGAGATGGCAATGGCTAAACGAAACTGATGACGATGGCAATGAATATCAAGTGGTCAAGAAAATGAATAAATGTGTTTCTGTATCGTTTTCTGTACCGTTTGCTTAAAAACGATCAGTTACAGAGCGAACAGAAAAAAGAAACTTCTAAGCCATGCTGATCACCCAGATGATTCTACCTTTGAACACAATCTTGATTTAAATAGTGAAGTGACCATTTTAAACAATTTGTGAGCGAAATTTTGTTGATTTTTGGAATGTTTGATCAGTTCAGATTGGGTGAGAAAATTTTCCCTTTTTGAGTTTTTATATTCTGGTTTATTTCTACATTTTTAGAATTTATTTTTCCTGAGCTTGTACAATAAGCCATAAATATTATTTTTATCCATTTAAATGAATTTATGGAACATAAAGTCTAACAGTAACTCACAAAAGCATGTTACAGTTAAGCTTTTTACTGCAAAAATCATGTTACAATTAATTAAGCGTTTTGTGGTGCAGGAGAGCCAACGAAATTGGCCTAAAAAATTAAAAAAATTCAATTTCGCCCGGGGGGCTTCGCCTCCCAGGACCCCCGAACGGGGCGCTGCCCCTGTGCCCCGCTGGGGCCTAGGCGGCCCCTGGACCCCCGAACGGGGCGCTGCCCCTGTGCCCCACTGGGCCTAGGCGGCCCCTGGACCCCCGAACGGGGCGCTGCCCCTGTGCCCCGCTGGGGCCTGGGCGGCCCTGGACCCCGGCATTATTTCAGTCAAATCAAGTTTTGTAGGTTTCACCCATGCAACTAGATCTTGTTGTATATTGCTATGCCTTAACAATAAAATATTTTAGTATTTGTAAAATGTCATTAGTTTATATCATTTGCATTAATTTAGTGACTTTTTAAAACTTTCTTTTTTTTTTAATGATTTCTTTCCCTCTTTTTTTCTTCACACACCCATTGTTCATCCTTGGAAAATTCTTCTTGTGCAGTTATGATTTTCATATGTTGCTGTACCAGTTTCTGTTCAATCAAAACCGCTCTTGATCTGTGGAACAGGAGAATCTTTCGACATGATGGAAGACGCAAGATACGTTGCCGAGAGCAGGGCAGGACTGCAGCTGGCAGGGGGCGCTGCGGTAGGTGCAGGCGAAAGTAGCGTTGCCAGTAACATGGGGCAGCAGGTGATGGTAGGCCCACAGTCACAAGCTGAGGGGGTCGAGACCAGATCCGGCCAATACAAAGTGAATACGATGGTGGGGTTGGTGTGGTATGTGGGGAAGGTTGGGGATGCTGGGTGGTGGGGGGGGGGGGGGGGGGGGGTGGGAGAGAGGTGGCAATGGTGTGAATTATAAGATGTATATGTCCATATGGTGATGCGATTGCTGTTCCGTTATGGATTTGTGTTTGTTGCTTTGTGTTTACGTGGCTGCAGGGTGTTTGTGTTTTTTTTGTTGTTGTTGTTGTGAAGTGGTTTTTTTCTTAGGGAGTTTGACTGACAATTTGGTTTGCAGGCTTGTTTTATCCATACAATTTTGCCGTATTTTGTACACAAGTTTGCCGAAAATATGACAGATACGAAGAACTAAAAGAAGTATGTCGAAAAATGAAATTCTGGAGACGAAGCTCTTGAGCAGTCACCTGCAAGAATTAACCATACTAAGGCTCTAACCAAAGTGTGACAACTCTTGCTAACATCTGCACATGAAGTCGTCTCAGGCTATGTCTGTTTGTTTGACATTATGTCCTGACATATCGAAAAAAAAAAAAAACCCAATGTGAGAGAGCTTGTACCAAAGTTTGCTGATGAATGGGGTTTGAAAGTAATAAATGAACCTATTTGTACTGTGTTCAGTGCAAGATCAGGTGGCTAGTGCCTGGAAGAAGCATGTGCAGTACGTTGGCAGGTGAAAACGAATCCCCCCCCCCCCCACCCCTTCGTCTTCTCCGCATTTACATAGATTTAGAATTTTGTGCACAATCTTTGTAGAAAATAAGCTCATTTTTGTCGTACAGTACGCCAGTAGTGGTTTTAGGGAAAGCAGGTCTGGTTTAGTATGTAAATGATGTATTCGCAAGTAAACTGCTTCTTTCATTTCATTGTTTCGTAGAGCAGCGTATTCTCTCATTTTGTTCACTCGCCCACTCATAATAATAATCCCAACACCTTCCCTTATCCCTCTCTTCCACCTTACCAATTTCAGGAGAAGACGCCGGAGATGAACCAGGCGCTCACCTCGCTGAACCAGCAGGTGGCGCTGCTTCGGCAGGAGAATGTCCGACTGCATCAGGGCTGGGAGGCGGAGAGGAAGGAGAAGGAAACGGCACTGCTGGAGCTGCGGGAGAAGTGCAACAGTCTGCAGCTGGAGAGGGACAAGGCGGTGAAGGAGTCGACCTCGCTCCTCCCTCCCTGCAGAAGGTAATGGAACGCCCCTTTCTTCCCCTTCCTTTTGCTCGGTGGGGATGCGGGTGACTGTTTATGCAAATTGCCTTTCCATCTTCTGGAAATTTCTCGGGACTTCCGTTTCTCTGCAGTTTCGCGGATTTCAGCAAAAACTGGAAATGGAAATCTGGGAGGAAAAATAAGATTTTTTTTTTTCAGGGGCAAAAAGTCAAAAGGTCAACCAAGAAAAAACAGAAGAAGCGAAAAACGTAAGAAGATTAAATTTTTTTATAATTCTGGCTCCCTATTCTCTACACCAGCAGATGACTTTGAGGTAACGATATCCTGTGTTTTGTGCGCGAGCAGCACTGGCCATTTTGACTGACCAGTATGAAAGCCTTGAAGATGAGTTACTGTCAAGCTGTGGCATGCTGTGAAAATGAAGGTCTGGAGAAAAGCTGAACGAGCGAGTGGTCCTCATTGTCACTGGATCCAAAGTGGATGATCACTACTTAACAAGTAGCTTAAGCATCAGATTTGCACTATTTTGAAACAAAAGTCAGTTTTTAGGAGTCAGACTGAAGGGGTGGGGTGGGGGGGAAGCTTTAGAATTTCACAGTTGTTTGCTTTTGTTTAGCGGGAGCCCCAAATTCTGCAGTCGAACTTTCCTCTCTTGTGCCACCCTCCTTGTCTCTGCCTTTTTTCCCTCCATCAAGGGGTGGGTTTATGTTGTCGCCCACATGTATTTGTTTATTGGCTAGTCTGCAGGTTTTTGCTGAAATTACCAAGCCTGTTTTTAACCTTAACCAGTCCGGATCAACAGGTGGAATTAGCCCAGAGAATAAACTCATTACGTTTTGTCGTTGGTGGAAGTGAGAAAATATTCTCACTTTATTTCATCTCTCAACAGTTTTTGAGATTTTGCATTTTGCATGAATTTTTTCGTAACATTCTGCGTATTATTTCTAAGTTGAGAAAATGATAATATTTTTGTGATGAATGTGTCTATTTCGGGTTTTTTAGGCGATACTTTGCTTCAGATAACAAAAATGTTTTAAATGAAGAAAACCGTCGATCACCGGTGGTGATCGAAATTCAAGGAAAGAATTCAAGAGAGTTAATGATTGATGCTTTGATATTTTCAGTTCAATGAGTACGTTATAAATTCACTTTAATTTTCATTTCAAATTCCTTTTCCTTGTCAGCAAAGGTTTGGTTCTGTCATGTTAGTGAAGTTCTTAGGGGTGTGGGATGAGTGGTGGGATGGGGTGGGGGGGGGGGGGGGGGGAGAATCTGTCATCCCTTTTGAAAGGACTTTGCTATGACGATGTAGTGAAATCGTTTTGTTTCGTAATTTTTTTAGGCAAACCAAGAGTTAGCCATCTTGAAGGAGAAGCAAGGTGAAGGTGTGAGCGCTGAGCCACCCCTGAGCTGCTGAATGAGATGGTGCATATGCGCCAAGTGATCGACAAGCTGAAGATGATGGTGTTGATGCAGAAAGACTGTTTGGGTGAATCTCTCTCTCTCCCTCTCTCTCTCTCTCTCTGGCAAAGGTAGTCTTCTCTTTTTATAATATTGCAGTACAAAATGAATGCAATTCATTTAAGTCAAATGAATTGCGTGGGGATGTTATATGTCAAATTTTGACATATAACATAATAGCATGTTGAAAAAATGTTAAGAAGATGAATATATGAACAGTGGGTATAAAGCAATTTTCAAACAGAAACTAAAACTTTGGTACAAGAGGCTTTCCTTTATGTATGGGTGCATTCCATCGTAACCCATGCCATTCCTTGACCTCATTCTCTCTTCCTTTTTTTTACCACATTGGGTGAGCGTAGGGAACAAAAGTCTGTGGTTTGAAAAGATCTTTCTGCCCCATCCCCACCCCTACCCCCGAGCATTGCTTTCTTTTATATGTAAATCAACTTTTCTGCTCAAAATTTTCAACCGCAAGGGCTGGGTTTTGTCGCCAACTTTTGAGCTTGTTTTAGTGTACATTTTCCCTGAATTGTGTAATAAACATGGTTGGCAGTCTAGACCAGCGAGATGCTACCAGGGCAAAGCGTTGGGCTGCTTCAGCCAAAGCTGGGCTTTGTCGCCAACTTTTGAGCTTGTTTTAGAGTACATTTTTCCTGAATTGTGTAATAAACATGGTTGGCAGTCTAGACCAGCAAGATGTTACCAGGGCAAAGCGTTGGGCTGCTTCAGCCAAAAAGTGGCACAATTGTAAAAAAAACCATGTTTGTTTCGTTTCCTCACCAAGAACAATATGCTACAATATGCTGACCACCATAAAACAGGCAGGGCATGGCCCATGAATCTGAGAAGCACAAGACTTGCATGAAAAGTTGACCTTTTCTCTTTCACACTTTCAGCCAGCAGAAGCGGAACATTTCCAGTATTTTTGGTCAGCAAAGGAATGCTGTGTTCTTCTGGAGCTCCCAGCAGCTGATTGTCAGTAGATACAGTTTAAAATTTGAACCAAGAGATTTCAAATTCCTTGTTAAATTTGTTGGTGTGCAACAAGCATTTAGAGTGAGCTGTATTTTTCAGTCAAGATCACGCAGGAAATTTTAGGAACATCCCAGTTCTGTTCAGCCCCTAGGTATACATACTCGTTCCCACCAGGAAAACGCTAATATTGATCTGTCAAGATTTCCAGACGGTTCATCATCGATCGTTTTAATACCAGAGATCTCATTTGATGTTGTTGTGGTTTTTTTTTGTTTTTTGTTTAATTTTTATATGTATAAAGACCTCACAGCTCTCTGACACGCAGAACTTTCTGCCTAGCTTTTTTTTGTAAATATTTCCATCTCTACAAAGAGAATTTACTGATGGTTCTAAGTCTGAAAATGGGACTGTTTCTGCTGCTTTGAACTGCTGCTTTTGAAGAATTTTCCTAAACAATTCATTCTGACAGCTTCATTCTTGCCTGAAGAAGACCTAAGAGCTCGAAACACGTCGTGTTTTGTCTTGTAACTTGTTTGTCCTTGTTTTTTGGTGGACTAAACAAAGAATTGTTCTTAGAATTAGCGCCATCGCCATGGTCATGGCTGTCCAGATGGTCGATCAGTCTAACATAAGGACTCTCTCATCCTCTGCGATTCCTTTTCCGCTCTGGAGACCAGCACTGGCCATTAGCTCAGCTGCCCTAGTCTCTAGAACTCGTACAGATCTTTACATCTCACCGCTGGGTTCATAGTCGTACTGGCTTTGGAGGCAAGGAGGTGGCCGATCTTGTCAAAAAAATGCCAAAGATAAATGATTGTCTAGATCACCCTTCCATACTTAGATCTGAAACCGCAAGTTGACGGTTAGTTGTGTCAAGAGGAATGGGACACGCAAATAGACAGTACACTTCTTTCAGATCGGTCCATAGATCATGTCTTAAAGCTTATCTCCCTTATGCAACTTCAGAAGGTCAAATGCTGCTTTGTCACTGTGTTGACTTTTTGAATTTTTTTTATTTTTAGTTTGTTAACTGTGTTCGCTGCATTTTAGTCAGGCAGCCCAGGCCAAAAAGGTTGAGTCTGTTTTAAGCAATGGAGTCAGAAATAGGTTCAAAAAGATCATAGAGGCTCTCTTTCCTGTTGTATGATCAGAGGCAGAGGTCGGTTTGTTCGCTACATTCTCGGCACTGGCACGTTTGTAGCTGCAGTTTTGAAAATTAACTGCGATAATGCTTGTGTTTGCCGTCAGATTTGACTTCTGTCTTCACAACAGTTTTCTGTTTCTTTCACTGTCAAGAACCTTGCTGGTTGACCTCTTGTTTTACCAGCTGTGTGTTTACTAGTTGTGTGTCGTCCGTTTAGTCTGAAGAGCTGAAAGACGACATACGTCGTTTCCACATGCGACAACTGAAGTAGTAGCTCCCAGGGACTCAAACATCGTTGACAGAACTGGTGGAATAGATGAGAGATGTACGGGTAGTAATAGCCCATGTTCAAAAGCGACACCATGATGAGCATAAAGAAGCCTCTCGATGACGAGCAGGGTGAACGGCACATAATCCTTTTACTCTGCAGTTAGCTGTACCATTGTCAGAGTTCTCTTTTCCTGGATGACATCATATTTGAAAGTCTTTAAATGTTTCATACCCTCCCCCCCCCCCCCCCCCCCCAGTTCAAGTTAGTTTCTTGATTACACTCTTTCAGAGGATTTTTGTTGAGGTCTCACTGTTTATTTCTGTGGGTGATTTTCCCTCGTACATTATCTGCAATGCTGGTGTGTGTTACCGTTACTACAGTCGGCATCCGGTGATGTGCTGACGACGGGGTAATCAGGGCATAGGGTTATATCACATGTTAGTGATGGGTTAATGAGGATATGGAAGTGTATCATGTGTTAGTGATGGGTTAATTAGGGATAGGAGTGTATCATGTGTTAGTGATGGGTTAACTAGGGGATAGGAGTTTACATGTAAAAGTGATGGTTTAATGAGCGTATGGGAGCAGGGTTGCACATCCACGTCGGACATCGACATAGACCGATTGCACATGCAAAATGTCCGATATAACTGGCAGTGAAGAGGACAAATGTCCCATTACTTTGCCGAAAACGCGGTCACTGTCCGATAGCTTTCCGATGCTCACGGACATGGCACCGGCCGTTTATATCAAGCCCGCATAATTATTTGAGTCCGACCGTCGTACAGAACTCCAGTCTGTAACTTTAGTGTAAGCCCAGTGAATCACTAGGCCTATAACTATTACTAGTCCCGTGTGCCACTGGCACTAAGCTTAGTGGCGAGCCGTGGCGGTCTATTTTTAGCTCGTTGGCTTGCAACTCTGCCTCCCTGACTCGCAGAGGCTGAGCCAGCGAGGTACACGGCTCGCAGCTGAGAGCTCGCAGCCAGCTTGTGTCAGGGTTATTTTTAGCGTAAAGCGGCTAAAGAGCGATAAGCCTTGTACTTGTTACGTGCTGTAGGCCATGTAGGCACATGTTGCCCAGCTTGCCATCACCCTGCCCGTCCATACAGCTGATGTAGAAAGAGGGTTCAGCACTCAGAATTTGATTTTGACAAGTCAAAGGAACAGACTGACAGCAGAAAACCAGGCCATGCTGATGAGGGTGCAAATGGAAGGACCAAGTGATGTCAAGGGGGAATCAGAATGGGTGTTCAGGGTGACAGAAAAGTGGGGAGAGAAAAGGAACAGAATGCTCTTCAACCAAAAAGACGACTCCAAATGAATCAATATTGTACTTGAATACTAGCATTAGCAATGAATAGTGATTTAGGAAAGACACTGCCTCTGTGTGTGTGACTGTGTGTGTGTGTGGACTAGTAATAGTATGTTTACCAAACATGGCTTCCCACTCTAGGAATATAGTCAGCTTTTGTAATACCATTTTTGTGTGCATGATAAAACTTAATATACATTCAATCTGGCTTGCGTTCAAAATGTCCGATTGGTTTTGTTGTGAAGAGGACAAATGTCCTATTACTTCAGGGTGGTCCAGGACATTTGTCCTATAGATACTGCTAAGGATGTACAACCCTGTGGGAGTGTATCATGTGTTAGTGATGGGTTAATTATGGGATAGGAGTGTATCATGTGTTAGTGATGGGTTAACTAGGGGATAGGAGTTTACATGTAAAGATGATGGTTTAATGAGTGTATGGAGTGTATCATGTGTAAGTGACGGTTTTAACAAGTGTATGGGAGTATATCATATGTTAGTGATGGTTTAATTAGGGGATAGGAATGTATCATGTGTAAGTGACGGTTTCATGAGTGTATGGAGTATATCATGTGTTAGTGATGGGTTAATGGGGTATAGGCACAGACTGTGCATGGTATGTGAGAGTTTGTTGAAGGAAGAAAGTAGAATGAGAAAGTGGGAAAAATAGGAGGATGGAGGCCCCACTTTAAAGGAGAAAAAAAAATAAAGAAGGGACAAAAATGAACACAAAAGTAATGTGGGGGAAAAAATGGAGGTTGGAGGCCCCACAAAAAAAAAAAAATAAAGAATGGACAAAAATGAAAACAAAAGTAATGGGGGAGGAGGGGGGGGAAGATTGGAGGTTGGAGGCCCCACAAAAAAAACAAAAAAAAATGAAGGGAAAGGATTATGCTGTGTTATTAGTGACGGTTTAATGAGGGGATGGGGGTACATCATGCGTTAGTTGTGATTGTATGAGAACGGGGTATGTTATGTGTCGGTGATGTTTTAAACGAGGGGATGGGAAATATATCATGCTGTCAGACTGGAAATGACACTCGGCGAAAGCGTGCCCATGTTTTAAAACAAAAGAAACGAAATTTTCAGGGTGAAAATGAAACAAATTTACCGTAGTGGTCTGATCACTGGTTTGGTCAGCAGATAGGCATATCTTTGTCACAAGTGAGGTGAATCGCCTATGGTCGAGATTTTCCTTTGACCAGGTGTTTACAGGTACAGAGGGTTTCCCCTCACCTTTCTGTGCTGAGAACTGGTTCACCTTGCCAGTGTGGGAGGGACCAGGTGTTTTACAGGTACAGAGGGTTTCCCTCACCTTTCTGTGCTGAGGACTGGTTTCACCTTGCCAGTCTGGGAGGACCAGGTGTTTACAGGTACAGAGGGTTTCCCCTCACCTTTCTGTGCTGAGAACTGGTTCACCTTGCCAGTCTGGGAGGGACCAGGTGTTTACAGTACAGAGGGTTTCCCCTCACCTTTCTGTGCTGAGAACTGGTTCACACTTGCCAGTCTGGGAGGCTGTGACAGTTAGCTTGTTTAAAATGTCATGTTAATGCATGAGTAGCCAAATATAGTATAAAACGATGAAAATGAAAAAGTTATTTTTTCAGATAATAATGACTCAGAGTTAAAAGGTCCCAAGCCCATTGCGTTTTGAATAACAGATGTGTTGAGAGAGAGAGAGAGAGCATGTTGCTTATAACCAAGCAGAACACAAAGGGCAATATCAGGGCTGTCTTCTCATTGAAGTCAACTCTTAAAACAGATTTTAAAAAATTCATACACAACTCGTTAGAACTTGTTAGTAATGAAGTAATAGGCATCCTATCTTTAAAAAAAAATAAACGAATAAATAAAAGTTCATGATAGTCTTCTCATTGAAGTCAACTCTTAAAACAGATTTTTTAAAAACTTCAGACACAACTCGTTAGAACTTGTTTGTAATCAAGTAATAGGCATCCTATCTTTAACCCTCTGCCCCTTGTAACGCCCGCTGTGGCCCGAAACGCGATGCCTTTCGTATCCTTGTAACGCCCGCTGTGGCCCGAAATACACTGATGCCGTTTGGCTGCCCCTAGCAGACGAATTTTTCCCACAATGCTTTGCGGCGTTATACAGTGACGTAGTTCCGGTTTCCAACTTCCTTCCAGTCCAAACAGCGCATTTTTTCATGGAGGACTTCGGTCGCAGTGATTTTTGAAGTTGAGAGCAAGTTTGTGATCGAGATTTTCGCTTCGGCAAGATGACGACGACGAAACTGTGGAGATGTTGGCGAACATTTTTGGTGGCAGTGACAGTGATGAGGAGCTATTTACTGGCTTTAAATTAGAAGAATAGTGAAAGAGAGGAGTCCGATGTCGATTTTGGTGGCTGATGGAGCGATCTCAGCGAAAATCTTAACATCAACTATGCCGATTACGATGGCCGCGGATGGCGTTTCATGCAGTTCGGTCAGTAGTGTTGAACTAGCATAATTTTTTTACACCATTTTATCAACAAAGATATAAGCTTTGATGCATGTGGAATTTTACTTCAAAATGTTAACTTAATTTTGGAGCAAATAAAACATATTTATGACCAAGGTTTGTATTTTTTCTGATTTTTTATTTAACATCAGTACATCCAATTTACGGAGTGAGTTACTTACCTTCCCTTAAGATTTTGATACTAGTAAGCACTCAGACGGTCCAAGGGGCAAAGGGTTAAAAAAATGAATGAATAAATAAAATTCATGATCAATTTCAGAAATGGCCTAGGACTTTTCTTGACGAACAAGGTGATGATCTTCCTGTGTGTGGATGTTGGGAGTGGGGAAATGGCTGTGAAGATGTTTACAGGTTCGGGTCTTTCTTGTTTCGCAGTGAACCGAAGCATGTCCCTGTCTCGATCCAGCCTGAACATCTCCCCTCACAACGGCCCAGCATGGAGCCGCACTCCTCCCCAGGGGCTCTCACTCCGGGCACAGCTGGGAGATGGTGAACGGAGTGGTCACCGCTCCCACCGACCCACGCCAGCAGCGGCTTCAGCAGAGGTCAGCGAAGATGATGGGTGTGGAGCTCGGCCCGAGACACGGCAGCCCCGCCGTCAACCCGACCACGCTGGGACAACCGGGCGTCGGCGGAGGAGGGAATGCTGGGAAAGCTGTCGCCTCGAACAACCAGAGCGGACCAGCACCAAACGGCCAGAACGGAGCGGCCGTGAGCAGCCAGAGTCGGCCAGCTGTCGGTTCCTCAGGCGGACCAAGGCAGGCGCAGCAGAGCGCCGGGGTCACTCCGAAGCCCAGAACAGAGGTGATCTATCGCCGGCACAGCGAGGTGGACGTCCACCAGCCCACCAGTAAGCCTGCAGAGGCACCAAGAGCACACACGCTGCCCCAGCAGGCTCCACGGCTGGCTGACTGGATGGGCCACCACTACCAGCAACACCCGCAGCCTCAAGGAACCATGGCCACACAGGCGGCGGTGGGCTTGAACCAGTTCATGAATGAGGCTCCCAACCCCGTCCCGGCCTCGGGAATTGTGGTGTCGGGTCAGATGGTCGGCTCGCCATCTCGACCCAGTCAGCCAATGGAGGTTCAGTACCCACCTGCCGCGCTCATTATCCCCCACGACAGCCGTCTCCCCTGAGCCAACCCAACAGCGGCTATGATAATGTCACCTTCACTCCCCCATCTGCTACAAGCGCCAATAGTAATGGTACCATCGTGCCTTCTATGCATATTCTGAACCAGGGTAGCATGACAGGTGCACGGGTTCTGCGGAACAACTCAGGAGGCTTCAGTAACGAAGGAAACGCCTCTTCGACCCAAGGCCAGTAGTCATGGTAGGAATTAACCGAGACGGAGCAGGTTTTCGGCGCCCACCTCAAGAGCACAGTGACGACCTTACTCGACCTCAGAACCCCACAGACTTGCAAATGACCCAGGAGATTCGTTTCGCCAATGAGCTGCCGAGCGGCCAGAACGAGAGCAACCTGGATCGAAAGTGTCCCGTCTGCTCGCAGGATTTTGGGAATATCCCCATGGATGAATTCCAGACCCATGTGTTTGAATGTTTCGATGATGCTGACGAGAGCTCAAATGCCCCTGAAACCTTGCAACCGCAGCAGGGGCATGTGGACAGAGGTCAGAGTGCAACGGACGCATCTGTCCCATGTGCGAGAAGTCCTTTGCAGATAATATCAGCCAAGATTTTTTCGAGAGCCATGTACAGAGTCATTTCGAAGATGTTGTCAATCACTTTGAAGTGTTGAACGCGCACCAGACTTGAACAGTTGTTTCGATTTGGGCTGGATGAAAGGGCTTTAAAAAAAAAAGAAAAATCCTTTTTATGTTGCGCTTGTTAGAACAGCTCCCACAATCTGTTGCTCTTTTTTTTGTAGTTTTTTTTTTGTTTCTTTCTTTTCTTCTAAATTCATTCTGGGAAGGCCTGTACTGTGAGCAGCAAGTTCATGCAAGTAGTGTTTCACATTTCTGTTGTCTTCTGTGGTCTTTCGTAGCCCCTCACTTCCTGAATTGTCAAGAAAGCAGATCAAAGACCATTGACTTTGGTTTGTCTGTCCCATCCCAACACTTGGATGCTGCAGACTACCACTGACGATTTCATCTGAGAGAGCCATCCCATGGCAAGGAATTAACAGGCCCATTCTGATAACCTGATCTGTCTGCCCCATCTCATCCCAAGGATGTAACCGACCCATTTTGATAACCTGATCTGTCTGCCCCATCTCATCCCAAGGATGTAACCGATCCATTCTGATAACCAGATCTGTCTGCCTCATCTCATCCCAAGGATGTAACCGACCCATTCTGATAACCTGATCTGTCGGCCCCATCCCATCCCAAGGATGTAACCGACCCATTCTGATAACCTGATCTGTCGGCCCCATCCCATCCCAAGGATGTAACCGACCCATTCTGATAACCTGATCTGTCTGCCCCATCTCATCCCAAGGATGTACCAGACCATTCCGACCTGCATATGGTCAGCAGCAGTGAAGGTGTTGGTTTAAGCAAATCTTAAACCACAGTTGCAATCACAGCAGCCATTATAAATGTAACCTGTCAAGTGGTTCAGACAGTGGCTTTGATCGTGAAGACAACAGTATATCAGATCACTTCATAACAAGCTCAGAGAAGAGTGACAACAACAACAACAAAAGTGATGGGAATGGGTTTTGACACCATATTTTCAAGTCTAACCTTGATGCTTACTACAGTTACTGTTACAGTGAAAGTGTCCAACAAAGGCTTCTACTACTAGATTCCCTACTTTGCAAGATCAGGGATTTTCATTAAGGCTTGAACTTTTTCACAAGAACTTTTTTTTTGTGGGAGGGATGTGGTGGTAGCAGGGGGTGGGTGTCTGTGTCTGTTATTAGATTGAGCTCCCAGTTACGCCACCCATTTCTGACCTGATTTTTAGGAACGTCTGAATTTCTGGGTTTTTTTTTTTTCTCTTTTCGTTTGTCATCACACTTGTAATCCCTTCTTTCAGATGAACATAGCTGTCTAAGGTTCCTGTATTCATTCTGACAGTTTCTGACACATCGTTATCTCATTTAGCCAGGTCTGTCTCGGGGGTCAGAGTGTCATGGTTGCACCGTCACAAAATACCCTTGACCATCAAGAAAGAACAGTGTAAAATACCCTTGACCATCAAGAAAGAACAGTGTAAAATACCCTTGACCATCAAGAAAGAACAGTGTGAAATACCCTTGACCATCAAGAAAGAACAGTGTGAAATACCTTTGACCATCAAGAAAGAACAGTGTAAAATACCCTTGACCATCAAGAAAGAACAGTGTGAAATACCCTTGACCATCAAGAAAGAACAGTGTGAAATACCCTTGACCATCGAGAAAGAACAGTGTGAAATACCCTTGACCATCAAGAAAGAACAGTGTGAAATACCCTTGACCATCAAGAAAGAACAGTGTGAAATACCCTTGACCATCAAGAAAGAACAGTGTGAAATACCCTTGACCATCAAGAAAGAACAGTGTGAAATACCCTTGACCATCCAGAAAGAACAGTGTGAAATACCCTTGACCATCAAGAAAGAACAGTGTGAAATACCCTTGACCATCCAGAAAGAACAGTGTGAAATACCCTTGACCATCCAGAAAGAACAGTGTAAAATACCCTTGACCATCCAGAAAGAACAGTGTAAAATACCCTTGACCATCCAGAAAGAACAGTGTAAAATACCTTGACCATCAAGAAAGAACAGTGTGAAATACCCTTGACCATCCAGAAAGAACAGTGTAAAATACCCTTGACCATCAAGAAAGAACAGTGTAAAATACCCTTGACCATCAAGAAAGAACAGTGTGAAATACCCTTGACCATCCAGAAAGAACAGTGTAAAATACCCTTGACCATCAAGAAAGAACAGTGTGAAATACCCTTGACCATCAAGAAAGAACAGTGTGAAATACCTTGACCATTAAGAAAGAACAGTGTAGCCGAGTATACCTGATTTCAATCTTGAGGGTTTTTTTTTCCCCAGGGTCACTGTCAACCTCGGTGTAATGTCAGTGGAGGAAGGACTAGCGCACAGCCCAAACACACTCACAGCTTGCTTACAATCTCATTCATATATCATGCATTCGTCACATCAAACCACTAGTAAAGTCTATAACTTTACTACACATGTTCATAGAACGAAACATCAGGCATATGGAACCAAATGAAATAAAACATTCTCTCTTTCCTGAACTTCACAAATCATTTATCTAAAACATCATTAACTAACCCGGGTATAAATAGATTTCTACTTTACCTGGCCAGGTGATCTTAACTATTCACGAATCACTGTCTTTTCTTTTCTTTTCTTTTTTTCTTTTCACTGTCACTTTCACAACACGACACAACTGCTGGCACTGGTGTTGGTTGATGGCGCCTGGTCAGGTGAGACTGTTGGCGTTGGTCTGTGGTTCTGCTTGGCGAAGTGACGCTGCCAGGTATGAGGTCGAACCCCCGGTTTAGGGTAGAACAGTGACTATCAACATCGATCTGTTCTCCTTTCTTTCTTCCTGCATTAACGCATTGCACTCTCTCTCTCTCTCTCTCTTCTAGTCTGCTCTTATCAAATGGACATGGTTGCTTTTCTTTCTTTTTTTCTTTTCTTTCTTTTCTTCTTCATAAATTAGCAACTCTCTCTCTCTCCACATCTCTCCTCAGTCCTTCCTCTGCAGACTATCTCATGCTAATCTCTCAACTTGGTTCTCTTCTCTCCTCCCTCATCTCTCTATCTCTCTCTGCCCTTCTCTCCTCAGAGCTCACTCAGAACCTCTCTCTCTCTCTCTCTCTGTTCGTTCTCTCCCCCTCGTTCTCTCTGTTCGTTCTCATCTCCCTGCCTTCCTGTAGGCGAGAGCCTACTTTCCCGAACTTCCCCTCTCTCTCTCTCTGTCTGTTCGTTTTTTCCCTTCTCTTTTCGTTCTCTCACTCTCACATTCTTCTTATTCGTTCCGATCTGTCCAAAACGGGCGAGTACCATTCGTCAGTATTTTTACCGCCTGACACCCGAAGTTAGCTCCCTCTAATTCCATTGGATGTTCAAATCATGCCAGTCATGCCGACACGCCTTACTCTCTGTGGTGGTCAATTGGTCATCTAATTGATTAGCTAGATTTCACCCCCACACACACTACCTTCCCCCTTTCCTACTTAACTGGTGCCGTGTGGACATGGTCACTCTAAAGTGGCTAGCTGAGTCTGGTGTGGGCGCCACGACGTCTAAACTAACAATGACGCTGGTTCCACAAAGTGGCCAGATGAGTCTGAGCCGGGCTTACGACTCGTCTCGCTAGACATCGAGGCGTCGGTCAAAGCCGCTTAGTCGTCTGGCGGGACAGAACGTTCTGTGGAGCCTCTCCCCTATGCTTAATTGGCGGACCCGACCTGTGGGCCCGTCTTTCTGACGCCTAGAATGTTTGAGTTTGGACTTATGTCCAGTTGGAGTGGCCGACGACTGACCACACTTCGGTTGTGTTGAATTTTGACCGTGACAATTTCCCCCTTGCAAAAGACTATGCACCGCATTGTCTCAAAACAACGGTACAAAAAAGACAACAACCGAATTTGCTGACACACAGCTACACGCGCAAAGTTTAAAAAAATACTTTACAACAACGGTTTTATAAGTTATAAAATATGTCATTAGTGAATACCACTCCAATGAGTTATCATTGACGTGCGCTCTTGCGTTATTTCGACTCATTTTATAACGACCTCTGTGCGCACCTATGCAATTCCCTACCTGCGGATTTGCCACATCTTCCTTCACAATTCTTATGAAAAGCACAATATAATATGATCACGATCCATGACACTTCACTGAGGAATCTCCATCCTCACTTATTGCAAATAATGCATTACTACACAAGCGACTGTATGCTCCAAGCATAACTACATCCACATGAACAAGTCTCACAAAGAAAATATGAACAAGTCTCACACAAAAAATATGAACCATAGCCAACTGGGAATGAACCATATCCAATCAACATAACTGTAATCAACACGTATCATCAAAGCACCCGGATATGACTGACTTCCACTGAGTTGCAGCTTGCTAGACTACACGGCTTAAATAGTCAGCTCCGACATTCTGTCGACCGGGAATGTACTGCACTCGGTACCTGTAGGGCTGCAATGCCATTGCCCAACGCAGAACCCTGCTGTTTTTCAGCTGTGCCTCCTGCAGGAATTTGAGTGGTTGGTGATCTGTCTCTATCACGAACTCTTTCCCATACAAGTATTTGTGGAACTTCTGCACGGCCCACACGACAGCTAAACACTCCTTCTCCACCGTTGCGTACCCTTCTTCACACTTTGTCAACTTCCTGCTAGCATATCTCACAGGAAACTCGACCCCTTCATGCTCCTGTAACAATACTGCACCTATCCCACCACCTGATGCATCTGTCCGCAACAAGAATGGTTTGGACATATCTGGTAGCTTCAAGATGGGACGGGAACCTAGTCTTTCCAACACCGTCTGCAGTGCTTGCTCTGCAGCGTCTGACCATTCGACCACTGCCGGTTTCCCTGCCTTGACCAAATCACTGAGAGGACTCGTGATCGCGGCAAAATTTGGGACAAACTCCCTGTAGAAGCCAACAAACCTAGCAGACTCCTGACTTCTGTTTTGGTCTTTGGTCTCTCTGAATTCATCATCTTCTCCACCTTTCCCCTTTCTGGCTGCTTTGTGTCGCCTCCGACAACAAAACCTAGGAACCCCTACTGTCTAGCCCTTCATACAGTGACACACCCCTGTATGACTCTTCTGGAAACTTAGGCAACCAAATCTCCCCTTCTTTGCTGGGTCTCTTTTCACCTCATCAGATTGCTGCGGGCGCCTATGTGCTGAGTCTAAAGCTAAATATATTTGCGGAGAAAAATTTGCATGGAAAAGTTTTGGTTTTCCATTCAATAAATTCGGTAATCCCGACCGACCTTTTCAGTGATGGTGAATGGTCCTTTCCAATGCTCAGCGCTTGTTGTGACCGTGGGAAGCAGTACCGGACTTGATCTCCCGCCTTGAGGGATTGCTTCCCCACCTTCCTGTCATATTGCTTCTTCTGAACGACCCTAGCTCCTGCAAACTTTCCTTGCACCCTTACGTGTCTCATACCTGTGCCCCCCTTTGGAACAGGGCGAGATTGGGCCAACGGGTCGATAGCCACTCTCCTGAATGGTGTGTCAATTGAAGGGGGTGTTTAGAGGGCCTTCCTCTTCACCCTCTTGTGGCTGACCTTTGACACACATCACATGACATGCAGAACCGCTTTATGGGCTGCATTGCCCCCGGCCAATGAAAATCATCAAAGATTTGGTCAGCTGTTTTGCTGGTGCCGAGATGGGCCCGCCATGAGCGACTCGTGACCCACTGACATGACAGTGTCACGATAACCTGCTGGTACTCTAAATGAGTGGTCACCTTACCTGTCTCCCAATTGGTGACACTCGGTACAACAGCCCGCCTTTCACAAGAAATTCTGTTCACCTCCTCTAACCTCTGTTTCTCTCCACCTCTTGCCAACTCCCAAGACTTCACGAGCGAAGGGTCTTGTTCCTGTGCAGCCCTAAACTCATCAGGCGACACGTCTATGCCCGACTTCTTCCTGGAACAACTAACGGTTTTAACAACCTTTTCTCCTTCTTGCTCCGTGTTTGAACTGCTGCCCTGTAGCAGTCAACAACTCAGGATCCCTGGATCCCTTGCCCCTGGAATATTTCCAATGATCAAATCATGAAGGGGTTTCTCCATCACCAACGCAGACAACTCGCCTGAGAAGTAAGGGGTACGTACTTCTATTTAGCAACTGGAAACTCCCTCACAGTGCCATCGATTAGAGTACAGGTCTGGATTTGCCCTGTCAAATCCCTTTATCGACCAGCGTTGTTCGTTACTACCCCGCATGAACAACCAGTGTCTCGTAACACTTTCACCTCTGCTGGCCAATCCACCTTCTTCCACTGGTAACGAACCACTCAGCCTAGTGCCCTCCATCCTGACACTGACTGCTGTCCAGTGCTAGCCATAAGCTGCACTCCACCTCTTCCGACTGAATCCCTTTTGGTTCCACTGCAGGTCGTTTCCCTTGACGACCTTATCCACCTCTTGCAAGGCTGCTGCCTTCTGGAACCTCATGCGACAGTTCCTCGCCACATGTCCCTTCTTGTGACAAATGAAACACCTAATGTCCTTTGCCCTTCCTTCTGCCCACCACTGGGTTTGCAGACTTTGCAGAAAACTCCCCTGGTCTCCTTGCACTCTTCTCACCTGTGCCTAGCACCTGTTTCTCCTGCACCTTCGTGCCCAAACGTGCCTCTCTATACACCTGCGAACTTCAACAACTCCCCTGCTGTCTTGGCTGTCTCTCTTTCAAATGTATGGTTAACTCAGGGCCGCAACCTGACAAAATCTGTTCTTTCATAACTAGCTCTTTCAATTCAGCGAACTCCTT
The DNA here is from genome assembly GCA_018398815.1 of Conus ventricosus. Lineage (NCBI taxonomy): Eukaryota > Metazoa > Mollusca > Gastropoda > Neogastropoda > Conidae > Conus > Conus ventricosus. The sequence continues at coordinate 40,436,844 of CM031627.1, read as the reverse complement.
TTCGTACCACTCAACTCTAACCATTTTTCAAAATAGTGATCTAAACGTGCACCAAACTGAGTGTACGTTTCCCTGCTTGCAATCTAGCTGAACGAAATTTCTTTCTGATCCTTCTCTGTGAGGTCAAATCCCTTCATTAAAGACTCCTTCACAGCACCAAAATCAGACTGTTGTTCTGCTGGTAACGCAGTGAAAATCTGCAATGCCTTACCCGTCAGTAACGCAGACAAAATGACTGCCCACTCTTCTGGAGGCCAACCCTGATGGTCGCAAACGTTTCGAAACGACTGATGTATGCATCAATCGAATCGGTTCCTTCAGAGAATTTTGGCAACTTGGGTCGGGGGAGCATAGCTGCGCACAGAGTCACTGGAAACTGAACTCCCATCCTCGGTGGTCTCCCTCTGTATTCTCACTTTCTCTAGCTCTAGTTGAACCTTAATCTTTCTGTTTCCTGCTTATTCTTTCTGTTTCCTGTGTTTCCTAGCTTTTAATCTTTCTGTTTCCTGCGTTTCCCTTATTCTTTCTGTTTCCTGCGCTTCCTGATTAGCTGAATCCTTAATCTTTCTGTTTCTTCTTTCTCTACTGCGACCCGGCGTCTTTCGGCTCGTCATCTCTTTCCATCTTCTGTTGGTTTTCACGAATGCACGCAACTCATCTCCTGAGTAGCCTAGATCACGAGCGACGCTCACAAGTTGTTCAATAGGGGTGTTCTTTTCTTCCGCCATGATATCTCTCTTTTCTTTTTTTTTGAACAAGATTTTATAACAACGACAGCCAAACTGGTGGTTACCGACACGAGTGACGTGATAGCACAATCCTATGAATGATAATATTAGCTTGGGACAACGTAGTTAGTTTTTATAAGACGCCCAGCGCTGACCCAACTATGAGAGCGAATTATAGCAAATCTGTGCGAAATGAGTACTCTGGGCTGAAATGCAAGCCTAGTATTAACTACTTGGAAGCAATGCCAAGTAGTATTTAACTATCTTGGGAACATACAGTAAGACACCCTTGTCTCAGGATTACAATACTTGAATCCCACCCAGCTTCCTCTCTGAGAAGTTGAACAATTATAATAAATGGGCAGAATATCCTGGCAAGCTCGCAATAAATTGTCAACCTCGGTGTAATGTCAGTGGAGAAGGACTAGCGCACAGCCCAAACACACTCACAGCTTGCTTACAATCTCTTTGCATTATCATGCATCGTCACATCAAACCACTAGTAAAGTCTATAACTTTACTACACATGTTCATAGAACGAAACATCAAGGCATATGGAACCAAATGAAATAAAACATTCTCTCTTTCCTGAACTTCACAAAATCATTTATCTAAAACATCATTAACTAACCCGGGTATAAATAGATTTCTACTTTACCTGGCCAGGTGATCTTAACTATTCACGAATCACTGTCTTTTCTTTTCTTTTCTTTTTTCTTTTCACTGTCACTTTCACAACACGACACAACTGCTGGCACTGGTGTTGGTCTGATGGCGCCTGGTCAGGTGAGACTGTTGGCGTTGGTCTGTGGTTCTGCTTGGCGAAGTGACGCTGCCAGGTATGAGGTCGAACCCCGGTTAGGGTAGAACAGTGACTATCAACATCGATCTGTTCTCCTTTCTTTCTTCCTGCATTAACGCATTGCACTCTCTCTCTCTCTCTCTCTTCTAGTCTGCTCTTATCAAATGGACATGGTTGCTTTTTTTTCTTTTTTTTTCTTTTCTTTCTTTTCTTCTTCATAAATTAGCAACTCTCTCTCTCTCCACATCTCTCCTCAGTCCTTCCTCTGCAGACTATCTCATGCTAATCTCTCAACTTGGTTCTCTTCTCTCCTCCCCTCATCTCTCTATCTCTCTCTGCCCTTCTCTCCTCAGAGCTCCACTCAGAACCTCTCTCTTCTCTCTCTCTGTTCGTTCTCTCCCCCTCGTTCTCTCTGTTCGTTCTCATCTCCCTGCCTTCCTGTAGGCGAGAGCCTACTTTCCCGAACTTCCCTCTCTCTCTCCCCTGTCTGTTCGTTTTTTCCCTTCTTCTTTTCGTTCTCTCACTCTCACATTCTTCTTATTCTTTCCCGATCTGCCCAAAAACGGGCGAGTACCATTCGTCAGTATTTTTTACCGCCCTGACACCCGAAGTTAGCTCCCTCTAATTCCATTGGATGTTCAAATCATGCCATCATGCCGACACGCCTTACTCTCTGTGGTGGTCAATTGGTCATCTAATTGATTAGCTAGATTTTCACCCCCACCACACACTACCTTCCCCCCTTTCCTACTTAACTGGTGCCGTGTGGACACTGGTCACTCTAAAGTGGGGTAGCTGAGTCTGGGTGGGCGCCACGACGTCTAAACTAACAATGACGCTGGTTCCACAAAGTGGCCAGATGAGTCTGAGCCGGGCTCTAAAGACTCGTCTCGCTAGACATCGAGGCGTCGGTCAAAGCCGCTTAGTCGTCTGGCGGGACAGAACGTCTCTGTGGAGCCTCTCCCCTATGCTTAATTGGCCGGACCCGACCTGTGGGCCCGTCTTTCTGACGCCTAGAATGTTTGAGTTTGGACTTATGTCCCGTTGGAGTGGCCGACGACTGACCACACTTCGGTTGTGTTGAATTTTGACCGTGACAGTCTCCTCCCCCAATAGCTTGTGGCCTGTATATCCTTGGCTGGGAGGACAGGGGAGATAGTTTTTCCTTGATCACCCAATGGTTTGTCTTAGAGCTTTCGGAGCATTTGATAGGTTAGTGGCGCCCTCTGCTGTCCCGCCTCATTCTGATGATGGCCACCACCACCAGGTGGCCCTCTGCAATAGGTCTTGCTCAAGTTGCTGTTAACCTCCTATCTCAGGACCTTTCCCCTCTTCTTCACTCTCTAACTGCCTTTTTTTTTTTTTTCTCGTTGTTTTGTTTTGTTTTTCACACCCAGTAATCTGCTGGTTTTCTGAATTGTGGACCATTCTCCCGTATTGTTCTTTAATCTCGTGCACTCCTCCGACCCCCCCCCCCCCACCCCTCCTCCCCCTTTTTTTTTTTTTTTTTCGTTAATCACTTTTCGACATGCTGGCTTTTTGGGGTTGTTATACAGTGATTATTGTAGTGAAAATAGTACATCTGTATGGTGTGGGCACTTAACAGGCCATTCTCACAGTGAGTAGATGTCTCTGTGGCCTTTATAATTTTTTGTTGTTGTTGTGACACGATTTTTGTTGTTTGTTGATGTGCTGTTGTTGTTTTTTTTAACCTCTAGGTGGGCACAGCCCAGAGGAAGCCCTGCGCGGTCGATCGGGCTGAAACGAATAATAAAGAGAATGTAAAAAAAAAAGAAAGGAACGGGCCAACAGAGAACTGAGGGATGACCTCACTCCACAGGGCTTGATCAGCGAAGAGGGACGACCCACCACCACCCTACTGATGTGTTCAGTCAGAGCTGGCATTACAGTGCTGTGTCGGCAGACAGACAGACTGACAGGCACCCAGTCGATAGTGACTGAGGCAGTTGGGCATGGAGAAAGTTCAGTGATGGGAAACCCCAAAGTCTTGAGGAGAAAAACGACGGTCTCTTTATGATGCAGCAAACACAGGATTATGCTTTAGAGTTATCTGTATGGCTGTGGTCGGCGACTGCGAGTCGAGTCGAGATGTTTTACCCTTTCCTGCTAGCCCTCTTATAGTCTGTTGCAAAAGGTCAGTCTGTTTACAGTCCACTGTAACGCTGGACTGCGTGGACGCTGCTATGCTGTGTTACTTATTAAGTGGACTGTATCCAAGCGATGACAGCATCTATATTCATTATCCTTTTTGGATATTATCTAGAAATACCTTGTCTAAAGCACTATTATCTTTTAAAAGTACGTTTCATTGTCATGAAATGGCTTTCTAGTGACAAATAGATTTATCAGAAAACTAGTTTTAAAAAAATGGTACTCTCAGAAAAACAACACACCACACACACACACACACACACCCTCACTCAGTGCACACATTCGCATCCAGCTCAAAGTGGCATGACAAAGCACCAAGTATCACTTGACCAGTGTTTTCTCACCCATCTTTACTGAAGGAGAGCAGAGAAAGAGTTAGAATTGTGACCCCTGTCTGATAGATGATGATCGCCTTGGACAGTCTCGGTACTTGATGACAAGAGTCGCCAACAGCTCTCGTTATCTTGTCACTAATGTCAGTGTTCACCAACAGCAATGAACCTGGTACATTTCCAGACATTTCACCATGAAAATTGTGTCCCCATCTTTGGCAAGTTCTGAGCTTTTGAGAATTATCCCCCCCCCCCCCCCCCCCCAACTTTAATTTTTTTTTAAATTTTTTTAACCAGTCTGTGTATTTCTGCATGCTGTCTTTTAAACTGCTCTTTCCTGTTTATTGTTTCATCCACCACAGTTCGTGTCTACTGTTTATTTCCAGTATTTTATGGTTCAGATGGAGGTATACTGTGAAGAGTACTGGCCACCAATATTGCTTTACCCATATAATTTTGGTTTGACCAGGCATAGGTGGTGTTAAAGTAGACCATTGTATTTCTAGCACGTGACCAGTTGGCACGGTACAACTAGGCTTCCAGTTTTGTTGACTTTTTTGCAGTTGCTGAGTTTGGTGTACTGGCTTCGTGAATTATTTTCACAATCGGTGATGCCCTTTTCTTTTCTTGCCATTTCCTCCCTGACACCGTGTCATTCCTGCCTCTAGTTCGTCACCCATGTCTCTGGTTCTTTTGTTTCTCCCCTCTTTCCCCCTACCCTTGTTTCTCCTCTTTGACCTGATTATGAGTTTTATTTTAGTTTTCCTAGTTCTCAGTCCTGGATTTGTTTTCCTCTTGTGTTTTGTGATTTGTTTTTTTCAGTACATCATAATGTAATTGAAATCAACACAGCAAACAAGAAAGGAAGGGAATGGTATGATAGGATTGAAGAAAGAAAGAAAGGAAGCGTATCTTTCTTACCTGAGAATGAAAGTAACTATATGAAATCATCATATCAGCGTATCATAAGTTTCTTGTTGTTTTTCAAGTGCTACAGTGGTTTTTACTCTGAATTGTCACATGGTATTTGAACTGTAGGTTTTAAGAAAAAGAATGGACTTTTTCTTTGTTTCATTTATTTTTCATGTTTTTTTGCCTTTGATGTAGTATAACTGTACAAATACACCAACCTTGTTTGTATGAATATGGGTAAAAAAAATTTCTCGCCTCTTTGGCCACAGCAAAAGGTATGGCTTGAATTGTACCGGTTTATTTTTCCATGGTTTGTGACTTTACAGTTTTCATGCTTAATCAGATTCAACGTCAAGTTTTTCTTTTAGCTGTTTGAGGAGAATTGGTTTCAGTGGTGTGTGTTTGTGGATTGGTTTTAGCTTTGTGAAGCCATACATTGTTGGGTCAGTAAACAGTCGGTGTAGTTTGGTATTGTGTGCCTAGGGAAAGGTGTTTGACTTGGATGCTTACATGTAATTCTGTTTATTGGCAAAAGTTATGCTCATTTGTGCTGCTCTTGACTTGCTTCAGAACATCTGTGTATTACGCCCATTATGCGGCTTCTAAACAAGTGCATCACACCTATTACGCGGCTTCAAAACATCTTTGCATTATACCCATCATGCGGCGTCAATATATACATTACACCCACTACGCGGCTTCAGAACATATGTGCATTACACCCATCATGCTGCTTCAAAACATATATGCATTGCACCTATTATGCAGCTTCAAAACATCTGTTCATTACACCTATTATGCAGCTTCAAAACATCGTGCATTACACCCATTATGCGGCTTCACAACATCTGCATTACACCCATTATGCGGCTTCACAACATCTGTGCATTACACCCACTATGCGGCTTCACAACATCTGTGCATTACACCTATTATGCAGCTTCAAAACATACGTGCATTACACCTATTATGCAGCTTCAAAATGTCAATACATTACACGCACTTCAGATCATTTGTGCATTACACCCCTTTTAGTCACATGGCCTGACTTTGAATCATGATTATAAGCAAATACCGCAACAGTTGTACGATTGTGGGAAAATTGAGGCACCCAAGTCTAAGCCAGTGCTGCTTGTGGGACCCATTCGCCGGGCACAGATGCAGACAGGAGGCTCATAGAATAGACGGGGAAACTCCCCCCCCCCCCCCCCCCCCCCCCCCCCCGGATTGTGATGTGTATATCTGTGGTGTGGACAGTGTTAAAACTCGCGTTCTCATCGTGTGTTCACATCAGTATTCGAGCACGTGTCTTGGAAGCATTGGTACACAGTTATGATGTTGTAAATATATTAAAATGTATTTGTTTTTAACATTTCTGTGTTTAAAATGAGTGACCATAATCTTTCACAATGCTGCGCGCCAATCCGGTGTTGATCAGTGCTAATGTGTATGTGCAGAACTATGAATAACGTTAATGCAGCGGTGATTTTGTTGATACTTGGCGTCAACAGACAGAACCCGAAGAGAATGATACAGTCATGCACAGGAGGCAGGGAGGGGAGGGGAGGGGGTGTGTGTGTGGTGGGGTGTAATTAATTGATCAAAAGTCTTGAGGGTTCACAGACACTGTCTTACTGTGATTGCAGGAACTCTTGCCAGCTCAAAAGAGTCACTGCTGCTTGGATATGATCTGCTTGCAAAGCCGTTCTGATTTTTTATGCACTGTGTACGCACATCGATTTTTGTGGGTTTTTTTAATTGCATAATGAATTCAAGGAAATTCTTTTAAACAGAAAAGCTATAATCTGTACTTTTTTTTTTCCCAGTTGGAAGTCTGTCACTGTGTGTATCACCTGTAGAGAAGAGAGAGGCACTTATTATGATGCCAACAGCCTTCATGCATCGTTTGCATTCTACAGCTTTCGTTAACAAAGTGAAAGAGGAGGGGATGGAGTGCTGAAGGAGGAGATAAAGAACAAAGGGGGAGCATAGCAGAAAGACTTTTTGTTTTTGGTTTTTGTTTTGTTTTGGTATCAGGTCATCTTCTTGAAGAGCTGCACCTCCAAAGTACTATTTAAGCATCAGAGGTGTTTGTTTCCAAAATTTTGTTATACATCACCAGAGAAGATAAGTGTGACCATTTTTTTCTTTTCAGTGCATCAGGAGTGCAAATGTGTGCATTACTAAAAGCCGTGCATATGGGCTTATGATAGCCAGGGTTTGCTAAAAACCGCAATTCACATTATGGTTGCTGAGAATATATTTGTTTATGAATCAACACTGAATAGCCGAGTGTACAACGTGAGCAAAGATAGTTTGAGAATCTGATTCATGTGAACTGGGTCTGCATTCCCATGCAGTGCTGTCCTTATTTCTGTCTTGGATTTTCTTTTTCTTTTTTTAAACATGCTCTAGATCAGCCATAATCAGATATCTTTTTTTTTTTTTTCGTCTCTCCTTGTGAATCAGAATATCTAAAGTTTTCTTGTTGTTTTTTTGTCTGGGATGTATATTTGTTGTTTTTTTTTCCCCTCTATACGTTTTTTTCCCCTCTATACATGTCTCTGGCAGTACCAAGAGCTGTTTCGGCAAAAGTGGTATCCATATCCCTGTCTTCAGGAAATCATTTCTTGAAATTTTCTCTTGTCTTTCATTCATTGACTCGCCCCCTCCCCCCCCCCCCCCCCCGCTCATTTTTTTTTCTTTTTGTCTTGTTTTTGTCTTTTGCTTTACTTAGCATCCACTGTCCTGCCATTTATAATTTTTTTTGGTTCAGCAAGTGTTCGCACAGTTTTCTCTGGTTGAATTCATAGCATCATTCCACTCTGTGGTGTCTGCTTCCCTGCATGCTTTTTTCTTCACTCCCTCTCCCTCCCCCCCCCCCCCCCCCCCATTTTTTTCCCAATTGCATTCAAAGGTTTTTTATAGTTTTTTTTGTTATGTATTCTGGAGAGAAATGAAGCGAAGTGTCTTGTGCCTTGAGCACAGGCCAGTGTTATCCCCCTTGATGATAATCAATAGTTCTCGTTCTTTGAATTTCATGTCAATTTGTACTTTGTAGTTGCCGTCATTTTTTGCAGGTCAGGACTTTTTTTTTTTTGGGGGGGGGGGGGGGGGGGGGGTCAGGGCTTGTTTGTGTAGAGTGGTGACATTATCAGTGTTAATTATCAGGGATGATGCAAACAATCTAGGTTTTAAAGAGTTTTAGATAGTGCAATGTATTTGGTGATTTTTTTTTTTTTTTTTTTTCCCCTCTGTCGCTTTCTCTGTGAATGTCTGCTTTTGTACGATTATGCAGTTAGTGTGCTTTGATTATTAAGTAATATTAGGTGCTAGGTTTCACATGAGTCTCTACCAATGCAAGTAATTTTCCTTTTTTTTAAATATTTAGCTGGTGATGATGCTGATGATAAGTTATATGCATTTTTCCTGTTGTTATTGTTATCAATATCGTCAATTACAATAACATTTTTAACATTTTTTACTAATGTTATCATTTAATTCTCATCGATGATGGTAGTTCTGGTATTGAAATGATTAGGGTTGTGGGGGAAAAGAGTGATGGTGTGTTAAAAGAAAATAAGGAAAGTTAAATCGTTTGAATAGTAAATGAAATGCAATGTAACTTTCTGCTGATGGCATCAGAACATTAAAAAAAAAGTGGAAAAAAGTATTCAGCAGAAGTGTTGTGTCTGTGAAGTGCTGTGAAGTGCAGTATAGTGTGTGTGTATGTGTGTGTGAGTGTTCGTGCGTGTGTGTGTGTGTGCATGTGTGTGTGTGTGTGTGTGTGTGTGTGTGTGTGTGTGTGTGTGTTTCTCGCTGCCAACCATAACAGATTACAAAAGCTTGTTTTTATAACGCTCCAGGTTTAGTGATTGCATCTGAAAACTAGCTGGTTTTCATGTTGGATTTTTCCCACCTCAGTGGGTGTAGGAGTGTCACAGAACAAAGTCAGTCATGTCTTGGCCTGATTTAAACCACATTTGGTGTTTTAAGCCTAGCGGCAGTGCGTCTGTCATGGTCTTCTCAGGACTCAGGTATTCATGAATCTTGTGTGTGTGTGTGTGTGTGTGTGTGTGTGTGATGACATAGTACTGAAAAAAATTAAAAGACATACTTTAAACAATCTCTAATTCAGATTTTTTTCCCCATTCAGAATCCGCTTTATCATTTGTGCAAACAGGTCAAATGTTGCTAGCGCTCACAAACCGTGGATGGGGAGATGGGGAAGGGGTCCCTAAATTAAGACATTGTCAACAAAAGTTTCTTGCGGTAAATGAAGTATTGGGTTGTACAGATTGAAATTTAGCCCCCAGCCCCTCCCCCTTGCCCTCCCTCCCTCCCCCCCCCTTTGCCCCTCCCTCACCCCCCATCCATCCCAGCTGGCCCTGCCCACCAGTGAGAGGGGGGAGGTTGTGGGGTATGGGGTCACCAGGTTCATGGGATTTAGGGGTCCACTTCTGACGACACTCAGGCATGAAATTCGTCCGCCTAAGGCGGATTTTCCGCCCATTTTTTTCATCTGCGCCGCCCCCCCCAAAAAATGTGCCGCCCAAAAAAAAAAAAAAAAAAAAAAAAATCCTGAAATAAACTTTCGTTCGATGCTATTCCCATTTGGACAATTTGTTATTCTCAAAAGAGTCAACCGGTCACTTCCGCCGTCAATCAACATCCGGTCTTTTCGCGCCTGTCGAACGTCGGACATCGTTAAATTGCCGAAGTTTGTCAAGCGCGTCGCGATTTCACGCCAAAAAAAAAAGGGATGAGAAACGATTGGAGGTGGGACTGGCTAGACCAGGAAGTGGACGATGTTCGAGTTGGCGATGTGTTTCGCAAATTAGACGAAAAAGGCGCTGCATTTTGTGTTCCATGTGGAAAGATTGACCGACTGAATCAATGTTGTGATGAAGGCTGCCTCATTGTTTTCTTCTTCTTCTTCCTAAAATACTGGTTCACTCAAAAATGAGTAGGTCACCAGCGCGCATGTTAAAAAGTAAAAATAAAATAACACAAAATAATGTGAGTGAATGAGTCAGTATACACATATAAAAGTATATTATTATATGATCTTTTGAAGTATTATTTTCATTACTGAAAACATGAAAATGTGGTTTATTTGCCCTTCTTAACAGCGCTGAAATAGGGGTTTATTTGCAGTTTTAGGCCTTTTATTTCATAAAAAAAGCTTCAGCTTCAGGGGGCTCTGCCCCCTGACCCCCGCGCGGGCGTTGCCCCTGGACCCCACTGGGGTCCTGCGGTGGCCCCCACACCCCCGCCGATTTTTTCACCCTTTTTTACTGCTGGTCACTTTCATGCCTGGGCACTGAATCACCTTCTGTTTGAGATTTTCAGTCAGTCGTCTCTTCTCTTCGTCGAACAGCAGTGAATCTTATTACAACAGTTCGTCTATCAGAATGATATAGAAGACAGAGACCACTGCGAAAAAAAACAAAATGTTGCCCCACCCCAACCCCAGATCTCGCCCCATTTGTTGTACTCCCAGTTCTTATAGAACAGGGAGTACTTTAGAATGGAACGAAGAAATTCTCTGTGTGTGTGTCTGTGTCTGTCCGTCCGTGGTCAAAATGTGTTCCACTCGCTCCAGACAAAACTACTGGGCCGATCTTTCTGAAAATTTGTAGGTATGTTCATTATGGGTCACGGATGATGCCCGATGTTCTAGTTTAACGTTATAGCTGTTACTAACGGCTGTAACGGACTGTGACGGTTTTTCTTCTTTGTGGAATATCTCAGAAAGTACTTGGCTGATCTTGGTGAAAAGTAGCAAATATGTTCATTATGGGTCACGAATGATAATAAATCAGTCACTTTTGTCAAACACAAAGCCCTAAAAGAAAAATCTCCCTGCAACTTTTCATCCGACAACATGGAAGACTACAATCTTCCTTTTACATTAAACGAGCTGAAATCTGCCTTACTCTCTTGCAGCGATTCCTCTCCAGGTATAGATGACATACATTATCAACTATTGAAACATCTTCCGCAAGAAGATCTGAACATCCTGTTACAGGTATACAACCACGTGTGGACTACAGGTTGCTTTCCACCCTCTTGGCGGACAGCCCTCATTATTCCCATCCTCAAACCTGGAAAAGATCTTTCTAATCCATCTAACTACCGTCCCATAGCTTTGACCAGCTGTGTCTGTAAATTGATGGAAAAAATGGTCAATGCTAGGCTCATGTGGAAACTCGAAACCGATGGCCTTTTGGCGAAAGAACAGTGTGGTTTCCGCAAACATCGTAGTACAGTTGACCATTTGATTCGTCTGGAATCTACACTTAGGAACGCTTTTTTAAACAGACAGCATGCAGTGGCAATTTTCTTCGACTTGGAGAAGGCCTACGATACCACCTGGAAGTCGGGGATACTTCATGATCTCCACGATCTGGGTTTTCGAGGTCATCTTCCGCTTTTTATTCAAAATTTTTTGGCAGAACGACAGTTTCAGGTCCGGTTGGCACCACTCTCTCTGATGTCCACGAGCAGGAGTTGGGTGTTCCCCAGGGGAGCATACTGTCTCCTGCCCTCTTTAGTATTAAAATCAACAACATTGTGAAATCAGTTCAGCAGGGTTCAGACTGCTCATTGTTTGTGGATGATTTCGCTGTCTACGCAACTGGAAGCCTGTACCCGAGTGTCCAGCGCAGGCTCCAGCTTTGCGTAGATAAAATCCATCGGTGGGCGGATGAAAACGGTTTCACCTTTTCTGCTACAAAAACCCAGTGTATTCACTTCCATAATTTCCGTCAGTTTTTTTCCAGATCCTGAACTTCAAGTAGGGAAATCTCCCATTCCAGCTGTTAAAGAGGCCAAATTTCTGGGAGTCATTTTTGACCAAAAACTTAACTTTCTCAGCCATATTAAAAACCTCAAAACTGCTTGCCAGAAGGCACTGAATATTCTGCGGGTCGTAGCACACACCGACTGGGGCGCTGATAAGAAAACTTTGTTGCACCTCTACAGAGCCCTGGTCCGTTCCAAACTGGACTACGGCTGTGCTGTCTACGGCTCCGCAAGACCCTCTTACCTCAAACTCTTGGACCCTATCCACCATCAAGGGCTTCGTCTCTGTCTTGGAGCGTTCCGTACCACCCCTGTGTACAGCTTGTACGCAGAGGCGGGTGAACCTTCATTGTCCAACCGCAGGCTGAAACTGTCTTTAAATTATTACATCCGACTGTTCTCAGAACCACAGAATCCTGCCTATGACTGTGTCTTTGACCCTCCGTTCCAAAGTAAGTTTGCAAACAACCCGAAATGTATTCCGCCGTTTGGTCTTCGTATGCAGCCTCACGTGCGGAATGCAGGTGTAGACCTAGGAGTTGTGTCCGATTTTTCCAAGTTTCCGGATCAACCTCCATGGACCTTTTTCACACCAGAGATTTGTTTTGATCTCGCAGCTTTCCGTAAGGAGTCTACCAGCTCTCTGGCGTACAAGGCTTTGTATGCCGAGCTCTGTTCCAAATTCCCATCCTATCAAAAAGTTTCACTGACGGTTCCAAGTCTGAGGATGGAGTGGCCTGTGCAGCCTACTGCCCTGGGGCTCCTTCTCAGATACTGTTGGAACATATCCATTCCGATGCTTCCGTCTATTCTGCTGAACTTACTGCTCTGGTTTTGGCTTTGAAGATAATCTCACATTCTTCAAAGAGGGACTTTCTGGTTCTGTCGGATTCGCTGTCAGCTTTGGAGGCCATAGCTGGCCGCAACCTTCAGCATCCAGAACTTTTACTTTTTTTTGAACTTTTTAGCAAGTTGAAGGCGGACGGTTACAACATTACTCTTGCTTGGGTTCCTGGCCATGTTGGCATCGGCGGGAACGAAATGGTTGATCGTTTAGCCAAGAACGCCACAAGAGAGAAACTGTCCAACACTTATATCCCCTGCTCAGATGTGAAACCCAAAATTAACGATTATGTGAGAGACCTCTGGCAGGAGGATTGGAACACACAGACCAATAACAAACTCTTTCAGATCCGTCCAGACCTTAAAGACTTCCTCCCATCTACGTCGGGTGGTCGTAAAGAGGAAACGGTTCTGTGCCGGCTGCACACCGGCCATTCGTATTTTACCCATTCTTACCTTTTAAAGAGTGAAGAAGCTCCGTGGTGCATTCCATGTCATGCACCACTCACAATGAAACATGTTCTTTTGGAGTGTTGGGACTTGCACGATGTGAGACACAAACATTTACAGCGGAGTCCATGAAGATCCTGTTCAGGGATGTCCCGCCTGACGTGATCCTTGGGTTTTTGAGAGAAATTAACATTTTTCATCTGATTTGAGATTTTTACGGAAGAAGGATTTTTAACAAAGTTTCTGGTTCGTTTGTAGACGATGTCATTTAACGAGATGTGTGAAAGTTTTTTTTTTTTTTTAATTTTTTTTTTTATGACTGGTGAGTTGATTTTAACGTGGTGACAGCCCTGATGTGGCCCTCTGCGGTCGGCTGGGCTATAAGCAACATTATCTTATCTTATCTACCGTTATAGTCGTTAGTAACGGCTGTAACAGCCTGTAACGGTTTTTCTTCTTTATGGAATATCTCAGAAAGTACTTGGCCGATCTTTCTGAAAATTTGTAGGTATGTTCATTATGGGTCAAGAATAATGCCCGATGTTTTAGTTTACCATTACTAACGGCTGTAACGGCCCATAATGGTTTTCCTTCTTCGTGGAATATCTCAGCAAGTACTTGGCCGAGCTTTGTGAAAAATAGCAGGTATATTCATTATGGGTCACGGATGATGCCCGATGTTTTAGTTTACTGGTACAGGCATTAACTAATGGCTGTAACGGTTTTTTCTTCTTATGGAATATCTCAGAAAGTACATGGCCGATCTTTGTGAAAATTAGCAGGTATGTTCACTATGGGTTACGGATGATGCCCGATGTTTCAGTTTACCGTTATAGCCATTACTAACAGCTATAATGGCCCATAACGGTTTTTTCTTCTTTATGGAATACCTTAGAAAGCACTTTGTTGACCTTTCTGAAAATTTGTAAGTATGTTCATTATGGGTCACGCATGATACCCGATGTTTTAGTTTACCGTTATAGCCGTTACTAATGGCTGTAACTGCCCATAACGGTTTTTCTTTTTTATGGAATATCTCAGAAAGTACTTGGCCAATCTTTCTGAAAATTTGTGGTATGTTCATTATGGGCGACGGATGATGCCCGATGTTTCACTTTACCATTATAGCCATTACTAACGGCTACAATGGCCCATAACGGTTTTTCTTTTTTGGGAATGTCTCAGAGAGTACTTGGCCAATCTTTCTGAAAATTTATAGGTATGTTCATTATGGGTCACGGATGATGCCCAATGTTTTAGTTTACCGTTATAGCTGTTAGTAACGGCCCCTAACGCTTTATCTTCTTTATGGAATATCTCAGAAAGGACTTGGCTGATCTTTCTGAAAATTTATAGGTATGTTCGTTATGGGTCACGGATGATACCCAATGTTTTAGTTTACCGTTATAGCCATTACTAATGGCTATAATGGCCCATAATGGTTCTGCTTTTCTATGGAATATCTTAGAAAGTATGTGGCCGATATTTCTGAAAATTTGTAGGTATGTTCATTATGGGTCACGAATGATGCCCGATGCTTAAGTTTACCGTTACAGCCGTTACTAACGGCCCATAATGGTTTTCTTCTTATGGAAAATCTCAGAGAGTACTTGGCCGATCCTTCTGAAAATTTGTAAGTATGTTCATTATAAGTCGCAGCTGATGGTCGATGTTTACCAGAATAGCCATTACTAACGGTTACACCATCCCAAGACGGGTTTTCCTCTTTATGGAATATCTGACGTGTATTCAGGATAAGCTGGGAGTACGTTTATATGCTTTGCATCTTGTTATATTTGGCATTTGTATAACATTTAGGATCCTTTCACGTTAATCCTAATCCAGATCCTGCCAACAAAACGTCGGGGATGGTTGAGTTATTACAGGTCACGGTTGTTGCAGCGAAGGTCTAGTAGTAAGAGCAAAGTTTGAACAGAAAATTCCCCGAAGATGGAGTATGGCTGCCTTAATGGTGGGATAAAAAAAACGGTCATGCACAAAAAACTCCACTCCCTTGTTGGGCAGACGGGATTAATACTTGCCTGTCTATACAGGGAGTGTCTGCAGGAGTATCAGCCTGGTAGGCAGAAGAAGATGAACAGAAAAAAGGTCAGAGTTTGGGGTTACAGCGAACGTGATGTCCCAAGAACAAAGTTTGAACAGATTAAAAAAAAGGATGATTTTACCTGAAATTTGGGGTCGGTAAATTAGTTCAATGCCATATGTCAGCAGAATAGCAGCATGATGCATGACTTGCGGACTCCTTGTGTTTGTACGCCATTCGTAGGGCACAAGGATTTTGGAGTGAAAAGTCAAGCAGACGACAGGAAATTGAAGGGGCATGTGGATCGTGCTTGCATAGAAAAAGAAACGGGACATGAAACCTGCCTCAGAGTCAGGTATGATATGAGTCAAAACTGGACTGTGCGATGAATATGTTTTGGTACTGACTGATCTGACGACAAAAGCCGGGTGCGGCTTTGAGTGTAATGGAGAACATATAGCGTTTGAGGCCAAAACTGTAAACCGTGGAGTCAGATCTAAAAATGCGTGGAACAGGGGGTGGGAGATAACTCTAAATGAAGAAACAGTGCATGCTGGTCACGGTAGAACTAGGACTGAGAAAATCGGTTTGAAACACGGACTGCATTCATTCATCTGCAGTCGCCTGAAGAATATAGCCTGTGACTTGAAACGTGTTTTCTTCTCTATGGGTATTCATATTTTCGAACCGATTTTCTCTGTCACTGAAGTGACTCATTTTGTTTTCCCTTTTCCCCTTATCTATCTATATCTATATGAATATTTATACCAATATATATATATGTGTGTGTGTGGTAAGACCTCCGAGTTCTTCGTCTGAGCGCAGGAAAAAGGCGTGCGCGCCACGCCGTAATATAAAGAACCTTGTACAGCTTGGTTCATGGTTCTCTTTTCCTCTCTTTCAAGCTGATCTATCTGAGGCTGTTGAAGCTTTGTGGTAACAGAGCCAGGATCTTTGTCTCTGGCGTGTGGTGTCTTCGCGTGCACGCGTCTTCCCCCTGGCAAGATCTCCTCATTGTGTATTTCCTTCCATACAGCGCGTTTGCAGGTTATTTCCCTTTATCACTGACCCATGATGGTCTGACGAGGATCACAGAGATGAATGCGCGCTTAGAATGTTTACCGTTCCACGATCCCATCCGAGGCACCAGCTCACCATTCCACGTGAAACAGCGCGCTGTAATCAAATTTCGAAGAACAGACATTTGTGTTACGTAGCTATATATATTCTGAATGTGTGTGTGTGTGTGTTTCTCCCAGTAATACAGCAGTAAATGAAGAAGTGATGTGATGGACACAGTTGAATGGAACAGAGAGACACCAAGCTTTCAGCAAGATCAAACAAAAAGTAATCAGACGTACGCTCGCACACACGCACGCACTCACACATACAGCGCACGCGCTTGAGAGAAAGAAAGACAGAGAGAGAGAGAGAGAGAATTCCGAAGGGTAACAGATAAGCAAGAAAATGCTTTTTCCCATCTGGCCCTTGTCCCAGTTCATGGACAAAGGATATCAAACGCAGAACATGGCCAAGGGTTATCCTTGGGCACCTTCGGTGCGGGGGAGTT
>CM031627.1:40406175-40420084 GCA_018398815.1 Conus ventricosus | reverse complement strand
GCTGTTAAAACCGTGGTCTGGCAGATCAGGAAATGTTCGGGGGACTTATCTGTCTTGTATATATCTTTAGCTCGTCTCGTCACTTAAAGACACATTAAACAATGTGATTGTTGACGTATTTTGTATTGGGAATCTGTCTGTTTATAAATATTTGTGCTCGTCACACTACGACATATTAAAGACAATTGTGATTGTTGTAGTATTTTGTATTGGGTAATGAATTCTTTCATTTTTATGAGGCTTTCTATTAGTTTGTACGTATGTATCTCTGAACATTCACATAACTATTCCGCTGTGGCTGTGACAATGGGATTGACCCACTTGCAGGAATTCTTGTTGACAAGATGTTTTAGTTTGATGGCACTGATATAATTCTGTGTGGTGATTTGAGTGCAAGGATTTCCGATTGTTTCCGCGATTACCTTGATGAAAACAGGCTACATGAAAATGACACAAAACATTCTGTAGACCAGGACAAAAGAATGACCAAGGATACAGTGACAAATTCTTATAGTAAGAAATTGCTAGACCTAAGAACAGCTTTGGAATTATGCATTTAAATGGTTTAATGTCATGGGACGAAAATGGTCATTATACATACATATCTGATCGAGGTTGCGGTTTTAATGATCATTCCTTAATTTCCACATCTTTCTTTGAATTTGCTTGTGCCTTCATGACCCTAAATGTCTTTGACAGGTTAGAATCAGATCATCTGCATCTTTGGCTGTGCTTTATTAACCAAACAACATTACTTCCATCAAGAATACTGCCAATAAGATTGAAGTTATGTTCATTGTTAAATATAAACACATTTCATCACATGCTCAGATATTTTTGACTCAATGAACTCAAATGAAGTAAGAAAAGATTGAGAAGTTGCCACAGACTTAATCAGTGCTGATGGTAACGTATGCAGTAAAAGACGTTTGTTAAATATTGTATAAAGATCAAGCAGGTTATGTGAAGAAATGAATACCTACGCCCAAGAAGTCAAGCAAAAGATGATTTTACCGAGAACGTAGATCAAATAAAAGAAGTATGAAAAGACTTCGTAACCTGTTTAAGCTTTCAATGAAAGAAAATGACCAAATTAGATTTTGAATGGCTAGAAGAGAATACAAAAACACGATTATGATGAAGGAGGAGGAACGCAATAAATCAAGTTAAAAGAACTGCTAGATTCTGTTTAACACCAGAAGACATTTTGGGAAACAATTTAATTATTCTCACGTAAAGAAAATCACAACCACACCGTAGCATATCCGTTGATTGGTGGTTTCATCACTTTAAGATATCACCAGACAGAGATACACATGACTTTATAGATGAGACAATAGAGGAGGCTGATAAACTGTTCGGCAGACCAATATCCAGGGATAAAGTCATGATAGCAGCTAGAAAGCTGAAGAATGGTAAATCGGCTGGGCCTGATGATTCAATTGGGGAATCCTTCAAAAACGCAGGGAGGCCAGTGTTTATGTTTGTAGTTGAACTGTTTAACCATTTGTTCAATAATAGCGTTTATCCAGATAACTGGACTGAGTCAATTTGCTGTACCACTTTTCGAGAAAGCTGAGGTGAATAACATGAACAGTGAAAGAGGTGTATCATTGTGTAATATATAAGTAGTAAATCATATAGCTCAACAATCAATAATAGATTACAAAAGTGGGTAAATCTGAATAATGTAACTGGCGAACATGAAGCAGGTTTCAAGAAGGGTTACTGCACAATAGATCACATATTCACATTGTTAGCTGTGAATTGCATAGTAGTAAACCAAGTTTGATGTTTGCCACCCGATTCTGTTTTCGTTGTTCTGAACGAATTTGCACTAGTAATTACAGAAAATTGTAAACATGGCTCGTCTTTTAATTTAGTAGAATTGTTTATATTTCTTTTTTGATAATATTATCATATTATCTGTATTAGATGTTGGTCAACAAAGAATTGAATATTTATGGCTGCATGGCTGGGCTACAAAAATGATGGCGAAAACTAAAATTTCTTTGAATGTGATCTGTCTCACTAAAAGGCGATCATCCCACGATGAACATCAAAGGATAGTAAGATATTACATCTGAATACCTTTTCAACCGCGTTGGGAAGTGTACGGGGGGGATCAGGGAAGAGGGGCAAGAGGGAGCGGTTTAATTAGGCTGGGTAGTATGGCTTGCTGGTGTAGTGTGTATGTGATCAGGATGTATTTGTAGCGGTGTGGTTAATATGGGGCGTGAATGTGTGTGCGTTGAAGTGCGTGTGTCATGGAAGTTGCTTTGTTTGTGACGTTTGGTGTTTGGAGGAATGGGAAGATTCATATCTATTAATTGTTGAATAAATCCCTGTCTACCCTTGAGTTGAGTTTGGTTTAAATTTTTCACTTCAATAGTTGATACAATTCTTGTGTCCTCAGTCTCATGCCACTTGAAAAAGACTCAAGAGTCGAAACGTTGTGCATTGCTTTTGTTTCCCTCTTCAAACCCCCCCCCCACCACCCCCCCCCCCCTTTTTTTTTTTTGGTTTCGAGGTCTTTACCACCAATCTTCGAATTATACAGTTGCAAACAGTACAGTTTTTATAGAATGCTTCAAATAACGATTCAACTGCAGGTTGTGAGACTGGCATAATCATATCTCACAAGTCATCGGTTTGCTGAATATAGGGCAATTAAGGCAACAAAGTCTTACGGGACCCATACATTGGAACTGTTATGAATAAATATATAAAAAGAGCATTTATAAAACTTAGACTCGTTGTATCAGACATAGCAGGCCACCGACTTAGAGACAGTGAAAAAACATGGTGAATTGTGTGTCGTTTGTGTCATGTTACTGTGGAAGATGCCATTCATATTATACTTTGCCGCCCTGTTCTTCATGATTTGAGAGTAAGATACATTCAGCCAAAGTATATACAGTATATATCATAATGACTCTTATTTTTTCAGGTTAAATCTCTTATGGCATGTAGAAATTGAGAGTGTATTGTCTGATGTTAACATTGTTATGTACGAATGTTTAAAATAGCTGAGTACTGCTTCACCTTAGAAATAATTGATTGGCCGAATATTGATGAAATTGTTTGTTTTGTTTTGTGCATGACAAGTGCTTTTTGACCAGTGTCTAATTCCATGTTATATATGTGTATGCGTGTGTGCGAATGAAATTATGCAACGACTAGCCCCCTTCAGATAGGAGCCTATTCTTAACTCTGAATATTTCGTTATTTCCTCTCTCTCTCTCTCTCCTCTCTCTCTCTCTCCTCCTCTCTCTCTCTCTCTCATCTCATCTCTCTCTCTCTCTCTCTCTGTCCTGCATCGTTACGATTTAAGGCGTTCGGAGTTACTCTCTCGACTCTGGATCTCTTATTGTTGGCACACTTTGTCTGTCTGTCTGCCTGTCTGTTTCTCTGTGGTCTCTGTCTCTCTATCTCTGTCTCTGTCCTTCACTCTCTCTCTCTCTCTCTCTGCTTCTGTCTCTGTAACCCCTCCCTCTCTATTTTATTGTCTAGGGTGTTCTCTTTCTCCCTATCGCCCTCTCTGTTTGTCTTTCTGTCTATCTGTCTCTCTCTCTCTCTTCTCTCTCTCTCTATTTCTCTCTCTCTGTTTTTCTGTCTGTCTGTCTCTCTGTCTCTGTCTCTGTCTGTTTGTCTCTCTCTCTCTCTGAAACAAATCGCCAAACACTTCTCTCTTTGTTGAACATGTCAACGATCAACAGAAACGAAGTAGCGATCAAAAGGAAAAGAAGGGAAAGCAAAGAGAGATGTCGTAACAGAAGAAAGACGAGGATGTCAAGAGACTCCAAAGGTCAGTCCAGCAAGGCCAGCAGGGACAGTGGACCACATGGGAAACCGCGCTCCAAAGAAGTTCTCAGCTGGAATGAAATAGGGTACGACTCCTCTCAGGGTCAGCTTTATCCTCAGATCTGCATATGACCTCCTGTCGTCAAACTCAAACGTGTTGAAACGGGAGAAAATAGGGTGATATGCATGTCCACTCTGTTAAGACAAACCAACAGCGAAACACGTCCTGATTCATGCGAAGCAACACTAACCCAGGGAATATATATTTATGCATAGAGGCACAACCAAGTGCTTGAATAGATTGCAGATGCGGTGAGCACGATCAGAGAAAATACCACGCCACTAGAAGCTCCAGCAGCGACGTTCTACACGGTGGAAGGTCACAAATCATTGTCTGGAACCAGCGTGGACGTTCTACAGGGCATCAGAATCTTCATCATCACCTATGACCCCTCCTGGGGTACAGGCCGCCAACCAAGGACCTCCAGGCATCTCTGTCCTAGGCTCTTTTCTCCAGCTGGTTCCAAGTCATCCCCATGTTCCTGATGTCTGCTTCCAGGTCCCTGCGCCAGGTATTTTTGGCCGACCTCTTTTTCGTTTTCCTTGGGGGTTCCATGTTAGGGCTTGTCTGGTGATGTTGCTTGCAGGCTTCCGCAGCGTATGTCCAATCCACCCCCAACGTCGTTTCTTGATTTCCTGTTCTGCGGGCAGCTGGTTTGTTCTCTCCAAGAGCTCGTTGTTGTTGATGGTGTCTGGCCATCGGATGCGGAGAATCCTGCCCATGCAGTTGTTGATAAACACCTGCACTTTCTTGGTGGTGGCAACTGTAGTTCTCCAGGTTTCCGCTCCGTACAATAGAACTGCTTTGATGTTGGTGTTGAAGAGCCTGACTTTGGTGTTGACTGACAGTTCCTTGGAAACTCCAGATGTTCCGTAGCTGTACGAACGCTGCCCTGGCCTTTCCGATCCTTGCTCTGACGTCGGCGTCTGTGCCCCCCTGCTTGTCGATGACACTGCCCAGGTAGGTAAAGGCTTCTACTTCCTCTAGCATCTCGCTGTCCAGTGTTGGTGCTGATAGTGTTGGCCTTGAGAATCTTGCTGTTGCCTTTATGGATGTTGAGCCCTGCTTGTGCTGATGTGGCTGCTACGTTGCTTGTCTTCTCTTGCATCTGATGTTGAGTGTGTGAAAGTAGTTCCAGGTCGTCGGCGAAGTCCAAATCGTCAAACTTCGTCCAAGGTGTCCACTGGATCCCATGTCTTCTTTGAGCGTTGAGGTCTTCATGATCCAGTCGATTGCCAGAAGAAACAGAAATGGTGAAAGCAGGCAACCTTGTTTGACACCAGTCCTCACTTCGAGTGCCTTCGTGAGCTGCCCTCCATGGATGACTCTACAGGTCAGAGCCTCGTTTGAGTTTCTGATGATGATGGTGATCTTGGCCGGCACACCGTAATGTCGGAGAAGCTTTCACAGCGTGTCTCGGTCTACGCTGTCGAAGGCTTTCTCGTAGTCGATAAAGTTGACAAACAGGGATGAGTTCCACTCGTTCGGTTGCTCAACAATGATGCGAAGCGTTGCGATCTGGTCTGTGCAGGATCGATCCTTGCGAAAGCAGCCTCCTGGTCACGAAGTTGAGCATCAACGGAATCCTTTAACCTGTTCAAAATGACTCTGTTGAAAACCTTTCCTGGCACTGACAGCAGTGTGATTCCTCTGTAGTTCGCGCAGTTGCTAAGGTCGCCATTCTTGGGAATCTTGATAAGGTATCCCTCCTTCCAGTCTGCTGGCACTTGCTCCTCTTCCCAGATTTTCTTGAAGAGAGGCCAAAGCATCTCTACTGTGGTCTCTATGTCTGTCATTAGCGCCTCTGCGGGGATGTTGTCAGGTCCTGCCGCCTTTCCTGTTCTTCAACTGTTTGATAGCCATCCCAATTTCTTCTTTGGTTGGTGCCCTGCAAGATTCTGCCTAACTAACAGTATGGCTGAGTGGGTGAATGGGGAAAAAATAAAATAAATGCTTCTCAAATGAGTTTTGAGAAGAATGCAATCCCAGAAAAGGCTGGTGTGCAATACTGTTAGTTAGGCAGAATCATCTACCACTGCAGATATGAATGCGTATCTCCCCCTATTTCTTCAATCTAAGACATAGAGCAAGCTTTGTTTATAATTCATTATTTCTTGCAGTCATTGCAACACCAAGCTGCTCTGTAAGTTGCTGGAACGGTGCTCGGTACTTATCCTTGGAATTTATTAGTTTGTTGTATTTTAGGTCCCTTGCGGATTCATTCCAATGAACTGGCCCTCAGACTTGTGTCTTAGAGGATATCTTTTTATATTTTCTACTTTTCACAAGAAAATGTAGCTTGTTTTGGCTCTTTCATGATTTTCTTTTGCTTCGTTAGATGGCACTTTGGTTGTTTTTTTTTAAAACTCAACAAACATACTACGGTATTGCACACCAGCCTTTTCTGGGATTGTATTCTTCTTAAAACTGAAAAGGCAGAGGAGTCAAATTACCACTTTCCGCGGTCACTGAGGAGAAACAACCAAGTTTCGAAATATCGGTATATGACCAGGAGTTATTTGTTAGTGAGTTTTCCTCCCTATTGGAGGATGTCTCCCCTTGGAGAATAAGCTTGCTGAAGGCTCATTTGAGAAGCATTTATTTTATTTTTCCCCATTCACCCACTCAAGCACATACTGTTAGTTAGGCAGAATCATCTACCACTGCAGATATGAATGCGTATCTTCCCCCTATTTCTTCAATCTAAGACATAAGAGCAAGCTTTGTTTATAATTCAATATTTCTTGCAGTCATTGCAACACCAAGCTGCTCTGTAAGTTGCTGGAACGGTGCTCGGTACTTATCTTGGAATTTATTAGTTTGTTATATATATATATATATATATATATATATATATATGTGTGTGTGTGTGTGTGTGTGTGTGTACGACAGTGTTGATTTCACCTATGACAACGGTCACTGTTCATCAGTCATTGATCATTTCCAATTTTCTGCTCAATTGGCATTATCATACCAATGCTATCATGTTATTTCACTCATGACAATGATCAACATCCTATAGCATTATTTATCCCACTTATGACAATGATGATCATCATCATTTAAAAAAAAAAATATATATTTATATATATATATAGTAGAAAGAAACTCGCGGAGAGCGTGGCAGCAGAGAGTCCTCAGAAGAGAAGCCCCCTTCAAGCAAGTGTTTCGGTCCTTATCTCCTGACACTCTAGAGGGGTTGGGCACACCCGGTTCATGACTCCGGATGTCCCTCTGCTGCCCCTTTTTTTCCCTATCTTGGGACGAGCCATGGCTGGGATTCGAACCCATGACCCTCTGGACATGCTCATTTTCTACTTAATGACTCGCGCTTTAACCACTGAGCCACAGGGACACCTGATATTTGTAGGGAAATTAAGCCTCATGAAGTTCACTTTTGTTCCTCCTTGACCAGATCCAGCTTGAACACCTCTCTGCCGCTTCTGCATTGCTTTCAGGGCTCTGGTTTTTTCCTTGCCTGCAACTGAGAGCTGTTCCATGAGGCTGTATGCAGACGTTCCTACAAATCCCCTAGCTCCAATTTCTGCAGTGAGGACTTTGACCTGATAGCCTTCTCTCCTCAGGCTGTTTGCCAGATCAGCATACTTTTCAGTCTTGTAGATTTGAGCTGCCTCCATTCTGTTCTCATATGGCACCGTGAGCTCGATCATGATCAGCTGCTTGGTTGACTTAGAGTGGGACTACTATGTCTGGTCTCATGCCACTCTTGCTGATGATCTCTGGGTGACTCTTCCATTCTGGGAGGTCTGCAGTGCACTCCCAGTCATCTGCCCCATCCAGCAGACTCTGCCTGCATGTTTCGAGTGGCACTGTTCTTCTTGGCCATGATTTGCTGCCTCCTGCCGTGAAGAATGTTGCGGGTGCTTTTGGAGTCCTGATTCTCCCTTTTGTGGTGTTGGTACTAGCCAGACTACTTGTACAATCTCTTTGAGCACTTGGTTGTGCCTCCATGTGTACCTTCCTTGAGCCATGGCTACTTTACATGAGCTTAGAACATGCTCCACTGTTTGTTTTTCATGGCAGAGGGGGCATGCAGGATCGTCTGTTTTCCCCCACTTCACCAGGTTTGCATTTGAGGGCAGAAGGTCATATGCAGATCTGAGAATGAAGCTGATCCTGAGAGGGGCCATGTGCCAAATGTCATTCCAAGTTAGACTTCTTTGGAGTGCATTCTCCCACGTTGTCCATTGCCCTTGCTGGCTCTGCTGGACTGCTTTTTGGAGTCTTTTTTGGTCTTCTTCTTTTCTCATCTCCTGAATCATCATGTCTCTTTTGGCTTTTCCTTTGGCCTTTGACCACCATTCAGTTTTGGTCACCCCAGTCCTTGTCTGTTGGTCTGTGTGTGTCCTGTTATTTCTCTGATCTTGAGACTTTCTTTTGCAGAATCCATCGCCTCTTGGACTTTCCATTTTCGCCTGTCTTCAGCTGGGGCTTGATTGCTTCTACCACCTTGTCTCCTGAGTCCTCCAGCATGCTTTGAAGTCTGATCTTCCCTGCTTTGTATTCCTCCAGGATGGATTTCAGTGGTAGTTTGAGCTTTGCTTGGCGACAGTACAGCGCGATGTCAGTCAGACAGGGTGGGACACCAAGCCATTTCCTTGTGAACTTGTTGATTTTGGCTTCCATTGCCTCCACTGTGCTGGTGCAGATGTCGTATATCATCAGAGGCCACAGGAGCTTTGGTATCAGCATGAACTGCAGACACCAGACCTTGTATTTGCCAGGGAGCCCACACTGGTCAATGGTCTCCAAGCCTTCTTCCGCCATCTGCTTGGTTTCTTTTGCTCTTTGTGTGTCTTTCAACGTATCATCATACCATCTTCCAAGGCTCTTGATGGTTCTTCTGTGACTGTTGGAATGGCCTGGTTGGCAACACTGAAGACCACAGATTCGGCCACTTTTCCTTTCCTCAGTGAGAGACTCCGTGATTTCTTTGGCTTGAACTTCATTCTGGATGAGGCAACTATGTCGTCCAGCCTCTCCAGCACATGACGTGTCTCGTCTTCTCTGGATGAAATCACTGTAGTGTCATCCATGAAGGCCTTGAGAGGAGGCATCTTGTATCCATCGCCAAGGTCTGTTTGTCTCGCGTTGTTTGTTGCTGCTTTCAAGATGAGTTCCATTGCCAGCACGAACAGTATCGGGGAAATTGCACAGCCCATTGCAATGCCCACTTCCAAGTTGATCCAATCAGTTGTGTACTCCTTGGTAGAGAACCGCATTGAGAAGCCATTGAAGTACTTCTTGAGCATGTCGCGGATGTTCTTTGGCACATGGTACATCTCAAGAGCCAACTGTATCATCTCATGGGGCACAGATCCATATGCGTTTGCCAGATCAAGCCACACTACGTCCAGGTCTCTCTTTTCTGTTTTTGCTTTTTGGATTGCGTCCCAGATCATTGTGGCGTGTTCTACACAGCCAGCACGCCTGGGATGCCACCTTTCTGGACTGACACATCCAAGTACTTGTTTTCCATCAGGTACTTGGTCAGCCTTGCTGCCATGACAGAGAAGAAGATTTTCCTTCGACGTTCAGTAGTAATATTGGCCTGAACTGGCTGATGTCACTTGAGTTTTGCTCTTTGGGGATGTACACACCATCTGCCGTCATCCACTGGCGCTAATCTTCTGGTTTCTCCAAGCCGATCGCAGCAGCCTGTGGAGCCACTCCAGCACCTTGGGACATTTCTTGTAAAGCTGGTAAGGTATTCCGTTTGGCCCTGGTGATGATTTGGCTCTGGCTTTGTCGACCACCTTCTTGATTTCCGCCAACGTTGGAGGCTTGCCATTGAACTGTTCCTCAGGGTTGGTTGGCACACCAGACCTTGAATGTCGAGTGGTGCTTTGCTCTGTGAGTCAGAGTATGTTTTCCTCAGATGCTGCTCAAGAACTCCTTTGTCCACACTTAGGGTCCCAGATTTTGGCTGCTCAAACAGTGTTCTGGCAAACTGGAAGGGGTCTCTGAAGAAGCGCTCTTGTGTCTTCTTCTTTTTGCTCTTCCTCTTCCTCGCAGATTCCGCTTTGCTGAGGGCGCTGTGTTTTTCTTTCAGGTCTTCCCACAGTTTTTCCAAGCCTTGTTTTTCAGCTGGCAGTGCGGTCTTCATTTGCTTCTTGAGGTTGTTCTTTTGGACTCTGATCTTGTCCATCTTTTCTTGGCGTCTGGATTTCTTTGGAGGTGTTTTCTCTTTGGGTAGTTTTACCCATAGGCGTCTCTACATGTGGCATACACAATGTCCCCATATGTGGCTAGTTTGTGTTCCAGGGTGCTTTTCCCTATCAGTGCATCGAGTCTTTGGACGATTTTTGCATCCAGTTTCTCCAATCTTCAGTTTCGTTTGCTGTGGCAGGTTGAGTTTCAGGCGCCTGGCATCGAGGGCCTGTGCAAATTCCTCATCCGAACCAACAGCGTGGATGTCCTTGGCACTGTGGTTTAAATCCTGGCCTTGGTCTTCCGACGTTTATCTGCTGATGTAGTGCGCTGCTGCTCATTCAGATGAGTCTTCACACATCCCATCTTTGTTCTGTGGATCTTCATGCCACGGGTGGTAGGCGAAACGCTTTCCACAGACACATGGATATTCCATTTGGTCCATGTTCATAGTCCGTTTGGGATTTGCAGTCGTGATTGGTTGAGCACCGATTCATCATTCTCTCCCCCTTTCGGTGAATCCTGGGAGCATCTTTTCCTTTTATTTTTAGTAGCCACATGTTTAAGGCAAAGTGGGGAGCCAGCCCACACAGCCCTTGGTTCTGGTCTTTCCCGGACGTCCTCCGGCCGATTCCCGGAAGTCAATGGTTTACCCATGCATCAGTAGAAAGAAACTCGTGGAGAGCGTGGCAGCAGAGAGTCCTCAGAAGAGAAGCCCCCTTCAAGCAAGTGTTTTGGCCCTTATCTCCTGACACTCTAGGGGGGTTGGGCCACACCCGGTTCATGACTCCGGATGTCCCTCTGCTGCCCCTTTTTTTTCCCCCATCTTGGGACGAGCCATGGCTGGGATTCGAACCCATGACCCTCTGGACATGCTCATTTTCTACTTAATGACTCGCGCTTTAACCACTGAGCCACAGGGACACCTGATATTTGTAGGGAAATTAAGCCTTATGAAGTTCACTTTTGTTCCTCCTTGACCAGATCAGCTTGAACACCTCTCTGCCGCTTCTGCCATTGCTTTCAGGGCTCTGGTTTTTTCCTTGCCTGCAACTGAGAGCTGTTTCATGAGGCTGTATGCAGACGTTCCTACAAATCCCCTAGCTCCAATTTCTACAGTGAGGACTTTGACCTGATAGCCTTCTCTCCTCAGGCTGTTTGCCAGATCAGCATACTTTTCAGTCTTGTAGATTTGAGCTGCCTCATTCTGTTCTCATATGGCACCGTGAGCTCGATCATGATCAGCTGCTTGGTTGACTTGAGTGGACTACTATGTCTGGTCTCATGCCACTCTTGCTGATGATCTCTGGGTGACTCTTCCATTTGGGAGGTCTGCAGTGCACTCCCAGTCATCTGCCCCATCCAGCAGACTCTGCCTGCATGTTTCGAGTGGCACTGTTCTTCTTGGCCATGATTTGCTGCCTCCTGCCGTGAAGAATGTTGCGGGTGCTTTTGGAGTCCTGATTCTCCCTTTCGTGGTGTTGGTACTAGCCCAGACTACTTGTACAATCTCTTTGAGCACTTGGTTGTGCCTCCATGTGTACCTTCCTTGAGCCATGGCTACTTTACATGAGCTTAGAACATGCTCCACTGTTTGTTTTTCATGGCAGAGGGGGCATGCAGGATCGTCTGTTTTCCCCCACTTCACCAGGTTTGCATTTGAGGGCAGAAGAGTCATATGCAGATCTGAGAATGAAGCTGATCCTGAGAGGGGCCATGTGCCAAATGTCATTCCAAGTTAGACTTCTTTGGAGTGCATTCTCCCACGTTGTCCATTGCCCTTGCTGGCTCTGCTGGACTGCTTTTTGGAGTCTTTTTTGGTCTTCTTCTTTTCTCATCTCCTGAATCATCATGTCTCTTTTGGCTTTTCCTTTGGCCTTTGACCACCATTCAGTTTGGTCACCCCCAGTCCTTGTCTGTTGGTCTGTGTGTGTCCTGTTATTTCTCTGATCTTGAGACTTTCTTTTGCAGAATCCATCGCCTCTTGAACTTTCCATTTTCTGCCTGTCTTCAGCTGGGGCTTGATTGCTTCTATCACCTTGTCTCCTGAGTCCTCCAGCATGCTTTGAAGTCTGATCTTCCCTGCTTTGTATTCCTCCAGGATGGATTTCAGTGGTAGTTTGAGCTTTGCTTGGCGACAGTACAGCGCGATGTCAGTCAGACAGGGTGGGACACCAAGCCATTTCCTTGTGAACTTGTTGATTTTGGCTTCCATTGCCTCCACTGTGCTGGTGCAGATGTCGTATATCATCAGAGGCCATAGGAGCTTTGGTATCAGCATGAACTGCAGACACCAGGCCTTGTATTTGCCAGGGAGCCCACACTGGTCAATGGTCTCCAAGCCTTCTTCCGCCATCTGCTTGGTTTCTTTTGCTCTTTGTGTGTCTTTCAACGTATCATCATACCATCTTCCAAGGCTCTTGACTGGTTCTTCTGTGACTGTTGGAATGGCCTGGTTGGCAACACTGAAGACCACAGATTCGGCCACTTTTCCTTTCCTCAGTGAGAGACTCCGTGATTTCTTGGCTTGAACTTCATTCTGGATGAGGCAACTATGTTATATATATATATAACAAACTAATAAATTCCAAGGATAAGTACCGCACCGTTCCAGCAACTTTGTGTATAATTCAAACTTTGTTTATAATTCAATATATATATATATATATATATATATAGCCCAGCCGACCGCGAAGGGCCACATCAGGGCTGTGTGTTGGAGAATGGGTGTGTATGTGTGTGAAAACTCCCCACAGTTAGTCTCATTATGACCATAATTCACCCATAATACCCTCCCCTCTTCCCCCCTCCCCACCCTACCCCCACCCCTTTCTTTTCCCCCAACAACGCTCTTTGCATGAATTTCTCACTCCCCACACACCCCATGCATACATTTGTGTGGGAGGAGAGATATGAACTCTTTCTCTCTCTCTCCCCTTCCCCCATTACCCTCTTCCACTTCCCCTCCATATTCTGTTTCCCCCCCCCCACCCCTCCCCTTCATTTATTTGTTCATTCATTTATTATGATTTTTATTCATTTAATTTTTTAAAAAATTTGGTGTTATGGGTGAAAATGAATAAATGTACAGCATGCAACTCCCCTTTTTGCTGTCGGCCATCTTGGAAAGTCCTCAAATACACAAATTTTCCTTTAAAAAAAAAACAAAAAAAACCTGTATCTGGTTTTGTTCAGGGCATGAAATTGTGCGTCTCGGCCAGATTTGCTGTTTGTAGCATTAAATGAACAATTATGCAACATATATTCCAATTTTTGTGTCGGCTATTTTGAAAAATGCCAAAAAAAAACACGTTTTTACAAATTTTCATGGTGGCTCTGAATCAGGTTTTGTTCAGGGCATAAAACTGGCCATCTGCCAAGTTTGTGCTTGTTGCATGAAGTGCATGATTTTTCGACATAGAACCCCCGCTTATTTGAAGACGTTTGTTACATGTTACTGTGGGCACTAGGTAACGCTGCACGCCTCTCTGACAAAGCAGCCTACATCTCTGCTCTTTAAAAAAGTTGTTGGGGATTAAGACATCAGCACTGAAGGATTTAGTACACGGAGAGACAAACAGACACCCTATTTGCATAGATTCTGCGGCTAAGTGTATGCATTATTGATTAAAGGTGTTGGGAATGGATGAGTCATTATGACTGCGGAAAAAGAATACGGAAGATTATTCGATTTAGACTCTTGTGATAAGACAAACTGGGCATCTGACATTCGCTGAGGATGATAGATGTTTGGATTTCGATATGTTTGGTTAAACTAAGATGTATAGGGAGTGAATCAGTTTCTCGCTGAATAGTGCTTTGCAGATGGTAGGAATGGGATTTTCATGTCAAGAACTGATAGATTTAGTGTAC
>CM031627.1:40326175-40401175 GCA_018398815.1 Conus ventricosus | reverse complement strand
AAAGGCAAAGCAATCAATCCGTTAAATAAAGGTACTACAGATTTTCATCAACACGTCGAGTTGTTACAGTAATCCAAGCAAATTTGTATATGTACAGCAATCTGTGAAAAGTATGTTAATGAATCAACATTTGTAGTTATGGGTGTTTTTTTTCTATCTATTACTTTCCACTAAAGTCTGATATGGATACCACTTTTTACAGAATTCCGTAATTACATTTCCAAACAGTTTTTACATTTGATTTTCATGTTTATCAGTCAGGATTATCCTGATAATTTGGTCAAAGCCTTAGTCTGTTTTTATATGTTCCTAATTACCAAACAATACCTATCCTTGATTCTTAAACAGTTTTCACATTTTCTCTTATTATTATCATCTGTAGTTCGCTCCAGAAACTGCGAATATAAGTACAGTGCTATAGTCTTGTATCGAATCTTTATATGTCTAACAAGATGAATATTTATTGCTTATAATTCTATCCATTTTCTTCAAAATACGATTTGTTACAAGAATGTTGTGGCATATTCTAATGTAATTCATTTCTTCAATTATTTCTAAGTTGTTTGAATGTCTTTTCCCGGTCTATTACAAATCCTAGCTTGTACTCCCATTGAGCAAACAAATTAATATAAAATATCATTGACTTTTCCAAGAGAGCATTGCAGAAAACTTTTGGACCTTTACTTATATTTTATAAAGTGTTGTAGTGATATTGTCGTTTGGTTAGATTCTCCATTCTTTATTGTAATTTGTTTTGTTTTGTTTTTACCTCAAACAACTTTTCATTGACCGTACACATCCCATATATTCAAGATAATTTACACTAATGCCTTATTTATCACGAAATCTTTTGTAATCCAAGAAATCCCTTCTTCGTAAATGACATCTCTTACCGAAAGTATTCCGTTTTGCTTATCCAGCTATTAAAACAAAAACAAACAAAAAAACAAAAAAAAATTGTTACCTACTCTAAATTCATCATGGTAGAAAAGTGGCTTTGCCAGTCGAAAAGGAAAGTTGAGGTCACCGTGCTATTATCTGGAGGCCCACAGGGACAGGATCTAATCACAGACCGAAGTCTGTATTTTCCATAGCAGGTATGGTCGTTGGCAGCAGTCTTGGGGTCTAGTTCCAAACAGGGGCTGTCGTCTCTCGCTCCCTCAGCTCTGGTTCCGTGTCAACTTCGGTTCATGTTGTAGTGTTGGTCGGCCGACGGTGGGCGTTCCTTCGCCTAATTTCCCAGCAAGGCCTGTCTTCAGGGCCACCAGGCGGCCTTCTTCATGCTCGGGTGGTGATGGTCCTGTGCTGCGTGAGGCTGTCTCAAATGGGACAGAAAGTGGTCGGAGCGCAGCGCGAGTCCCGCCTAGGATCCAACGCTGACTACGGCCGAGACGGCATTTTTTTTTCCAGCCCCACCCCGAGAGGGGTGCCCACACCCAAAGCGTGGTTTCCCAGGCCACGGTAATGGCCGTCAGGCAGCGCTCTATTGTCGACCGCCTCACATCTCCAGGAGCCGTCCCCTGGCGACACAGGCGAGACCCGCCGTCACTCAGACGGCTTGAAGGTTGGCTGTGCTGCCTGACACTGACCTATCACATCAGCGGTGTTCGTCAGAGGAGATCTTCCACCTCTCCCTTGGCGTTCTCTGCTAGGTCACCACGCTGTGAACGGCTCTGTTAGGACTTCTTGTGAATATTGCACTCTATACTTTTATTAAAATTTTGGTAAGACATCTTGAGTTTGTAAGAAAAAAACTTACTGTGACCATATAAATTCAACGAATCTATATTTGGATACAGTGTGTCAATTCTCGTTTTCCTTTTTGGGTTTTGGCAGTATGTGTCTCTTGAATCCAAGACAAACTTCAGAGCTTGTATACAATTTTCTATATCTGGTATTCCTAAGCCTTCGTTTTCGATTATACGCACCGCATACGTTTTTTTTCTTATCTTTCTTCACATTCAACAAAAATTCATATTACCCTCTTTGTAATTCTTTGATTTCTTTGTCAGGAGAGGGATTTAGACAAAACTTGGTAGATAGGTAAAAATAACACATGGACGAGGCCAATCAATTTGTGTCCTGATCATTCTTAAAAGGCGAGAGAGTCCTGTCAGCAATATCATCAACTTTCCACTGCACGTGAAAAGTGTGATTACTGTCACAGAGTACATTTAATCAATGGAGCCACACTTTCTGTTTTTTTTGTCACTGGATAATAAACCTACTTGTGAGAGAAATGTTGACTATTTTGTATTCATTTTGTTCAACAACAACAAAGAAAGAGGGAGAGAACTCTTTCAAATCGTACCAACAATTTTTTCCCAACCCCTCTAAAGTAATGTGTGTGACAGATGTCAGCGCTCACCCAAGTGACATTCTATCTGTATGTGTGTGTGTGTGTGTGTGTGTGTGTGTGTGTGTGTGTGGTGTGTGTGTGTGTGTGTGTGTGTGACATTCTATCTGTGTGTGTGTGGTGTGTGTGTGTGTGTGTGTGTGTGTGTGTGTGTGTGACATTCTATCTGTGTGTGTGTGTGTGACATTCTATCTGTGTGTGTGTTGTGTGTGTGTGTGTGTGTGTGTTGTGTGTGTGTGTGTGTGGTGACATTCTATCTGTGTGTGTGTGTGTGACATTCTATCT
Organism: Conus ventricosus; assembly: GCA_018398815.1. Lineage (NCBI taxonomy): Eukaryota > Metazoa > Mollusca > Gastropoda > Neogastropoda > Conidae > Conus > Conus ventricosus. Next base: position 40,398,534 of record CM031627.1, on the reverse strand, counting down.
GTGTGTTGTGTGTGTGTGTGTGTGTGTGTGGTGTGTGTGTGTGTGTGGTGTGTGTGGTGTGTGCAGGGAAAGCCTGCGTTTGAGCAGCGCAGTGTTTCGGCAGGGTACAAGGACTACATCAAACCGGTGCGCATCAAACTGGAGTTTGTCGGGGAGGGTTCTTGCATCAAACTGTTGCGGAAGACCTAACGCCACCGCCTTCGGATATGTGGTCAGTGTGATGGCTTGTTGATATGTGGTCAGTGTGATGGCTTGTTGATATGTGGTCAGTGTGATGGCTTGTTGTTGATATGTGGTCAGTGTGATGGCTTGTTGTTGATATGTGGTCAGTGTGATGGCTTGTTGTTGATATGTGGTGAGTGTGATGGCTTGTTGTTGATATGTGGTCAGCGTGATGGCTTGTTGTTGATATGTGGTGAGTGTGATGGCTTGTTGATATGTGGTCAGTGTGATGTCTTGTTGATATGTGGTCAGTGTGATGTCTTGTGGACATGTGGTCAGTGTGATGTCTTGTTCATATGTGGTCAGTGTGATGTCTTGTTGATATGTGGTCAGTGTGATGTCTTGTGGACATGTGGTCAGTGTGATGTCTTGTTGATATGTGGTCAGTGTGATGGCTTGTTCGTGCTCGTTGGAAGTTCGGTCCTTTTTTCATGTGAGTTTGTGATTGTGTGGCTGTGGTTGATAGGGTGGTGGTGATGGTAGTGGTAGTGGTGTGTGTGTGTGTGTGTGTGTGTGTGTGTGTGTGTGTGTGTGTGTGTGTGTGTGTGTGTGTGTGTGTGAATGATGTGTGTGTGTGTGTGTGTGTGTGTGTGTGTGTGTGTGTGTGTGTGTGTGTGTGTGTGTGTGTCTGTCTGTCTGTCTGTCTGTGTCTGTGTCTGTGTGTGGTGGTGGTGGTGGTGATTTGTTTGATTTGTCGAACCCACATTTTTTTGTTGTTTTTTTTCCCGTTGATAAGCAAAAGATGAAAAACGTCTGAATGTAACAAAAAAAAATGGTGACTAGAATTACAGGTGTAAAAGAGTTTGCAGTGCGAAGACTGGAGAATGGTCCACAACAAGCCAGAAAAAAACAGTAACGACTATTGCAACAATCAATAAAAACAAAAACAAAACAGAAACAAACAAAAAAGGAAAGGGGGGTGGGGGGAAGGGGGGCAGAGTTAAAGACAGTGAAAGCAAATAGGACGGACATCACAAATTCAGCACTTCCATAGAAGGAAGGGAGCTATTGAGGAGAGAGAGAGAGAGACGGACAGACAGACAGACAGACAGACACGAGAGAGAGACAGAGAGAGAGCGGTCACTCGACCAACGACGATTATCAGACTTGCATTTTCTTGCATGTACGCATGCACGTGCGTGACGTCCTCGTGGTACCCATTGTCTTAACCGGGATCGAACGCATTTTGGTCGGCACAGACAGTTCCGTGAATTTACTGTCACTGAACCAAAGAGAGCGCAGTGGCCTACGCTTCCCAACACTCTCACCGCTATGCGGGATATTCATCTGGATTGTATCAAGTGTTATATGATTTATACAGAAATCAGGGTTTTATATCTAGGTGGTTGATGTGTATACGGGATGTCCCAATAGAAACAGGATTCGACTGTGTGTGGGAGACACAAAAGTTTTCGTCTGTTCACGGTCTCTGTAGAAATGTTCGCAATTCATTAGAAGACATTTACATACGTGCATGGAATGATGCTTTAGAATCTGGTAATGAGTGTTTGTTTTGCAGAAATTTTAAAACAGAGTTTTGCCGTGAAAAAACATATTGAAATGTTGCCTGATATACCCATTGATTCGGTTTCACTGTAGTAATCATAAACTTATGATAGACATTGGCAGACGATTTGGAATACCTCACGATGAACGATTCTGTCGGGACTGCGACCAGAATGACCTTGGCGACGACTTTCATTTTGTAATGAAATTTGCTAAATATAACGACATTAGAAATCAGTTTTTTACCAAGAAAATTTACATGTGTAAAATCCGTATTTTTTATATTATTATTTAACTATTGTCGTTTGCTGTGTGGTAGTAAAAAAAAGGGGTTGCTAAACTTAGCGAAGTTTCTAAAACTTAGTAAAGTTGTGTAACATTATAGTCAGTGTCTTAATTATAGGGAAACTTTTTGGATGTGTAATTTGTTTCATTTACATTTGTTTGATTTGTTTCAACTCCTCCATGCCCCAAAAGGGGTCACAGGATTAAAATCTTTGGATCAGCCAACTCAATAAGACAATGGCATACGTAACACTTCCTGTCCAGCATCCTCCCACCTATCTAGACAACACCAAGACTCCCTGCTGGTACGAGGGAGGGAAGCTGAGGTGTGTGCCCTATTTCTTCATGGTGGGCGTCTTCAAGTGCGGCACCACCGACCTCTTCCGGCGCATCACGCGCCACCCGGAAGTGCTGATGGGACTGAAGGAGATCCACTGGTTCACCAAACATCGGCGGTTTGGTGAGCGGAGAGCTAGATTTGATCGAGTTTTTTTTAACACACTGGGATGGACTTAGAGTTGAATTTAGGAACGACAGGGGCATTGGTTTTGGTGGTTATGATGATGCTAATAATGATTACAATTATCATTAGACTTATCATTTTGGTAGTCATTGTAATGATTATGATAATGAGACTATCAGTGATGATGATTACGATGATGCCGATGGTGGTGGTGGTGGTAATGAAATATCCACGGTGATGCAACGTCCAAGCAGGGAGAAACTGCAGGGAGAGCTTGACAGCAGGGGGTTTCAGAGAAGAAACCCCCCTCAGACAAGGGTTTCGGCGCTGAACTCCTTACACTCTAAGGAGGCCGGGCTGCTTACAGGTCAAGAATCCCCAGATGCTCTTCTACTGCCAAATTTTTGCTTCCTTTTTCCTGGAGCTGTCGGGATTCGGACCCGTCTCAAGCCGTGTCATCTTCGGCGGATGTCTTTCCCACATTGCATCGGGAACTGTTCTAAGTTAGGAAGTTTAAGCCTTTTGAAGTTCACTTCTGTTCTTCCTCGACCAGGTCCAGCAGGAACGCTGTTGCGTTTCGGGGTCCTGGTCTTCTTCTTACCTGAAATCCCGAGCTGTTTCATGAGGTCATAGACTGCTGAGCCACAAATGCCCTTGCTCCAAACTTCTATGGCGAGACCTGGCCTGAAACAGTTCTCTCAAGCTGCTGGTCACGCTGGCATACTTCTCATCCTGTGGATGTGGAGTCTGCGTCAGTCTGCTTTCGTGTTTGCACATTGAGGTCGATCAAATCATTTGCTTTGATGAACTTGAGTGGAGAGAAAAATCCTGTTCATGCCATTCTTTCCTGATGAACTCTGGATAGTTCTCCCACTCTGGAAGGTCTGACTGTGCATTCCCAGCCGTCCATTCCATTCCACTCAGTGAACCCTGCTTTGATGCTCTTGATGTCACAGCTGTTCCAGACCATGATTGTGACCTCCTGCCGTGTAGAACTTCTTTCCTGAAGCTTCTGATGGTGTAGTGCTTCTTCGGGCAGTTCCAGTCGCATGTGCAGTCTCTTTGAGAACTTGGTTGTGCCTCTGTATGTACCTTCCCTGGGTCAGAGCTGCATTGCATGAACTCATAAACATGTTCCACTATGTGTTGGCCACGACAGAGTGGGCACGCAGGATCATCTGATTTCCCCTGTTACCTAGTCTTCTGTGTTGGTCTATGTGTGCGACAGTTTTGATGCGATGCAAGCAAGAATTTTAAATTCAATTCAGTTCAATTATGCCCATCGCCCCCACTGGGACACAGGCTGCCAACGAGGTCCCTCCAGCTGTCTGTGTCCTGGGCCAGTCTCTCCAGATGTCCCCATGTGGGGCCCATGTCCTCCAGCTGAAGGTCCATCCTCTTCCAGGGCTGAGTTTTCTGTAGAGTCTCTTGCTGGCGTTTTTGTAGCATGATGGGTTTTTACAGGGAGGGGGTGCTAACCCCTCGCCCAACTCTCCTCCTTTCTCATCCGGGCTTTGGACCGGCGATGGCGGAGTTTTAAAAAATTCATAACGCTTTTTAAAATTTTCGCATTTATACTGAAGACGCGTTCTGAATTCTGATGATTCTGTCTTATCAGTTCTAACGTTGTTTGATCAATGTTCTTTTCAACATTTGATGCGCACACTAAGGAAGAAGAAGAAGAAGAATCTGTTTTCGTACTGTGAGTGTTCATTTATGGGCTGTGAGATTCTTGAATGGATCTATGAACTCTCTGCTGCTGCTGCTGACATGTTGACAGGGGAAGATTTCAACTGGTATGTGGACCAGTTCGCTCCCTTGTCGGAACAGATCGACAAAGACTTGAAATCCAAAGGACAGTCCACCCTCGTCGTTGGTGAGCCACCCGACGTTACACTCCTCTCTCCCCCTGTTTGTCTGTCTGTCTGTCTCTGTGTAGGCATGTGTGTGATAGTAGTACTTCCATTTTACAAAATTACGTATATATTATATTATAATATTATATTATATATATATATATATATATATATATATATATATATATAATTATAGAGAGAGAGAGAGAGAGAGAGAGAGAGAGAGAGAGAGAGAGATGGAGAGAGAGAGAGAGAGAGAGAGAGCACAAAATATGTGTGTGTGTGTGTGTGTGTGTGTGTGTGTGTGTGTGTGTGTGTGTGTGTGTGTGTGTGTGTGCATGCGCACGAGCATGCATGTGTGTGTGCGTGCGTGCGTGGTTGTGTGTGTGTGTGTGTGTGTGTGTGTGTGTGTGTGTGTGTGTGTGTGTGCGCGCGCGCGTGCGCATGTAGATGTGCGTGTATGTGTGTGTGCGCATGTAAATGTGTGTGTGTGCACGTGCATGTAAGAGTGTGTGTGTGTGTATGTGTGTGTGCACGTGTGCATGTAAATGTGTGTGTGCACGTGTGCATGTAAATGTGCGTGCGCGTGCATGCGTGCGTGCATGTGTGTGTATGTGTGTGTCTGTGCGCGCGCGCATGTAAATGTGTGTGTGTGTGTGTGTGGTGAATAAAACTAGATGTATCTCTCATAGAAGGTGTCCGTTGACGGTTAAAAAAAGTTACTTAAATCCCTCCTATGTAACCAAACGATTCGGACACAGAGTTTGCAGCATACAGAGATCATCTTATAAATGTTGCAGTTAAATGATTTGCGCAAGGACAAAAACGTCACTCGCCACAAAATCCCCCACCCAAGATCACGTTCGTAGCACAACGCGCACGATCGTGGCATCTTTCTGCAACGTGTGAGCACCGCTACTCACTATACACTCAAACCACCACGGGCTTAATTAAGAGTCTTTGGGAAATGGGGATTCGGTTGAAAAACCAAGATGCAAAGCATACAAACGTACTCCCAGTTTATCTTCCAGAAAATGTCACAATCAAACATGCGCATAATGTATTTGACGTCGCAATCAAACATGCGTCATAATGTATTTTGTCACTGAGATATTCCTAAAGAAAAAAAACCCGTTTTGGGCCGTTATTTTCAAAATTTTCAAAAGATCGGCCCAGAAGTTTTATCTGGAGCGCGTGGAACACATTTTGGCCACGGACACACAGACAGCATTTCTTCGTTCCCATTAATCAGTAAACAAGTGGGGTAACGTTTGCTCCTATAAGAAAACCTAACACAGAGTAACTTTTATTCAAGACTGGCACCAGCCTTTTAAACTTGAATAAAGTCAGACAAAATACATAGACGAACAATCTAATGGTGGGGGAAAAACAAGCGCAGGCCAACTGAACTGTCTCCATAGTAACGACTTGGCAAAGATTTGGACTTAGGAGGAGGGAGGGGGGGGGGGGGGGGGGAGTTTGAGATGGAGAAAACTGGGAACATGAAATTAAGAAAATATATTACAGATATGAAAACCCTCACTAGCTGCATAAGGGAACCATCGCAATCCCTTTTGAAGGCAGACATATTTGTATTGCTTGCTCCGAGGCCTTTCGTCCGCTGGGTCGGACTCATCATGAAGAGTTCAGTTGTTGGCCTGCGCTTGTTTTCCCCCCACCATTAGATTGTTCGTCTATGTATTTGTCTGAATTTATTCAAGTTTAAAAGGCTGTGCCAGTCTTGAATAAAAGTTACTCTGTGTTAGGTTTTCTTATGGGAGCAAATGTTACCCACTTGTTTACTGTTTATTGTTTACTGTTCCCTGCCTCATTCATTTCCAATTTTGTTTTGATTAAATTGAGGTTACTTGTATTTGTTTCTGTCCGTCTGTGTGTTTGTCTTTTGATCTCCCTTGCATCTTTGGGTCGATCCTCAAGCGTAGGCTCAAAGATTGTCCCCTACATTTTGCATAATGTCCTTAGTTTTTCAGCAACTTTTTTCCTCCCCACACTTTCGTTTGGTTTCATTTACTACCTTCGCTGGCTGCTTTGGGGGTGCTATTGGATTCTTTTTTGCACCCTTGGTGGTGAGAACACCACAGTATTATGGACTGTGGTGTGTCTCTATTTGACGCCAGGAGCACAGACACAACCAGCCGTGTCTCCTGATGAGTCCGACCAGCGGACGAAAGGCCTCGGAGCAGGCAATACAAATATATCTGCCTTCAAAAGGGATTGCGATGGTTCCCTTATGCAGCTAGTGAGGGGTTTTCATATCTGAAATATATTTTCTTAATTTCATGTTCCCCGTTTCTCCATCTTCAAACTCCCCCCCCCCCCCCCCCCCCCCTTCCAAACTTCCCCCTCCCCCCCCCCCCCATACTGTCTGGCTCCTCCCCCCTTCAACCCCCCCCCCCCCCCCCCCCAACCCCTCCTGTTCCGCCCTCTAGGGCGCAAACGTTACCCCACTATTTACTTTTACTGTCCCTGCCCCCCTCTTTCCAATATCGTCCCATTGAAAGTTATCCCCTGTTCTATAAGAAACTCGTTGGACGTACTAACAAACGCCCCCACTTTATTTTTTTATTATTTGTCCAGACCGCGACTGGGGAAAAGCCCCTTTACCGCATGATACTCCCCTAACACTCAAACCACACGCGCTTAATTTAAAAGTCTAGAGGAAAGGGGAGTTGGTTGAAGAAAAAAAAACGCCTCGTGAGAGTCTAGAACATTCATAAGAATGCATGTATGTATGAAAGAAAGGAGCAGAAATTAAAATAAAAATGGAGTAGTTTAAACGTGCGATAGACTTTTTGTGGGCTCTTTCTGTCTACCATCCACACACCTTCGATATGAACCAGGTGAATATCTTACAGGGCTAGAAGGGGGTTAAAAGAAAAGGATCTCTTTCCCATCATATACTTATTTGTTTTCATGCAAACCACAAATACTGGTATGATGTGACTGGCAGATAGAGCCGTTGGCAAACTGCCTTTCGTGATGTCATGTGTATTCAAGGGGCGGGCAGAGTGATCTTTCGTGATGTCTTGTGTATTCAGGGGAGGGCATTGTGATCTTTCGTGATGTCTTGTGTATTCAGGGGAGGGCATTGTGATCTTTCGTGATGTCTTCTGTATTCAGGGGAGGACATTGTGATCTTTCGTGATGTCTTGTGTTTCAGGGGAGGACATTGTGATCTTTCGTGATGTCTTGTGTATTCAGGGGAGGCATTGTGATCTTTCGTGATGTCTTGTGTATTCAGGGGAGATGCATTGTGATCTTTCGTGATGTCTTGTCTATTCCAGGGGAGGGCATTGTGATCTTTCGTGATGTCTTGTGTATTCAGGGGAGGGCAGTGTGTTCTTTCGTGATGTCTTGTCTATTCAGGGGAGGGCATTGTGATCTTTTTCGTAGATTATCTTTCGTGTTCTGTTATTCAGGGGAGGGCAGTGTGATCTTTCGTGATGTCGTGTCTATTCAGGGGAGGGCATTGTGATCTTTCTCGATGTCTTGTGTATTCGGGAGGGGGGGGGGGTGCAGTGTTATCTTTCATGATGTCTTGTGTATTCGGGGGGGGGGGGGGGGGGGGGGGGAGGCAGTGTTACCTTTCATGATGTCTTGTGTATTCAGAGGGGGGGGGGGGGGGAGTGTTATCTTTCATGATGTCTTGTGTATTCGGGGGGGGGGGGGGGGGGAGCAGTGTTATCTTTCATGATGTCTTGTGTTTTCAGGGGAGGGCAGTGTGGTCTTTTGTGTTGTCTATTCAGGGGGGGGAAGTGTGGTCTTTTGTGTTGTCTATTCAGGGGAGGGCAGTGTGGTCTTTTGTGTTGTCTATTCAGGGGGGGCAGTGTGATCTTTTGCGTTGTCTATTCAGGGGAGGGCAGTGTGGTCTTTTGTGTTGTCTATTCAGGGGAGGGCAGTGTGATCTTTCGTGATGTCTTGTCTATTCAGGGGAGGACATTGTGGTCTTTTGTGTTGTCTATTCAGGGAGGGCAGTGTAATCTTTTGTGATGTCTTGTCTATTCAGGGGAGGGCATTGTGGTCTTTTGTGTTGTCTATTCAGGGGAGGGCAGTGTGATCTTTCGTGATGTCTTGTGTATTCAGGGGAGGGCAGTGTGATCTTTCGTGACGTCTTGTGTATTCAGGGAGGGCAATGTGGTCTTTCGTGTTATCTTGTCTATTCAGGGGAGGGTGGTGTGATCTTTCGTGATGTCTTGTGTTCTCAGGGGAGGGCAGCGTCAGCTACTTCTCGGACTTTGTCATGTGGCCCAATCTGGCCGGCAACGAGTTCTGCTCGGAGCCCAGGATCACCATCGCCTCCCAGGTGCATCACCTGAACCCTAACGGCAAGATCATCCTCAGCCTCCGAAACCCCATCACCAGGTGAGCGACAGGGGCTGAGTGCAGGGCTAGGGGAAGAGGAGTTAGTGTGAAGGTTGAGGAGAGACGGGCCGGTGGGGGGGGGGGGGGGGGGGGAGGGGGGCGGAGGACGAGGCGAAAAATGTGCGGAGAAGGAAAGGAGGGAAGGGGGGAATGAGGGAGGGAGGAAGACAAGTAATTCCGTAGTCTCAGAGCGCTTGTCACCAGGTGAGTACAGGGGTAAGTGCGGGGGGCTAGAGGACTGCGAGGTGTGGGTTGGGGGAGGGAAGATGAAGGGGTGAGAGGGAGGAGGAAGTAAAGGTGGGGGGCAGGGAAGGAAGGTATGAAGGCCAGCAATGCCCCAGCCTCCTAATTACCTCCCATTATCAGATGAGTACAGGGATGGGGGGGGGGGGGGGGGGGGGGCAGGGGACAGCGGGGCACGTGAAGGATGGTAGAGAACAGGGAGGGGGGGGGGGGGGGGTCAGACAAGAAGAAAGGAAGGAACCAGACATCGTGGCTAGCATCGCGGACTACCAGCTGGGGGGTCGTGGGTTCGATTCCCATCATAGTCATCTGGGATTTTTTGTTCTGCCCGACCGTCTCCTACCCAGAGTTGAGTTTGCTACGGGCTCAGCTGGGGAAGACTGGGACCACACAGTCGAGTTTCATCCACTTAATGGATGCGTCTCAGAGAGCGTTGCTCAAATTTGCTGACCAACACTGCAGGTGCCTGTATCTCTCGGGCCTGGTTGACGCCGGGATAAATTATGAAAGGAAGCGTAGAGTACAGCCCTGTCATGTAGTCTCAGACCGGAAGGGAAATCTGTAGCATCATCGTCGTCATCCTCATTCTCATCGATCAGCATAAAAAAGAAAGAAAAAAAAGAAAAACAGAAAGGAAGGAAGGAAGGAAGATAAGGAGTTCCTCCGCCTCCGAAACCTTATTACCAGGGAGGGAGAAGGAGGAAAGGATGGAAAAAGGCAAAAACGAGGAGTAAAGCAAGATTTCCTACATTGTCAATTAAGTCGTAATATTTTTGATGACAATACTGAAGATCATTTCAAATGTTCATCAGTGATCTTTCCCTCCAACTACTGTTTTTTTTTATTCGTCTACACACTGCCCACCTTCCCTTCTCTCTTCTCCACCTCCTCTCACCCACCCCCCTCCCCCTGGCCTATTGATGAGAACAGTATCATGTTAATTAGATGTCTGCAATCAACCGAATATGGGTTGGATACTGAATACAATTCTTTCTTTCTGAGATAAGTCAAAAGTTCATTCTTCAAAAGATTTGATCCAAGTTTAAAAAACAAAACAAAAGGTAAGTTGTAAAAGAAAGAAAGAAAGATAGATCTAACCTATTCTGACGACTGCTTGCTGTACATGGATATGTGTGTGTGTGTGTGTGTGTGTGTGTGTGTGTGTGTGTATGTGTGTGTGTGTGTGTGTGTGTGTGTGTGTGTCTGTGTGTGTGAGTGTGTGTCTGTGTGTGTAAATGTGTGTGTGCGCGTCTGTATGTGTGTGTGTGTGTGTGTGTGTGTGTGTGTGTGAGTGTGTGTGTCGGTGTATATGTCTCTGTGTGTGAGGTGTGTGTGTGTGTGTGTGTGTGTGTGTGTGTACACGCATGCGTGTGCTTGTGCACGTTTGTTTATGTGTGTGTGTGTGTGTGTGTGTGTGTGTGGGGTGTGTGTGTGTGCATGCATGCGTGTGCTTGTGCATGTTTGTTTATGTGTGTGTGTGTGTGTGTGTGTGTGTGTGTGTGTATGTGTGTGTGTGTGTGTATCTGTGTGTGTGTGTGTGTGTAAACGTGTCCATGTTGCAGGTTGTACAGCAAATACCTGTTCACGGCCAAATCCAGCGAACTGTTCAAAAACCCCAGCCCAGAACAGTTCCACGAGTACGTGGGCAAGTCGATACGTCTCTACACCAAATGCTTCCAGACCTACTCTGTCCGCACGTGTGTCTACAACTCCACTCTTGCCCGTCGCTCCAAGGTCGGTCTTTCTCGGCCATGTTGCGGTGTGTAGGGGCACGGGTAAATATATTAAGGTCAAAGGTTAAAGTCACATAGTCTGATGACCCGTCAGGACAGTGACCTGTCTGAGGTTCACCATGCCTAGGGTATGGCATTGTGATAAATGAACACTAACATTTGCTTTTAAACATATTAACGATTTTTTTTTCTGTCCTTCTTCTTCTGCGTACGCAGGCTGATACTCCTGCGGACACCCCCTGTATAGAAAGGCTAGGATTAATCCCATCTACCCAACAAAGGGAGTGGAGTTTTGTGTGTATGTCCGTTTTTTTTTTTTCATCCCGCCATTAAGGCAGCCATACTCCAACTTCGGGGAAGGTGCATGCTCTGTGTAACGTGTCATCCATACCAACGGCCAAACTGGCCTTCTCTTCCGAAAGTTGGTGAGGGGATTTTGATAGTGTGTGTGTGCAAGATGTTATGCGTGCGTTCACATACGGAACCTCGGTTCATAGTCTCATTCGAAGGACTGTATGGGAAATGGAGTCAGAACCAATGTTAACTCCGAGGGAAATATCCCCCTGTACCGAAACGGCCCGGCGGAGATTCGAACCCGCAACCCCAAGATTACGAGTCCGGCGCTCTACCACTGAGCTATTCCGGCCCCCCCTTTGGCTGTGCCATCTTTTGTATCACCTCAGTGGCTCCGCACCCTCGCTGCTTCTCCCAACTCCTCGTCCACAGCCACAGCCAGGCCTGACCCGCCACAGTCCCAGCACCGGCAATCCACAGGGAGCAGTCTGTGATGAGTAGCTATGAGGCAACCATGAGCGGAGATCTTGCACTGCTGCCGAGTCACTTCGGTGGTGTTCGGTTCTGATCCAACATACTCAGGACATCACCTACCAAGTCCCCTTACTGACCTCAATAATTCCTCAGTCGCGGAGCCGGCGTGAGTGAGCTCTCCTTCCGGCGAGCACCACCACGTCCGTCCAACGACAGTCCCCGTGAATTTATCGATACTGGTGACCCCAACAGAACCAGGCCAAGGCCATAGACGTGGAGAGGATATCGAAACTGAAGTTGCCATGAGAGCAGGGCATGAAGGGCCACGGAATTTTTTTTAATGCTAATCGACGATGATGTGGATGATGAAGATGATACTACGGATTTCCATTCAGGTGTGAGGCTGCATGACAGGGCTGTACTCTATGCCTGTTTTCATGATATATCGTGGCGTCAACCAGGGCCTGAGAGATACAGACACCTGCAGTGTTGGTCAGAAAATGTGAGCAACACTCTCAGAGAGACATCCATTATATGGAAGAAACTCGACTGTGTGGTCCCAGTCTTCCTAACACGGCCCGTAGCAAACTCGACCCAACTTTGGGTAGGACCGGTTGCGGCAGAAAGTCCCACATGGCTCTGATGGGAATTGAACCCACGACCTCCCAGGTGGGAGTCCGCGATGCTATCCACTTTGCCACGGCGGCTGGTTGATATTAACAAATTTTCATTTATAAAAATGAAATGAAATCAAAGCTTTAAAATTGACACGGGCACACTGAATTCAATGCTGAGTGGCAAGGTAACCAAGTCACTAAAGGCCTATGTACACACAGTCATGTTTGACCCTCGCAACATCACATGGTGAACGAACGGTCCACAGCAACACAGTATAATGTTGTGGCATCCCTGACCCACCCAGCGCTAACTCGAACAACACACAAAATCAATGTTGACATCATTTCAAAGTCCTTTTCTTTTATTCATCAACACATGATTTTATTCATGATATGCTTTTTGTTTATTTGTTTGTTTGTTTTTTATTAAATGAAAGGAAAGAAATGAGCAATAGTGCCAATTTTTGCATGTAAAATACCGTTAGATCTATATCTAATTGGCATGCTGAAACAACAACAACAACCGCAAAACGACAGATCCCTATTATGTTCATCCGGCTTATCAACTTTCTTCTGATGAGCACGGAAGTCATATCGAGGTTTCAATCAGCATTGGTGTTTCCTGAGCATTATTCGCTGTGTGCGCAGGGTAGATAATCAGAACCATGAGAGTTATCTGTTCATGGTCGTCAGGGAGTAGCCATTATTTTCATTTCTCCCTGTCCAGTTAGTTCTCTCAGTGCCGCCACAAAGCGTGCACGCCATACTTCATTATATCCCGGGGGGGGGGGGGGGGGGGGGGGGGGAGAGAGCGTGAGGTTGGAGAGGGGTGGGGAACAGAGAATGAGGGAGGAGGGTGAGGAGACGGGGCTCACAGTCAACCAACATATCATCTAATCACGTTCGTAATTTCATACAGAACGTAAATCCAGCGTCAATCCGATCTCTGAAATGTCTTCCTGTTGGCAAGAGTCTCGAGTAGCCTAGCAGCGTGAAGTGGATCACGCAATCCTTGTATGCCGTCTCTTTGAGATCTCTCTTGATGACGCAGAAGAAAAAAATATATGACATCAGCTTGATAACGGCCGAAACAGAGAGACACAGACAGGCAGACCCGATGACCACAAGCGACACTCCACAACGCATGTGGGACACGTAACAGACGACCCTCTTCTCTGCCCCACAGATCATGATCCACGAGGGCCTGTACTCGGTCTTTCTGGAGGACTGGTTCCGCATCTTCCCCCGCAAGCAGATCTACGTGGCCCGGATGGAGGACTACTCCCCAGCATCCCCGAGGAGCTGAAGAAAATCTACAAGTTCTTGGAGCTCATGAGCGGCTTGGCCTTGCGCCATTGCAAGAGCCGTTTTAGGATTAGTTGGAAATCTGTCTGTCTGTCTGTCTATCCATCTATCTATCCATCTATCTATCTTATCTGTCTATCGGTCTGTCTTATCTATCTCTGTCTATTGTATCCATCTATCTGTTTTATCTATCTATTTTATCTGTCTGTCTTATCTAACTATCTATCTGTCTATTTTATATGTCTATCTGTCTGTCTTATCTGTCTATTTTATCCCTCCATCTATCTATTATCAGTCTGCCTGTCTATCTATAATCTCTCCATCTATCTGTCTCTCTATCTATCGTCTATCTATCTATCTGTCTGTCTGCCTGCCTGTCTGTCTGTCCATCTATCTATCAATCTGTCTCTCTGTCTGCCTGTCTGTCTATCTATCTATCTATCTATCTATCTATTATCTATCTATCTATCTATCTATCTATCTATCTATCCTTCTATCTTCTTTCTCTCCTTTCTTACTTTCTTTCTTTCCTTATTTGTATGCCAGTCTTTCATTTTGGGCAAAAAGAATTTTGTTTTGGGATAGTTTTTAATTGTTCGTTTACTATGAACATAGTTCTAAATTTGCTCTCGGCACGATCTGTGGCTCAGTGGAATAGCTGGACTAGAAACGACATGACTCTATACGACATTTCCCCCAAACTGTTTTCCGGACGAAAGAAGAACTTATCATGAATGTCTGGACTTAAGAGAGAGTGAGAATTATGCGTTGCAGCAGTCATTGTTTTGTGTTTTTCTTTCTTGTGTTCTGTGTGTGCTTTGTTTGAGAACGGCTTTCTCATTTTGTCTGACAGCAAGTCGGACGACCTTGTGTTGTTTTATTCGTTAATTTACCGCATTGGCTTAAGCCTCCGTCAGACCAACTGACATAGGCTAGAACACCAAGGCTACATCAACATGTTGTTATGCTCTGCATAGTTATGCGGGGATTGTCTTCAGTCGTGACAAGCTCCTAGCATAACATTATCAGTCTCCAAAATCCCCCGAAGTCGGAGTGTGGCTGCCCACGTGGCGGGGTAATCAAAAACGGTCAGACACGTTAATGTTCTCATCCCTAGCTGATGCATTTGTACCATAGTGTTCAAGTACTTCGACTGTTCGGATGATCCCTGGAGTCTTCTAGCCAGGGTACGACAAAAACAGCAACAACATTCGTAAACTGACACTTCTTTCTGCTTTCATCTTTTCTGAAGCCTGTATTACCTCATTCCCTCTCGTCTTACTTTCTGCAGGATTTAAACCACAGTGCCAAGGACATCCACGCTGTTGGTTCGGATGAGGAATTTACACAGGCCCTCGATGCCAGGCGCCTGAAACTCAACCTGCCACGAGCAAACGAAACTGAAGATTGGAGAAACTGGATGCAAAAATCGTCCAAAGACTCGATGCACTGATAGGAAAAAGCACCCTGGAACACAAACTAGCCACATATGGGGACATTGTGTATGCCACATGTAGAGACGCCTATGGAGTAAAACTACCCAAAGAGAAAACACCTCCAAAGAAATCCAGACGCCAAGAAAAGATGGACAAGATCAGAGTCCAAAAGAACAACCTCAAGAAGCAAATGAAGACCGCACTGCCAGCTGAAAAACAAGGCTTGGAAAAACTGTGGGAAGACCTGAAAGAAAAACACAGCGCCCCTCAGCAAAGCGGAATCTGCGAGGAAGAGGAAGAGCAAAAAGAAGAAGACACAAGAGCGCTTCTTCAGAGACCCCTTCCAGTTTGCCAGAACACTGTTTGAGCAGCCAAAATCTGGGACCCTAAGTGTGGACAAAGGAGTTCTTGAGCAGCATCTGAGGAAAACATACTCTGACTCACAGAGCAAAGCACCACTCGACATTCAAGATCTGTGTGGCCAACCAACCCTGAGGAACAGTTCAATGGCAAGCCTCCAACGTTGGCGGAAATCAAGAAGGTGGTCGACAAAGCCAGAGCCAAATCATCACCAGGGCCAAACGGAATACCTTACCAGCTTTACAAGAAATGTCCCAAGGTGCTGGAGTGGCTCCACAGGCTGCTGCGATCGGCTTGGAGAAACCAGAAGATCAGCGGCCAGTGGATGACGGCAGATGTGTGTACATCCCCAAAGAGCAAAACTCAAGTGACATCAGCCAGTTCAGGCCAATATCACTACTGAAACGTCGAAGGGAAAATCTTCTTCTCTGTCATGGCAGCAAGGCTGACCAAGTACCTGATGGAAAACAAGTACTTGGATGTGTCAGTCCAGAAAGGTGGCATCCCAGGCGTGGCTGGCTGTATAGAACACGCCACAATGATCTGGGACGCAATCCAAAAAGCAAAAACAGAAAAGAGAGACCTGGACGTAGTGTGGCTTGATCTGGCAAACGCATATGGATCTGTGCCCCATGAGATGATACAGTTGGCTCTTGAGATGTACCATGTGCCAAAGAACATCCGCGACATGCTCAAGAAGTACTTCAATGGCTTCTCAATGCGGTTCTCTACCAAGGAGTACACAACTGATTGGATCAACTTGGAAGTGGGCATTGCAATGGGCTGTGCAATTTCCCGATACTGTTCGTGCTGGCAATGGAACTCATCTTGAAAGCAGCAACAAACAACGCGAGACAAACAGACCTTGGCGATGGATACAAGATGCCTCCTCTCAAGGCCTTCATGGATGACACTACAGTGATTTCATCCAGAGAAGACGAGACACGTCATGTGCTGGAGAGGCTGGACGACATAGTTGCCTCATCCAGAATGAAGTTCAAGCCAAAGAAATCACGGAGTCTCTCACTGAGGAAAGGAAAAGTGGCCGAATCTGTGGTCTTCAGTGTTGCCAACCAGGCCATTCCAACAGTCACAGAAGAACCAGTCAAGAGCCTTGGAAGATGGTATGATGATACGCTGAAAGACACACAAAGAGCAAAAGAAACCAAGCAGATGGCGGAAGAAGGCTTGGAGACCATTGACCAGTGTGGGCTCCCTGGCAAATACAAGGTCTGGTGTCTGCAGTTCATGCTGATACCAAAGCTCCTATGGCCTCTGATGATATACGACATCTGCACCAGCACAGTGGAGGCAATGGAAGCCAAAATCAACAAGTTCACAAGGAAATGGCTTGGTGTCCCACCCTGTCTGACTGACATCGCGCTGTACTGTCGCCAAGCAAAGCTCAAACTACCACTGAAATCCATCCTGGAGAATACAAAGCAGGGAAGATCAGACTTCAAAGCATGCTGGAGGACTCAGGAGACAAGGTGGTAGAAACAATCAAGCCCCAGCTGAAGACAGGCAAAAAATGGAAAGTTCAAGAGGCGATGGATTCTGCAAAAGAAAGTCTCAAGATCAGAGAAATAACAGGACACACACAGACCAACAGACAGGACTGGGGTGACCAAAACTGAATGGTGGTCAAAGGCCAAAGGAAAAGCCAAAAGAGACATGATGATTCAGGAGATGAGAAAAGAAGAAGACCAAAAAAGACTCCAAAAAGCAGTCCAGCAGAGCCAGCAAGGGCAATGGACAACGTGGGAGAATGCACTCCAAAGAAGTCTAACTTGGAATGACATTTGGCACATGGCCCCTCTCAGGATCAGCTTCATTCTCAGATCTGCATATGACCTTCTGCCCTCAAATGCAAACCTGGTGAAGTGGGGGAAAACAGACGATCCTGCATGCCCCCTCTGCCATAAAAAAAAACAAACAGTGGAGCATGTTCTAAGCTCATGTAAAGTAGCCCTGGCTCAAGGAAGGTACACATGGAGGCACAACCAAGTGCTCAAAGAAATTGTACAAGTAGTCTGGGCTAGTACCAACACCACAAAAGGGAGAATCAGGACTCCAAAAGCACCCGCAACATTCTTCACGGCAGGAGGCAGCAAATCATGGCCAAGAACAACAGTGCCACTCGAAACATGCAGGCAGAGTCTGCTGGACGGGGCAGATGACTGGGAGTGCACTGCAGACCTCCCAGAATGGAAGAGTCACCCCAGAGATCATCAGCAAGAGTGGCATGAGACCAGACATAGTAGTCCACTCTAAGTCAACCAAGCAGCTGATCATGATCGAGCTCACGGTGCCATATGAGAACAGAATGGAGGCAGCTCAAATCTACAAGACTGAAAAGTATGCTGATCTGGCAAACAGCCTGAGGAGAGAAGGCTATCAGGTCAAAGTCCTCACTGCAGAAATTGGAGCTAGGGGATTTGTAGGAACGTCTGCATACAGCCTCATGAAACAGCTCTCAGTTGCAGGGAAGGAAAAAACCAGAGCCCTGAAAGCAATGGCAGAAGCGGCAGAGAGGTGTTCAAGCTGGATCTGGTCAAGGAGGAACAAAAGTGAACTTCATAAGGCTTAATTTCCCTACAAATATCAGTGTCCCTGTGGCTCAGTGGTTAAAGCGCGAGTCATTAAGTAGAAAATGAGCATGTCCAGAGGGGTCATGGGTTCGAATCCCAGCCATGGTCGTCCCAAGATGGGGAAAAAAAGGGGCAGCAGAGGGACATCCGGATCATGAACCGGGGTGTGGCCCAACCCCCCAGAGTGTCAGGAGATAAGGGCCGAAACACTTGCTTGAAGGGGGCTTCTCTTCTGAGGACTCTCTGCTGCCACGCTCTCCACGAGTTTCTTTCTACTGCATGTCTCGTTGCCACGTCATGTCTGTCTTTGTTCTTTCTGCATGTCTCGTTGCCTCGTCATGTCTGTCTTTGTTCTTTCTGCATGTCTCGTTGCCTCGTCATGTCTGTCTTTGTTTTTTTTTCTGCATGTCTCGTTGCCTCGTCATGTCTGTCTTTGTTCTTTCTGCATGTCTCGTTGCCTCGTCTTGTCTGTCTTTGTTCTTTCTGCATGTCTCGTTGCCTCGTCATGTTTTTGTTCTTTCTGTATGCCTCGTTGCCTCGTCATGTCTGATTTGTTCTTTCTGTATGTCTCGTTGCCTTGTTGTGTCTGTCTTTGTTCTTTCTGTATGTCTCTTTCCTCGTCGTATCTGTCTTTATACGCGTCTTACCTCGTCTTTGTTTCTGTCTTGGGCTTTGTATCTTGTCTTGTGGTGTTTTGTCTGGTCTGTTCTGGTCCTTTCCCATCTAATCTTCCATCTGCATGTTGTTGTTGTTGTGTTTTTTTTCTCATTCGATCATTTTAGTTTTGTTTTGGGTGTTTTCGTGCCCTGAGATAGTGAAATCTACAGACTTATAATTTGATCCAAGAGTGGACCAACGCATTCAGCCTGGTGCCATTGATGAGTCTGACCAGGGACGAAAATCGACTCCAGACACGCAACACAATGGGTTTCCCTTTTTTAAAACAGACATCGACAATCCCTGTATGTTGCTAGAGAGGGGTTTTAGATGACTCGACATAACATTTCTCCTAAACAGTTTTCCGGACGAAAGAAGAATTTAATATGTATTTCCGGACTTCAGAGAGTGTGATAACTGCGTTGCAGGAGTGGTTGTTTTGTTTCTTTAATCATTGTTTCTGTGATCTTCTTCATTCCCATGTTCTTTGTCACTCCGCCGTCCCCCAGCCTCTTTGTATACATTCCCCCCCCCCCCCCCCCCCCCCCCCCCCCCCCCCCCCCCCCCCCCCCCCCGAGTTCTTTTTCTCAAATCTGGACAAATTTATTGGTGTATTCTTGTTTTGCCCTTCTGATTATTTGTTTTACTTTCTAGTATGTATGTCTTTTCTTACTGCGAGATTTACAGTGATTGACGACTGATTAGATTTCGTAACTGACTGATTGTTTTCGTCAAGTGACTGACAATTTTCCTCTTCTACCTATCTGATTACCTTCTAGCTTTTTAATTTTCTTTTTTCTTTTTTTTTTCTCTTCTGACCGACAGATTGATTGAGTGATTGACCGAACGATTTACTTTAGTAATTGGCTGACTATTTTCCTCTACTACCTACTTGTTTACCTTCTAGCTTTTTGGTTTCTTTTTTCTTTTTTTTTCTTTTTTATTGACCGATAGATTGATTGAGTGATTGACCAAACGATCTACTTTAGTAACTGACCGACTGCTTTCGTCAAGTGACTGACAGACCAACTGACTGATTGTTTTCGTCAAGTGACTGACTGACCAACCGACTCGACGTCCGATTGACCCAGGCTCCCAGTCAACCAGTCCTCCATCGACTGTCTTGACCCAGCCTGTTCCGTTCCTCGATGACCGTTTTTCTGACCGACGATGCTGACCCGCAGGTCCTCTGACAGAGGAGCAGCTGACGGAGATCGGCGCCATCAACATCGTCAACGCTGGCAAGAACTACGACGTGGGGCCCATGATGAACAAATCCCTCTACATGCTGCAGGCCTTCTACAAGCCCTTCAACGAACGACTGGCACGCCTGCTCAGAGAAGAGAGATGGTCGTGGAAAGATCAGACGTATTAATTTTAATGCGGGCCTCTTACGGGAAACGTCAGTGCGGTTTCATGTTAGCTGGTTGAGCGTTGAAGAACGTGGTGAACAACAACATTGTCTGAACAGTCCAAAAGTCGCTTCACCTTCCACTGAACGTCTGGCTCGTTCGCCTGTTCCACGGGGGGAAGAGAGACGGACATAAGAAAACCAGCCTTAATTTGAGACTTTTTTTTTCAGGATTAGTGCAGTTTCGTGTCATATGGGTGAGTGTTGAAAGAAAATGTTGAAAATAGATGTCTGTATATATGACAAGTCTCAGACTTTTTAAGAATGCCTGTTCGCCTGTTCAAAGAGGAGAGATGGACTTGAAAAGAGAAAAGAAAAAAAAACTTAATCTGAGACTTTTTGTTCTTTTACTTCAGTCCGGTTTTAATCTAGAATGGCTAAGCGTTCAAAGAGAATGTTGGATTTATAATTACAAAACTGTGGCTTTAAGCTTCTAGAAATTCTTCAAAGGGAATAAATGGACCTGAAAGGTAACTGATTTTGCTTAATACTCTAATTTCCGTGGTATGATTTAGTGATGAAACCGTAATCAGTGTTAAAACCGAATGTTGACTTAATGTTCTTTCGAAACAAGGTGCGGAGACATAGCAGAAACGTATAAGAAATCTGTCAAAGAATGCTTCGCTTGTTTGCTCTAAGAGGAGCGAGGGACTTTGAAAATGAAACTTAATTTGGTTGCTATTTTTAATGCTGTTGTTGTTTTAATCATAATCAAGAGTTGTTTAATGTTCAAACAGCACAAAACATGTTTTTTATAATGTTCAATTCATAATGCAGACAAAAAATGATCTCACATTCGTAAAGCTGGCAATTCAACGAGGAGATATGACTTGCTAAAGAACAGAGTTTCAATTTCGGTTGTTGTTTTTTTCACCTGTACAATTTTGTATATTGTGGTTTAAGAATGAAAGAAACGTGTGGAACTGCCTTGCCGAAAGGTCTGTTTTCGAGTTTTGTGTGCTGTTATTATTCTGCACAATTTTGATAAATGCCCAGGTGCTTTTTCACAGAAACATGATATTTGAACTATCAGCTTTCATTTCTGATTGTCTTTCATTTTTGTGGTTGCTGTTGACCCAATCTCGGTGCCATCTTCGAGGCGTTACTCCCAGCTGCCCTAAACACAGCCATACACTGGTTTGGCCCATCGTAGCCTCAGCACCGTCACATGGCAACTCACCGGAGGAGACACGGCACTGCTGCCCAGGCATTGTGGTGGTTTACAATGGCACCTGCTCTGATACAGCATTTGCATTATCCCCCCCTCCCGCCCCTCCCCCCTTCCCGCCCCTCCCCTCACTTTTTTCCCGGATAGTGAACACCACCTCCATCTGAAGACAGCCCCCATAAACCTGGCGATCCGTAAGACTTTGATCTTAACACACCATGTCGGTTTTGATTTTTTTTTAAATACACAAAATTCATTGGTTCTTTTTTTTTCATCAACAGTATGATTGTTGAGAGAAGACAGATTTTTTTTCTTTCTGTCTGTGTGAGCAAAGTCTTGTGCGTTTCTCAAAGTGGATTTCTCTTTGAACAGTTTGCCATGAACAGTTCCATTCCTGTGGTCGGTCCTTGGTGTACATCTCCAAAGAACACGAAGTTTCGTGATAATGTTTCACAGCACAACAGAAATACCTCATACTCGGTACTAGGTCCTATGCGCATAAAACAGATATTTCACATTAGCAGTGAGCACAGTCTAAAAACAACGCATTTACTTACAGTGAGTTCCAATGCAATTATTATTGATGGGCAACCACACTATCAGTCATGGTTATATATGAATAAAGGTTCAACTTGTCAACCATTTCCTGTTTAAGCATGTGTCCTTTCTCTCTCTCTCTCTCTTCTCCTCTCTCTCTCTCTCTCTCTCTCTCTCTCTCTCTCTCTCTCTCTCTCTCTCTCTCCAGCGAATAAACGTATGTCTCAGTTTTGAACTTGTTCTTTTCTTCCAGTTTTAGAGTGTACTATGTGTTTGGTTTGATTGTATTCTGCGTTTATAGATGAAATATCTGGCATTTCAGATAATCCACTACAGGTTTGGTTTGATGATATCTAATCAGTACTGGCATTCTAAGCTAGTTTCACCTGGTCCATATCCTCCCCCTTTCAGCTTTTTTCTCCTCCACCTGTCGAGGTCTGACTGTCTCTGTCCCATCCACGAGACTGCAGTACCATCTGTATGGCTTCTCTTACGACCACTTCCACAAATCAAACCACCACCGCCACCCCCAACTCCTCCTTTCTCCACAGTTGTGCTCCCCCTTCCAACTTCCACTTCAGCCATTTCTCTCTGTTGATTCCAAGTCAGTTCTATATAGCTTGCAAAACTGGGAATCAAAAATAAGAAAAGATTTACTTTTTGAAATAAGACATTACATACATGTTATTATGTTGAAAGGAATTGGGGTATCTTTTTGCTGGGTTCCATCACACTGTGGCATATCTGGTAATGAAACAGCAGATAAATTAGCTAGAGATGGTGCTTTAAGAAAAACACCTGAGAGTAACTTAAAACTTGACGTTTAATAAATTAATTCGCTAAATAGAAAAATGCGTCAACAGTGAACACCTTCCAGAGAAGTATGAAATCTTATCATGTCCACGATATTTGTC
Source organism: Conus ventricosus (assembly GCA_018398815.1). Lineage (NCBI taxonomy): Eukaryota > Metazoa > Mollusca > Gastropoda > Neogastropoda > Conidae > Conus > Conus ventricosus. The sequence continues at coordinate 40,376,079 of CM031627.1, read as the reverse complement.
ATCTTTGATATACAAGCTTCGACTCAGTTCGTGGAAAACCCAAGTTTTCCCAAAGTGAAGCATGTGATTGTTCAAATCTTCTATCACTGGACCATATTCTTTTTCATTGTTCAGTATCAACTTCATTGTGTAAAGAATCGAACGTGGATGTGACTATACGCGATTCTATCAAAACAATAACCCACAAACCAGAAATCGTGCAAATAGCAAAAGTGCTTTCCATGCATCAAATAAAAGATTTTTGTAAACGCTCCCCTTCCCCTTGTTTCCTTCTTTTAAAAAAAAAAAAGTCTAATATCACCAAGTGTGAACAGACTGTGAATTAATGAACTCACTCACTCACTCTCTCTCTCTCTCTCTCTCTCTCTCTCTCTCTCTCTCTCTCTCTCTCTCTCTCTCTCTCCTCTCTCTCTCTCTCTGTTGCCATTTGCACCAGTATAAAGTGAGCAGCTGAACGCAGCACGGGGAATACAGCATGGAAATGGATGGTGGAAATAGGCTGGTACAGAAATGTGAGGAAGAAAAGGATCTGGGTGTAATCTTTGATAAAGATTTACTTTTTGATACTCACATTCAAAAGTGTATAAATAAAGCAAACCAAATGATTGGATTAATAAAAAGAACTTTTATTTACCTAAATAAAGAAACGTTTTTAAAATTATATAAAGCTATGGTTAGACCGCATCTTGAATATGGCAATATAATCTGGTACCCACGCTTGAAAAAACAGTCAATAGCGATCGAAAGAGTACAGAGAAGAGCTACTAAAATCTTGCAAGAACGTACAAACATGTCTTATACAGATAGATTAAATTACTTAAATTTGCACTCTTTAAAAGGTAGATGTATTAGAGGGGATTTGATTGAAGTGTTCAAAAATATTTCACCAGCTAACGGACATACAGTGGGACTATTTTTTTGAGGCTGCTAAAACAGATAGAACAAGAAATTCGAAGGCATGATATTTGTTAAGCAGTTTCATACTAATATGGGGAGATTCAAGTTCAGTAACAGAGTTATTGCTAACTGGAACAATTTGCCAACTGCACTTAAATTTGCTAAAAATACTAATGTTTTTAAGAATTTGCTGGATGAAGACTTGAAATTTGAAGTACAGTTTAGAAGCTTTGATGAATAAGAAGGAAAATTTATATTGTATGCATTTTCAATCTTGTCATAAAAGTAAAATAACACGAGGGGACATTGAAAGGCTTAACGGCCTATGTATTGATTACGTCCCTACACTACTACTACTACTACTTGACCTAAGCGACCGAGCCCTGGGGCGTGTATTCTCGGACAGCTGTAAGCTCGTTGAATGATCACACAATAGAATGCACGGAGAAAGTTGGCTCGGGTGCGCGCGTTCACGTGTGTGTGTGTGTGTGTTGTGTGTGTGTGTGTGTGTGTGTGTGTGTGTGTGTGTGTGTGTGTGTGTGCGTGTGTGTGTAAGACCCTGCCAAAGCACATTTTCACACAAATCATCTGACAAACAAACAAAACGAAAGAAAGAAGAAAAGAATGAAAGAATAGAAAAAGAAAGACAAAGAAAGAAAGAAGAAAAGAATGAAAGAATAGAAAAAGAAAGACAAAGAAAGAAAGAAGAAAAGAATGAAAGAATAGAAAAAGAAAGACAAAGAAAGAAAGAAGAAAAGAATGAAAGAATAGAAAAAGAAAGACAGAGAAAGAAAGAAGAAAAGAATGAAAGAATAGAAAAAGAAAGACAGAGAAAGAAAGAAGAAAAGAATGAAAGAATAGAAAAAGAAAGACAGAGAAAGAAAGAAGAAAAGAATGAAAGAATAGAAAAAGAAAGACAAAGAAAGAAAGAAGAAAAGAATGAAAGAATAGAAAAAGAAAGACAAAGAAAGAAGGAAAGAAAGAAGAAAAAGACACAAAACTAACTTCGCATATTCCCAGTTGTCATCGAAAAAAAAAATCTTTTAATCACAAACCCATTGGAAGAAAAACCCGCACCACTCAAGCAAAAGATGTCTTATATCAGAAATGTGTACAAATAAAAGCGAATATGATCAGGCACGACACACGCGCCACACACACACACACCTCCCTCCTTCTCCCTGCTTTTGACCAAGCCTGCTACCAGGTTACTGCATCCCCACCTCAGTCTAGACCTCCTCGCACTCCCCCCCTCCCCCCCCCCCCCCCCCCCATCCATCAATACTTGATCCGCCCCTGGAAGGGAATGAGAGAAAGAAAAAATACTGATTCCTATGGGAACACTCACCTACAGAGGGGAAAAAAGAAACTGACTCCTATGGGGAACACTCACCTACAGAGGGGGAAAAGGAACAGACTCCTATGGGAACACTCACCTACAGAGGGGAAAAAAGGAACCGACTCCTATGGGGCAACACTCACCTACAGAGGAGAAAAAGGAACTGACTCCTATGGGGCAACACCCACCTACAGAGGAGAAAAAGAAGCTGCCTCCTATGGAGCAACACTCACCTACAGAGGGAAAAAAAGGAACTGACTCCTATGGGGCAAACACTCACCTACAGAGGGAAAAAAAGAAACTGACTCCTATGGGGAACACTCACCTACAGAGGAAAAAAAGGAACTGACTCTTACGGGGCAACACTCACCCACAGAGGGAAAAAAAGAAACTGACTCCTATGGGGAACACTCACCTACAGAGGGAAAAAAGGAACTGATTCCTATGGGGAACACTCACCTACAGAGGGGAAAAAAGGAACTGATTCCTATGGCGAACACTCACCTACAGAGGGAAAAAAAGGAACTGACTCTTATGGGGCAACACCTACAGAGGGAAAAAAGAAACTGACTCCTATGGGAACACTCACCTACAGAGGGAAAAAAGAAACTGACTCCTATGGGGAACACTCACCTACAGAGGGAAAAAAGGAACTGATGCCTATGGGGCAACACTCACCTACAGAGGGAAAAAAGGAACTGACTCCTATGGGGCAACACTCACCCACAGAGGGGAAAAGGAACTGACTCCTATGGGAACACTCACCTACAGAGGGGGAAAAAGGAACTGACTCCTATGGGGCAACACTCACCTACAGAGGAGAAAAAGAAACTGACTCCTATGGAGCAACACTCACCTACAGAGGAAAAAAAAGGAACTGACTCCTATGGGCAACACTCACCTACAGAGGGAAAAAAAGAAACTGATTCCTATGGGGAACACTCATCTACAGAGGGAAAAAAGGAACTGACTCTTACGGGGCAACACTCACCTACAGAGGGAAAAAAGAAACTGACTCCTATGGGGAACACTCACCTACAGAGGGAAAAAAGGAACTGATGCCTATGGGGAACACTCACCTACAGAGGAAAAAAAGGAACTGATTCCTATGGGGAACACTCACCTACAGAGGGAAAAAAAGGAACTGACTCTTATGGGGAACACTCACCTACAGAGGGAAAAAAAGAAACTGACTCCTATGGGGAACACTCACCTACAGAGGGAAAAAAGAAACTGACTCCTATGGGGAACACTAACCTACAGAGGGAAAAAAGGAACTGACTCCTATGGGGCAACACTCACCTACAGAGGGGGAAAAAGGAACTAACTCCTATGGGGCAACACTCACCTACAGAGGGAAAAAAGGAACTGACTCCTATGGGGCAACACTCACCTACAGAGGGAAAATAGGAACTGACTCCTATGAGGCAACACTCACCTACAGAGGGGGAAAAAGGAACCGACTCCTATGGGGCAACACTCACCTACAGAGGTGGAAAAAGGAACTGACTCCTATGGGGCAACACTCACCTACATAGGGGAAAAAAGGAACTGACTCCTATGGGGCAACACTCACCTACAGAGGTCGAAAAAGGAACCGACTCCTATGGGGCAACACTCACCTACAGAGGGGGAAAAAGGAACCGACTCCTATGGGGCAACACTCACCTACAGAGGGGGAAAAAGGAACCGACTCCTATGGAGCAACACTCACCTACAGAGGGGTAAAAAGGAACCGACTCCTATGGGGCAACACTCACCTACAGAGGGAGAAAAAGGAACCGACTCCTATGGGGAACACTCACCTAAGGAGTAGTTCTCCTGGATGACGCAGGATCTGTTGCAGACGAAGAAGTTCTGGGGCGCCGTGAGGGTGTCCAGAGCGTCGATGCAGTCTCGGTTCTTGTCTGTGTTAATGCTGTAGGAACACACGTGGCACCGGAAACCTGCGTGCGTTGCGTAATATTACACACACAGTTAGTCGCACGTGACTATTTATGGGGAAATTACAGAGAATCGAAATAATGAATCAAAAGTAGTTAAGTTGTCTGAGAAGTCGTACTCGTGTTTTCATCCTAGAACATAAGCTGTTTCTGTATTTTTAAAAAAAAACAAGATGCGAAGCATATAAACGTACTCCCAGTTTTCCAAACCGCTTATAAATCAGCCAAGTGCTTTATGAGATAAGAAATAAAGGCGAAATAACGGTTTTAACGGTTATTTAACCGATGTACACTTTTGAAACTGGTATTTTAGTCCTCACTGGGCTAAAGCCTGTGTACATACCAAATTTCATCCAAATCGGACAATATGTCAAGAATAACGGTTTTTAACGGTCAGATTTTGAAACACTGCATGGAAGTGCCATTTGTGTGTGATGACCTTTCTATATACAAAATTGCATTAAAATCCACCAATATATAAAAAATAACGGCAAAATAACGGTTTATCGGTTATATAACCGATATACACTTTTGAAACCGGTATTTTAGTCCTCACTGGCTAAAGCCTGTGTACATACCAAATTTCATCCAAATCGGACAATATGTCAAGAATAACGGTTTTTAACGGTCAGATTTTGAAACACTGCATGGAAGTGCCATTTGTGTGTGATAACCTTTCTATATACAAATTGCATTAAAACCCACCAATATATAAAAAATAACGGCAAAATAACGGTTTAACGGTTATATAACCGATATGCACTTTTGAAACCGGTATTTTAGTCCTCACTGGGCTAAAGCCTGTGTAGATATCAAATTTCATCCAAATTGGACAATATGTCAAGAATAACGGTTTTTAAATTTTTTTTCAAATTTTGAAACACTATATAGAAGTGCCATTTGTGTGTGAAACCTTTCTATATACCAAATTTCATTAAAATCGACCTATATATAAGAAATAACGGCAGAATAACGGTTTTTAACGGTTGTTTAATCCATCTTCAGCATTACATCACTTACATATGGACAGAGGATCCGATTTGTCACAAGATCATCCATACCGCTTATAAATTGGCCAAGTACTTTCTGAGATATTCCATAAAGAAGAAAACCCGTACAAGCCGTTACAACCGTTAGTAACGGCTATAACGGGGCAAACTAAAACATCAGGCATCATCCGTGACCCATAATGAACATACCTGCTAATTTTCATAAAGGTCGGCCAAGTACTTTCTGAGATATTCCATAAAGAAGAAAAACCGTCACAGGCCGTTACAGCCGTTAGTAACGGTTATAACGTAAACTAAAACATTGGGCTTTATTTGTGACCCCAAAATGAACATACCTACAAATTTTCAGAAAGATCGCCAAGTACTTTCTGAGATATTCCATAAAGAAGAAAAAGCGTTACAGGCCGTTACAGCCGTTAGTAACGGCTGTAACGGTAAACTAAAACGTCGGGCATCATCTTTGATCCATAATGAACACACCTGCACATTTTCAGAAAGATCGGCCCAGTAGTTTTGTCTGGAGCGAGTGGAACACATTTTTGACCACAGAACACACACACACACACACACACACACACACACACACACACACACACACACACACACACACACACACACACACAGCATTTCTTCGTTCCCATTCTAAAGTACTCCCTGTTCTTTAAGAACTGGGAGTACAAAAATGGAAGAGGTCGAGGAGTATGGGGTGGTGGGGTGAGAGTTTTAAGAGGAGGGGGGGGGGGTGTAAAAGGAATGGGGGGGGGGGGAGGGGGGAGTGTGGAGGAGGGCAAATCTCTGCTCCCATCTAAAAAAAAATTAAGGACAAGAAAAGCTAAATAATTTACGACAAAATAATGAGAACTATAATGATAAATCATGATGATGATGATGATGATGATGATGATGGTGATGCTGCTGCTGCTGCTGCTGCTGCTGCTGCTGATGGTGATGATGATGAATGATGATGATGATGTTAAGCAGAAGAAGAAGAAGAAGAAGAAGTAAAACAACAAGAAGAAGAAGATAGGGTGGGGCAGAAGTACGAAACCTGGGGGGAAAGGGGAGGGGGAGGGGAGTGTGAAGGGAAAATGAAGGTGAATGACCCATGAACATTGATATTTCAGGCCTTCTCAACTCTAGTAACAACTTTTTTTTTTTTTTTTTTTTTTTTGGGGGGGGGGGGGGGGGGGTTATCAGTCACGATTCTCTCTCCCTCCCTCCCCCCCTCTCTCTCTTTCTCTCTCGCTCTCTTTCTCTCTCTCTCTCTCTCCTTCGTTGCATAGATTTAACGTGACTGCTGGCGAGAATTTGGAATTTAAATTGATAAACAGATTTTCAACTGAACTGCCAGATCAAATGGTCAGTTTGGCCAAACCCCTAGTCTCTGCCTTTAAAACCAGACAAGCCATCGTCGGCAATACAAACATGTGAATCAGAAATATCCTTTTCATGTAAAATGTCCATATACCGTCCATGTCAGATCCGATTTTGTCACTTTCTATATGTTAGCCAGAGTTGTGTCTTTTCTGGAATTAGAGGTTTTTTTCCCCTATTTGTATGTTCTATAGATGTGATGTATAACTTTGTGTGCCCACCCCCACCCCCGCCCCCTCCCATGAAAGGGGCTGTGGCCTATAATAATTAAATTTCAGAATTCTTTCTCATCCCTCCTCTCCTCCCTCTCTCCTCTCTCTCCTCTTCTCTCCTCCTCCTCTCTCTCTCTCTCTCTCTCTCTCCCTCCTTCTCTCTCTCTCTCTCCTCTCCCTCTCTCTCTTAATTATTTAACTTCTCTCCCTAGCAGTCAACCGGTGGCCCAGAGGACATAACAGGCCGCCGGCTGGGATTCGGGAGGTTTACCCAGGAAAAGGTGACCCCGAAAAAATAACATCTATTGGTTATGTTTATTGTTTCCCTTCCCCCGTGAAAGCCTGTTGATAAGTTTAGGGTGTTCGCCTTTCCGATGTAACAAATCGATATCCCCTGTGCTGTACAGACTGCATGCAAAGAACAACTATGTCGTTCCCCTTCAGTCTGCTTGTAGTTGTGAAGATACACATGTAATGGGCTACTTTCCCTCACAACTACACAATTGAAAAAAGAAATGCGATCGAATACTAGAGAAGAATAAAGTCAGAATAATCAACCTGATGATTGTGGACACTTAATGGATGATGATGATGAATGGTGTCTTTGAGGTGAAGACAGTCAGAAATAGCTTCTTGATTCATGCGTAATTTTACTGAAAATTCAATGCAGTGTATACAAATCACAACCTACAGCATCACAGACAACAGAGTGACAACACATCAAACATTTTTTTTTCAGCGTTTAGTCTCACGTGTGAAAATAAAGAACAGTCCACATTTTCGTACAAAAGTGCTCCCCTATTATTCCCAGGAGTACCTACCGTTTGGTAATTGATGACATCACTGCATACTTATGCATTTTTAACGCAATCTGTACAAAGATATGGGCCTTACAGTGCAGATAAGAATATTATAAAGCAAATCAAGAACACAAAATGCTTACTGGTTATTTAAAGCCTGATGAACTTAATCTGTGCAATTTCGATATCCTCCCAGGAGATGACTGTCAATACAAACTGTGACATTGCCTTCTTAGTCTTCTTGGCACTGAAATTACTGCTGTTTCAGTGAAACCGACTGTTCCAAATTGTACTGACTTTCCCTGTCAATTCAACAGCAACGATAGCTGCAGCAGCAACCACAACAAAAACTAATGAACATTTGCACGCAAAAGAAAAAAAAAAGCGATAATCACCGCAACAGCATTTACTTTCCTATCACTCACCGGCACAAGACGACACGAAGGCGACCAGAAAAAGGAGAAAACAGGCACAGTTCCACATGACGATAGCTATTCCAGACGATGTGATAAAAAAGAAATGCAGTGAAATATATCAAGCGAAGATTCCTTTGTTTCTCTCTCTTTTCACAGAAACGCTTTCTCGTGTGCCGTCGCAGGTAGCCTGACGATCTCTTCACAGAGCGAAACGAGTGTTGCCAGCATGTCCTGGTTTTGATTGTTGGTGGTGTGGTTGCCATGCTTTTTCGTGTCTTCTTCTTGTTCTCCTCCTCTTCCTGGTTCTATGGCGTGTTTCAACTGCTTGTTAGGCTGAGATAAGAAAACAAAACCGTGCTCTGTTGTCTTTTTATGTGGAATTGCGCAGGACTTATATGTTAGTATAGTTTGCAGATTGTGTGATTTGTTTGTGTGTAGTCTGCCTTGTGATTCTCTTAACCCAATGAGTTCTATAGCCACCAAGATTCCGCAGCATAAGTTGGGTTGTTTTTTTTCCTGTTAGAGCCTATGTATCTTGCTGTTTCTCAACCATCTTCTCACTGAAATGGAAAGGATGTCCGGAAAACAACAACAACAACAACAACAACAACAACAACAACAACAAACAAACAAACAGACAAAACAAACCCTCTAGGCCTACTTCATGTATTGACAAATATATTACACCATTTTGATGCAGTCTGCTGTATATTACAGATTACTCAGTATATTAATTTAGAAGCAGCGAACTCTATGTATCCTACACTCTTTAATTTAATACAATGATCAGAATTCAGTCAGCAGTATACAGTGATTCAGAAGTCTGCTTCTTGTAACCCACAATGTGGTGCAGCTATACAGACGCAAGGTACTCTTTCTTGCAGACACCCAACGGACAACCCTCTCCCTGTGTCGTCAGACAGTTTGGTGCCATGATACCGTTCCTCTTTACTCCGTGTCGAAGGCAACGTGTTTAATTAATATCAATGCAGATTTATCCACGTGATACACAATTCGGATCAACGATGTAGATTCAGTCCACTCTATTTTGAACGCAACTTGGTAAAAATCATTTCGAAGCAATCAAATCCGACGTAACACACTTCAGTGTAAAGATGTAAGGTCAGTCTTACTCTGTATTGAAAGCAACATGGACAAATAATTTTGAAGCACTCTAATCCGACGGAACACACTTTTGTGTAAAGATATAACGTCAATCTTGCTCTGTATTGAAGGCAACTTGGTAAAACTAATTTTGAAGCAGTTTAATCCGTGAGGCCCAATTCACACTTTGGCACAGTGAAACAGCTGTAGTCTTCTCTTTATTGTTTGAGATAGCTTAGTATATGAATTAACAGCAGTCTTTTCCTTGTAACACACGCGTTGATTCAGCTACTACTACTAGCTCACACTTGACTAACGATTATAGTCTCCACTTTCGCTGCATCGTCATCAGTGTTGTCTTCGTGACGTCAGGGCGGTAGGCAGAACTGAAAAGATACTGACATACTGTGAATAGTAACCTGAAAATGATGCATACCTCTGCATCCAATGAAAAACGATCCACGCACGTGATCGCTTAGCAACACGAACTTCGCGTGGGGATGCGAAGGCGGAGCAATATGGTATCTTTAAAGTGTCGATAAACGAGATTTTTGGGGGTTTCTTTTATTTATTTGTCTTACTCGGTGATTGAAAGAGTCTCGCAATCTAGCAGCCTAAAACACAACTGTTTTCTTTCTCTTCTATCTGATCATCTCACTTTTGTGCTTTGTCACTTTCCCCCCAATCCTTTTCTCCGTTCCCTTCTGCTGCCTCTGGTCCTTTTGTGCACAACACATGCCAAAGCAGCGCAGTCATGCATTCTCACCCATAGAGATACACAAGATACATGAATGATTGTGCTATCTGACAGGTGAATTTATGCATAGTGTCAGATGTTCACACTCTCATTTGAGCGCGTGCACGCGAACACACACACACACACACACACACACACACACACACACACACACATACACCACGCACGCACGGCACGCAGGCACGCACGCACGCACGCACGCACACCACACACACACACACACACACACACACACACACACACACACACACACACACACACACACACACACACTCACGAGCGCGTACACGTCCACACACACACACACACACACACACACATGCACACACACACACACACCCCACACACACACACACACACACACACACACCCCACACACACACACACACACACACAGAGGGGGTCAGAGAGGTCAAAGCTGGAGGGGGGGGGGGGTACGAGAGGCGGGAGAGTGGGGAGGGTGGAGGTATCAACGAAGGAGAGGCCTACAATCAATACAATATTCCTCAATCATAATTATTCATATAAAAGAACAGCGATTCTTTCACGTAGTGTCCCTTTTTGACGCGCCCGGTGAACCATAGATTGTAGATGTCTTCTTCGCTGGACGCTCTCTCCGTGTGTGACCATTACTGGACCTCCTGCCAACACTGCTATGTTGTTTGACTGTTAGACACCCACCAACCCACCTGGCCATTTGACCCGAGAGAGAGAGAGAGAGAGAGAGAGAGAGAGAGAGAGAGAGAGAGAGAGAGAGAGAGAGACAGAGACAGACAGACAGACAGAGACAGACAGACAGACAGATAGACACCACCCCACTTGGTCATTTGACAGACAGACAGACACAGTCACCACCATACTTGGTCAGACATTCAGACAGACAATACGAGGCAAGCACAGAGATGCAGAGAGACAGAAAGATATACACATTGAAGACATGCACGAGAGAAGAGAGAAGAAGAGAGAGAGAGAGAGAGAGAGAGAGAGAGAGAGAGAGAGAGAAGAGAGAGAGAGAGAGAGAGAGAGAGGACAGACAGACGACAGACAGAGATAGGGACCAAGACAGACAGCAGACAGACGGATGGACTGAAGGACGGATAGACCGACAGAGACAGGCAGACAGACAGACAGGCATGCAGACAGACAGACAGACAGGCAGACAGAAACACAGAGAGAGAGAGAGAGAGAGAGAGAGAGAGAGAGAGAGAGAGAGAGAGAGAGAGAGAGAGAGAGAGAGAGATACACACACATATGTTGAAAGCATGCTGACCACGCCATCAATCAAAAGACAGTTTATACTTCTCCTATCTGAGGCCCACGCAGAGGTCATACCTTCATATATGAATTGCGACACACGTGATAACCGAACTTTCACTCACACGTCAAAGCCCACTCACAAGAAAGGCATGTCCTCATACGGACGACTGAAAACCCGACAGCCGCTGGCACCATGCCATGACTGGAAAGGGGAAAGGGGGGGGGAGGGGGGGGGGGCATGGTGCTTTCATAGAAGATGTGTTCTGGCAAATTGAAAGACGAAATTTGAAAGTTCGCTTTCGCTGTCGATGCGTGATTGTTTTTGTTTTGTTTGTTTTGTTTTGTTACTTATTTCTCTCCTTAAAGTTATAGAAATACATATTTTTCAGTGGAAACGGTGAAGAAATACATATTGTTTCAGTGGAAACGGTGAAGAAATACATATTGTTTCAGTGGAAAGGGTGAAGAAATACATATTGTTTCAGTGGAAAGGGTGAAGAAATACATGGTGTTTCAGTGGAAACGGTGAAGAAATGCATATTGTTTCAGTCGAAAGGGTTAAGAAATGCATATTGTTTCAGTGGAAAGGGTGAAGAAATGCATATTGTTTCAGTGGATAGGGTGAAGAAATAACATATTTTTCAGTGGAAAGGGTGAAGAAATACATATTGTTTCAGTGGAAGGTGAAGAAATACATATTGTTTCAGTGGAAATGGTGAAGAAATACATATTGTTTCAGTGGAAAGCGTGAAGAAATACATATTGTTTCAGTGGAAATGGTGAAGAAATGCATATTGTTTCAGTGGAAAGGTGAAGAAAAGCATATGTTTCAGTGGAAATGGCGAAGAAATACATGGTTGTTTCAGTGGAAAGGGTGAAGAAATATATATTGTTTCAGCGGAAAGGTGAAATTTTTTTTCAGTGGAAAGGGTGAAGAAATACATATTGTTTCAGTGGACAGGGTGAAGAAATACACATGTTTCAGTGGAAAGGGTGAAGAAACACATATTGTTTCAGTGGAAAGGTGAAGAAATACATAGTGTTTCAGTGGAAAGGGTGAAGAAATGCAAGTTTTTCAGCGGAAAGGGTGAAGAAATACACAGTGTTTCAGTGGAAAGGGTGAAGAAATACACATTGTTTCAGTGGACAGGGTGAAGAAATACATATTGTTTCAGTGGACAAGGGTGAAGAAATACATAGCTTTTCAGTGGAAAGAGTGAAGAAATACATAGTGTTTCAGGGGAAGGGTGAAGAAATACATAGTGTTTCAGGGAAAGGGTGAAGAAATACATATTGTTTCAGTGGAAGGGTGAAGAAATGCACAGTGTTTCAGTGGAAAGGGTGAAGAAATACATATTGTTTGAGTGGAAAGGATGAAGAAATGCACAGTGTTTCAGTGGAAAGGGTGAAGAGGGATGGGAGCTTGCGCGGAATGGAAAGGAGGGGGAAGGATTGACTTGAGATATATAAACTGAATGGAGACAGGCATATCTCTCTCTCTCTCCTCTCTCTCTGTCTCCTCTCTGTGGCGTGCGCGCATTATACTCTACAGCCCCCTCCCCCCACCCCCGCTTCCCAAGAACTCCCCATGTTCACATTCTCTTCCTTCCCTCCCTGTCGCGTTCACCTGTATGTCCACTTCCAATTAACACGTCTACCTGCCCTCCTCCACCTTCATCTCCCCATTCCCCCACCCACCTTCCCCTCCTCGCCCTTACATCCTCATCTCTTTCTCTTTCTCCTGCCCCTTTGACCCAAGTCAGAGCAAAACAAGGGCAATAATCCTGTTGCTCCCTTGATCCATTCCACCCTCTCCGCATCGCAGCTCACTCCCCCCCCCCCCCTCCCCCAACCTAACCTCCTCCTCCACCCCACCCCCACCCCACCCCTCCTCCACCCTCAAATTTTATAATGGCGACACCATCACTAGCAATAGCAGCAGCAGCAGCTGCCGCCCCCCTGGCGTGTCCGAAGTGTTTACAATGAATAATGCAGTTAGGGGATGGATGGCACAATGGGTGGAGGCATCGTCCTCATCGGCTAGAAGTTTGCCGTTGATGTCATGAAGCTGGGACTACACATCAAGCTTGTAACGACGCGTGACATGTAACTCACTGTACCCTCTCTCTCTCTCTCTCTCTCTCTCTCCTCTGGCTGCCGATGGTGTTGCTATGTTGAAGCCACACGCCACAATTAGGATTTTGCACTAAAACACTATACAATCCATATAAGCGTTTTGAGGCCTGCTATAAATTTGAGTCAGCATGATGATTGATCAAAAGAACAACTCCTCATCAATCATTTCCCTTGTTTGGGGGGGGGGGGGGGGGGGGGGGGGGGGGGGGGGGGGAGGGGGGGGGGGGGCGGGGGGGGGGGGGAGGGGGGTTCGTCGATGAAATCACAAAGTCTTCAAATACACGACCTTCCCCTTATTTGACGGCACATTTCAGTTTGCACTCACCCGTGACTTATCTTTGTGCAAGCTCCAAACACCCAAACAGTCCCTTTCCTTCGATTTGAATCTGTCCGCTTGGAACCACCTGGCGTGTAGGCTTACCTTGATGGCCATATGAAAGAAAATGAGAGGACTCAACTTTCAGACACAATAAAAGTTTCAAAACAATGTAACTGCGGCAGTCTGTAAATACTCGACTTCTTCAGCAAGGCCTTGGCGCATTAGTTTTTGGTGTGGCAGCCTGACGGGCCGTAGACCTGTTCCATCGCCAAGTGTGACGTTTCACCTCCGTGATCAGTCCTCTCCGTATATTAGGTGAATCCAATTCTGCCCTCATATTAACTCCTGTCGCATGAGCTTGAGCGGTAAGATGATGTTTGCAAAAATTATAGCATTTTCAATGAATACAAGATTCCACTCTCCAGCGACATCTACATTCTCCGTTGGACATCTTTTTTTCCCCCTTCAAACCTTCTCCAATTCTGCTTTAAAGTTCGGATTGTTGTTATTTGTAGGCTTACCACGCAGACCAGTGATGAAAAAAAAAACTTTTTTCATTGTGTTTATTGTTATAACAGAATGAATTCCTTCTATATCTTTGAAACTTAACAGTTCAAAATTGTTGTTAGATGATATACTGAAATCCTTTTTGATAGTAAGTTGTGAGATGTAGCAAACATCTGTAGACCGTTCAGCACAAGCTTTAAGTTCAAAGTGAGGGAGGAGCACCCAGAGACCACAGGGAAAGTCCTGTTCACAGCGGAAAGGCTGCAGCTCGGGATTCTCTTTAGAGGGCATGCAAAGCCGTGTGGCCAAAGCAGGTGTGCTGCTTTCACCTGTCAGCAAAGCAGCGATGAGTGGAAAATAGACAAACACTAAGCTGAATACTTTAAACCCATGATTGATCTATTATAGCGTTTTGTTGCTTATGTGTTTGCAGCTACTGTGTCGGTCCAATCAATTCAAACCATGCTTATTTATCTTATCATTTCAAATAATTCAATGTTAGCGGAACAGACTTTTTTCTTCTTTTGATTTCCGTTTCAACGAAAACATCAAAGGTCAAACGATTGTACGTTAATGCTTCTGAGTACAAGTTCTCACATAATCCAACAGGCCAGGGCTTATACAAACACCTCATTTTGATTTCTATTTATTTGTTTGTTTCGATGGTAATTGATTGGATCGTTTCTGGCGAACATGAGTCACTTGATTCTCAACTCCAATATGCCTTAAACCCGTCTGGCCATAGTGTTGCTAAGTGAACTATGGATCGACGTAAAGCAAACAAAAACCTAATGGGACACATATTTGCCTGCCTGGCAGACCGTCTTCAGTCTCTCAGTGGGATCCAGTTTAGCTGGAGGAACATGTTTTCAAACGCTTGATGTTTGACCGTGCCAACCCTCCTCTTTCCTCGGTACTAACTGAGATCCAACCTTCAGCACGGTTTCTACGAAGAAAGCCGATTTTTCTCTCTCTCTTTTTAACAGGACCGCACTTGCTTCATATTTGCTCCTCTGCGTTCCCACCTGCGTTCCCACCTGCGTTCCACCTGCGTTCCCACCTGCGTTCCCACCGCAGCACAAGGCCCTCACTGCAGATTTCTAACGCGACCGATTTCGGCTGTCCCGTTTTGCGCCATCTTTTCCGCCTTCACCATGTTGTTACTTACATCTTTTTCGCCTTCACCATGTTGTTACTTACATCTTTTTCGCCTTCACCATTTGTTACTTATCTTTTCGCCTTTACCATGTTGTTAACTATCGTTTTCGCCTTCACCATGTTGTTATTTACCGTCTTTTCGCCTCACCATGTTGTTACTTTACCGTCTTCTTCACCTTCACCATGTTGTTACTTACCGTCTTCTTCACCTTCACCATGTTGTTACTTACCGTCTTCTTCGCCTTCACCATTGTTATTACCCTTTCTTCCCTTACCTTTGTTATTCGTCTTCTCGCCTTCACCATGTTGTTATTTACCGTCTTCTTCGCCTTCACCATGTTGTTATTTACCGTCTTCTTCGCCTTCACCATGTTGTTACTTACCGTCTTTTTCCCACCTTCACCATGTTGTTATTTACCGTCTTCTCGCCTTCACCATGTTGTTACTTACTGTCTTCTTCTTCATTTTCCCCAAGGGATTCCCGTCCATGCATATCGTGTGATGCTGACGGACCTTTGCCCAAGGTGTGTCCAACCCATTTCTTTTTGGGGGACTACTATGGGCCCCCTCTGGTCCTGGCTGGTTCTGCACAAAAGTTCTTCATTTGCGATATTTTTTTTTAAAAACCCCCGTTTATTTGAAACGGGGTATCTCTCGCAAGCAGACGTGGATGATGTCCTTCAGCTTGCTTCCAGCCCCTTTGATGAGCCTCCAAGACTCTGAACCACACAGCAGGCAGGCTTAACATTGGTATTGAACAGTCAGTCTGGTGGAGAGGTAGATGGGTCTTTCT
Source organism: Conus ventricosus (assembly GCA_018398815.1). Classification (NCBI taxonomy): domain Eukaryota; kingdom Metazoa; phylum Mollusca; class Gastropoda; order Neogastropoda; family Conidae; genus Conus; species Conus ventricosus. The sequence continues at coordinate 40,360,057 of CM031627.1, read as the reverse complement.
GCAAAGGGCTTGAGGAGAACGAACACTGTGTCTTGCGTCTCGTCTTGTGACAATGGCCTTGACATCTTCATCTGGACATCCGTCTTGCTGATGATGATTCCAGGACAGTGAACTGCGGGCCTTTTCGTTAAGTTTTTTCTCCGTGCGGACGGTTGGCTTGGCTCGTTTGGTTCTCCGGGGCCCTTTGGGTCTTTTCAATCGCTGATGATCGTAAGTCCACAGTTCACTATTTTCCTTGTTTTCCTTATTAGAAGCTTCTGTACCACCGACACAGGCGGGCCCTCCCGCATCATTCACTGCTCTTGAAGTGAATCAGGCTGTCCCATACTGAGCCTGCACTGCAGTGCTTCATGTATTCCGTTCCTGCCGTGACGTACACTGGTCCGGTACTTACTGACGGAGACTGATCCTGCTTGGTGATGAGCTGACTGTATTATTTTTTGAAGCGCTGTCTTGCAGCGCGACCCAAGAGAATCCTGTATTGATGCTGTCTACTCTGTAGTAGTGGCGTGAAACTGATGTTGCGTTGGCTCGGTTTGGTCTAGGAATACAGAAGACTGGTCCTTATTAGAGTAGCTGTTTTGTTTTTTTTTTACCCTTTTTTTTTCTTTTTCTTTTCTTGTTCTTGTTTCTTCTTTTTTTTTAATTTCTTCTTCTTCTTTTTTTTTTTTTTTTTTTTTTTTGCTGCCCAAATCTTCTGTGCCACCTCACGGCAGTAACCCACGCCGCCCCTTTTCCCAACACCCCGCGTTCAAAATTAAAAAACAACCGGGGCCCGCCCCTCCCCCCCCCCCCCCCCCCCCCCCCACCCACCCCCTCGCCACAACCCCGGCACCGGCCGGCAATCCACAGGTCCTTTCTTGAGCACAACTTTTGTTGTTGTTTTGTTGTTGTTGTTGTTGTGTTGCTGTCCCAACCTCTGCGCCACCTCAGAGGCATTGCACCCACGCCGCTCTTCCGAAAACCCCCGTCCACAGCCACACCGGGTCGGCCCTGTCGCAGCCCCGCACCGGGCAATCCACAGGAAGCATCAATGTCATGTCGTCAGAAGCAACCCACCAAGGAGACACTGCACTGCTGCCGAGTCACTTCCGTGGTGTTCAGTGGCGCCTGTTCGATCTAACATACACAGGACACCACCTACTAAGCCCCCTCCCGACGAAAAATAATTGCTCAGTCGCGGAGCCAGCGTGAGTGAGCTCTCCCCCCTGGAGGGCGCCACCACTTCCGTCCAACGACAACCCCCATGGACTCGCCGATACCGGTGACCCCGAGATCAAACCAAGGCCACAGACGGAGAGGACATCGAAATTAGTCACCATGAAGCAGGCATGAAGGCCACGAATTTAGACTTTTTTTTTTTTCCCAAAGCTGATCGATGAGAATGAGATGATTAAGAGATGCTACGGATTTCCATTTCGGGCGAGACTACATGACAGGCTGTACTCTACGCTTCCTTTCATAATATATCCCGGGGTCAACCCCGGCCCGAGAGATACAGGCACCTGCAGTGTTGGTCAGGAAATTTGACAACACTTCCCCCAGAAACGCATCCATTAATGGATGAAACTCGACGTGTGGGCCCAGTCTTCCCATCTGAGTCCGCAGCAACCAGCCGCCGTCACGAAGTGTTAGCTCGCGGGCTCCTGGCTAGGGGGTCGTGGGTTCCAATCCCATCAGAGTCATGTGGTTTTCTGCCCCGACCGCTCCTAAACCCCAAATTGAGTTTGCTGCGGACCAATTGGGAAGACTGGGACCACACACACCCTTTACATTGACTGCTCCCTGTGGATTGCCGGGCCGGCGCGCGGGGCCGACCGGGCTGTGCTGTGGACGGGGGGTTGGAATGAGCGGCGTGGAGCACTGCCTCTGAGGGGGCGCAGAGGTTGGACAGCAAAAAAAAAAAAAAAAGTCCGCAGCACACTCAACTCTGGGGAGGAGCCGTCGGGCAGAGAAACCCACAGACTCTGAAGGATTCGAAAACCCCCACCTCCCCAGCCGGGGAAACCGCGACGTTAACCACTTTGCCACGGGGCTGTGTCTTGAGCACAACTTGAAATCTGCGGGCGGTTGTTCACCCGTGGATAATGGGATTTTGTTCTTAAACGAGCTCTTTGCTTTGGAATCATCTGGCAAAGTTTCGTCGGCTTGGGTTCCAGCGCAGCACCCAGTGCCTATGAGACCTGTCCAACCACGAGCTCGTAGTTTCTTATCTGGGAAAAGTTCTGGGAGTGAATTAGGCTACCAAACCCGAAAAGAGCTCCATCTTGTCCACTATCTTCTCTCCTTTCCTCCCCTCCCGCCCCCCCCCCCCCCTTCCCCCCCCACTTCCCTGTCTTCAAGACAAACTTGTGAAACTGAATTCTTAACACACACACCACACACACACCCCACACACACACACACACACACACACACACACACACACACACACACACACGAGCACGATACACGATATTTTATTTGTCCTCATAGAATACAAGGGAAAATTTAAATTTTTGGTGCCATTATCAAAAAACACGTATTACAACCCAAATTATAACAAGTATATTATTAAAAATATTCCACTCTTTGCACTGTGCTCAGTCATTCCTTGTCAATTCATTTATCCATCTTGTGTCAGTCTATACATAAATATAAATATTAACACATGCACGCACACATCCTACCCCCACCCCCCCACCCCCACCACCCCAGATACACACACACACACCACACTAATACAGAACACACGCACACACCCCGCCAAAACAGTGTCACACACACACAACACACACACACACACCACACACACACACACACACACACACACAAAACACACACACACACACACACCACAACACACACACTGACACAGGCGCACACATCACCACTTTCAAACCACCATCACATATGCAATATTATCACAACACTAGATAAACACTCCAACTGTAAAACAGAACGCTTTCCCAAAATAAGCTCAAAGTTAAGTATAAAAAAGAAAGAAAAACAAAAATAATAGCACCATCAAAAGATCAATAATATTGCAAAAAGTATAATAACTAAACTGTCAACCTGCACATCAAATACAAATTAGGAAAAAAGTTACTGCTAAGTAAGATGTTTGAAGTAGGGGGAGAGAGAGAGAGAGAGAGAGGAGAGAAGAGAGAGAGAGAGAGAGAGAGAGAGAGAGAGAGAGAGAGAGAAAGAGAGAAGAGAGGGGGGGGGGAGAGAGAGAGAGAGAGAGAGAGAGAGAGAGAGAGAGAGAGAGAGAGAGAGAGAGAGACCGAAGGGAGATAATTCATAGGGGTGTGAAAATTGAAAACGACTTGTATGAACATTTTAACTATAAAAACATATCATTCTCTATCAAACGAAGTACAGAATAAAAGAGCACAAAATTTCAATGCCAAGAAATTATATCACAAAAAGTATGATTGTTTAAACGGTGAAAATAATACAATCAAGTAAAGATATTTGTAGTAAAAATGGCTTGGATGGGGGGGGGGGGGGGGGGGGGGGGTCCTTCACACACACACACACACACACACACACACACACACACTGTAAAACAGGACTTAAAATACTTAGTAGAGGAGGTGAGGGGGGGGGGCAACATACACACCTACGCACACACGCATGCATACATGCACATACCCCCCCCCCCCCCCCCCCCACACAACACCACACACACACACAGACACAGGCAAGCGCACCACAGGGGTCAGTATTTAAACCGAAAAACATAAGACACACATTCTCCCTTCTCTCATTGACTCTCTCATTGAAGAGGCGTACTGCAGAAGGTAGGAAGGAATTCCTCGGTCGGTTGGTCCGGGCACTTAAACTCCTCATGACCCGCTGTAACGAAAAGTTTTAACTCCCCGAATGGTTTAACTCCCAGGGAGTTAAACTGTTCATATGTAAATTTTAACTCCCTGGGAGTTAAACTAGAATGACTCCCACCTGTGCCAAAATAACTCCACTTAGTAAAACTTCAAAATGTTCTAAAATTGTTTTTGTACAAGTCTCAACAAATTCTTGAAACATCAAGGGGGGAGTCATTTTGTACATATATCAGACTTAACTCCCACCCTGTAACAGAATGACCCCCCTGGGAGTTAATACAGATTAACTCCCAGGAGTTAATCCAGGCGTGTAAAAGTTTAACTCCCTGCCCACTAAGGGGAGTCAGTTTTTCACAGTTTAGAATAACTCCCTGGGAGTTAATGTGTACACGTGTTTTCTGACTCCCAGGGAGTTACTTTGTAACAGAGGGGGAGTTAATCTGATCATGACTAAGATGACCCCACCCCACCTATTCCCAGGTGTCTTTCGGTAAGAGAATAGAGAAGGGGATTTAATGTTCATGATCATCATCATCATGGGGAAAGGAAATGTCGTGTACTTTTTCATGTGCTCATCTATGCATATCCTTGATATTTTACTGTGCCTTTTTTATATAATCTGGATTTGTAAAGTCTGTATATACATGAATTAATGGTTTCATGCCTTTGGTAGAAATACTGTACCTTCAGTCTTTGGCGTTCTTCTCTCTCTCTCCCCTCTCTCTCTCTCTCTCTCTCTCTCTCTAATGGAATCTATGCGACTATCATCACCCATAAGTGTAGGCCATTACACTCAAATGGTGTAGAAATGGAAAATTTTCAATTTTTCATTGTGTCATGCCGCCAAATTAGGGGAGTGAAGGGGGGGGGGTGAGAGGGTAAGGAAGGTGGGGAGAGAATGACGGTAGTCGCGACGTGACGTAAAATTGTTTGTATTGACTCGCTACATCGGGGAAAAGAAAGGAGGAGAAAAAGGGTTGGCATAGATTAGAAATTTTTGTGTGACAAAAGGGATAGAGAAAAAAAAAAAAAAGGGGGGGGGGGGGGGCTGTTTTTGTACAATTTGTACAAGAGGGGGGCTGCTTGGGACCGATCTGATGAAGTTGTCAAGTGACTCGTCACAGGGTGGTAGTGTGCGTGTTGCCAAGCTAAATTTAAAGTCGGCCAGCCAATCAGAAAAGCCACATTTTTCAATAAAAATTCAGGACACGGACTAATTCACAGAACCAATAATATTGAAGGAAAAATTCTACCTGACAAGTCTTTTTCTGGCAAAATTAGTGTAAGAAAACACACACCACACACACACACACACACACATTTCGAAAATTTTATATACAAGATGCATGGGTGGTAGCGAGGTGCGGGGAGTGGGTGGTGGGGGGTGGGTGGGAGTCATTCTGGGGGTATGTCAGAATAACTCCCTGGAGTCAAACTGAAACACAGAGAGAGTTAGTTTTTTATATTCTAGTTTAACTCCCAGGGAGTTAAAATTTACAAAATGAACAGTTTAAACTCCTGGGAGTTAAACCATTCGGGGAGTTGAAACTTTTCGTTACACCGGGAAGACTCTCTCCTGGGCTCTTGGGATGCCAGGACCTCGCGGAGAGGGTGGTGGCTGTCTGCTCGGATCTTGCCAAGCTTCTTAGTGGCCACACTGGGAACCACGCGCTCACGGGTACCAGATCTTCCCCCACGATGGAGGCTGCCTTGCTGACTACCTTCTCCAGCCGGTCCATGTCTGTCGTCTTGGGACTACTGTGGTGACACAGTTGGTTGAAGGCCAATACACTTGAATAACTACACACACACACACACACACACACACACACCACACACATCACATTTTTTTTTCCATCTGCTTTTGTTACATGCGCGTACTCTGCTCCTCACCCTCTCGGTCACTTTCATTCCCACTCTTCCCTCACCCTGAACTCAACTCCATCCGCTCCTCACTCACCCAGAAGAAGGTCCAGAAAAGACCGACATTTTGGACGACGGCGACAACAACAACAGCAACAACAACAACAACAACAACAACAACAACAAGCACAGGAGACAACTAAGCGGTTTTGTGGTCCAGTTTTTTTCCTTTTTTCTGTTTTTTTTTTTTTCTTTCTTTTTTTGTTTTGTTGTTGTTGCCCACTTTGTAAATCGTCACGCGACACCAAGAGAACAGACCTGTTAGCAGTGAGAGAGTGGTGCTGTCTGGAGTTTTAAGATTCGCAAATTAAATAGATAGATATAGGTGTTGTGTGTGTGTGTGTGTGGTGTGTGTGTGTGTGTGTGTTGTGTGTGTGTGTGTGTGGTGTGTGTGTGTGTGCGTGTGCTTGTATACATGCGTGTGCGTGTGCATTCCTGTATATATGTCAGTATGTAAGTTTGTATGTATCCATCTGAACACACACTTATATATAGGCCTATATATATCATGAGGGATGCCCCGACGCAAACAGATGATGTCAAGGGATAGATGAAGTCATTCATTCCCTGGGAAAGGCCTGTTACAGGCCGAAATACTGGGAATAATTATATGAGTGTACTGTTTTTATGTTCGTTTTATATTGAGAGAGAGAGAGAGAGAAGAGGAGAAGAGAGAGAGAGAGAGAGAGACATACATTATGATTAGTGTGTGGTGTGTGTGTGTGTGTGTGTGTGTGTGTGTTTCCTACTCTCTGGGCATAATGTCTTCCAGAGCGATTGGTTCAGCTATGGCGGGGGTGAATTATGCGAGAAAACTTCTTGATTCCCTTTGCTTGCTTTTCAAGAGATTGGTGTTGAACATGTACATCTAAGTGGCCATCAACCTTTTCTGGGGTTTTTCGAAGAGCACCAAGGTTAGCACCAAAAAAAATTTAAAAAATCTACCGAATCGATTTGGAATGGAAAGAAAAATCAAAAAGTCAAGGAGAAAATAGTAAATAAAACTACTGATAAAGTCAACAATAGTTGAAATATCGACTGATTCCATCGATATTTAGCAAGAGTTCGTAGGCTTGATTTTGCGGAAAATGAGTGGATAATATTTAGAGTTCTCACGCTTCAGGTTCGGGTTCAGGTTCATAGGGACAATTGCTTTTGCAATTATAGCCAAACTGGCTTTACATGTCCCTTCTATGTGTTATCTGATCTTTGTACGGTCAGGTCTTTAACTCGCTCAAGTCTTTATTTATCATTGTCAAAATAAATAGTCTTCAATAATACACTATCATCGATAGAGCTTTGAAAAGGTTAGTATTTTGTGCACGTTTAATGTTAGGGGTTAATTTATTCCAAGATTTGTTACTCTGTTACTAAAAGAAAATCTCCTTAGGTTAGTGCGACAATATTCATGATAAATTTTATCCACATATTTCTGGTAGTATCAACTCTTGATGCAGTAAAAAATTTTGAAATAGGAATATTGTCAACACAATTAAATATTTTATAGACTTTTGGGTCAAATCGCCCCTCACTCGTCTTGTTTTTAGGGTAGGCAGTCCAAGAGCTTTCAACCTACCTTCATAGGGAGATTTGTATATTCTTTACAAGCTTTGTTGCTCTTCTTTGTACTCTTTCCAAAGCAGCAGACTGCCTCTTTAATCGAAGGTACCTAATTGTATTGCCATATTCCAAATGTGATCTAACCTAAAACTTGTACAGTTTTGTAAAAATATCTTTTCTATGTTAATAAAAGTACTTTAATTATAAACCCAATCATTTTATTAGCTTTATTTATAGAGTTTTGAATATGCTTATCGAATATCAGGCCAGAATCAAAAGTGACACCAAGATCTTTTTCATAATCACATGTTGAAATATCTGCACGCTCACCAGTATTACTTTTTAGCATTGTATATTGTATGTTGGGTTCTTACGTCCAACATGTTTAAAACGTTGCACTTGTCCGCATTAAAATGCATGTTCCATGTGTAGACCATTTGGATAAGTTGTCAACATCATAATTCTAAATTTTTGTATCGTCTGCAAATATTTTGCAAATACTTTCCACCGAGTTTGGCAAATCATTTATAAACTTTGTGTAAATAATATGGGACCCAAAATACTCCCTTGTGGTATACACTTGGAACTTCCGTAAAATCTGAATATGAACTTCCTACTCTGACTCTTTGCTGTCTTTTAGTTTTAAAAAAAAATTCCCTTATCCATGTATGCACTCTACCTGTAATTCCATATGCTGATAATTTCACTAAAAGCCTCTCATGGGGAACAGAATCGAAAGCCTTTTTAAAGTCTAAATAAAGTATATCTGGATTGTTGCCATTAAGCTTATCTAAAAGTTTTGTTAAATTCTCCATGACAAGTAAAAGTTGTGTTACACAAGATCGATGTTTTCGGAAACCATGCCGACATTCTGCACTGCTAAACCACCATCTTTTGCATTGCTTGATTGAAATGTAAGTGTCAATTCTATCAATGGAACACACCTGAAAAGCTTCTAAATATCATTTTAACTGATGTATGTTGGTTTGTAGTCACGGTAATATGTTATTACATTCTCGCTTATCTCAGTTCATTCTATTTTTGTTTTCAACTCCGAGTTGGCCTAATTTCGAAATCGCAACACTGATTGGTCAAAATTGCGTTTGCTGCTGACTTCTCTCTGTTGTGTCGACATAGAAGTTGCTGAAACCGGATATCAATAGGAGACGAGGAAGAAGTTCAATCATAAGCGGGTAGGTAAGTGTTCTGTAACAATTACTTCTTGAGAAGTATTTTAAAGTAATTCGATTGTACGATCTGACTGCGAAAATAATGTTAATTTTAGAAGAATGGAAGATCGGTTTCGCTGGTGATCACATTTGTCATAAAACGCGGACATTCGAAAAGGTTCGACAAGAACTTGCAGACCCTGTCTCATTTGTGATGGGTTTGCATTTCACTTTGTTCATTCACCGTGTTGGAATTCAAAACGTGTGGCATTAACCATTACTCGTGGTGTAACAGATTTTTTTTTTTCTGCAGCCGGAAGTCTTGCCATGACTCATTCAGTGTGTGATCAGATTGTGTGACACGGAGGGTGTGGCAAAGCCTCACGATGATGATCGTCAAATGTTAATTAGGGTATCCTTTTCTTTTGTGTGTGTGTGTGTGTGAAACAGGCAAACAAACAAAAATCATGGAAAGTACTTTGTATGTTTAAGGACAGGCCTCCCATTTCTGTGACATGATAATGAATTGTCATGTTCATCGTGTACGGAAGCAGAGGGGGGATTGACTAAAACTAGTAATTTTACTGGTTATTATTTTTGTTGATCTGTTGTGGCAACAACAACATTGACAAAAAGAGACCAAAAAAAAATGAAAAGAAAAAAGAAAAGTATGCCAAAAAATCCTATGGATATGATGATGTAGAAAGACTCATTCTCTGTCACATAAGAATATAGCCTAGTGTTCTATTGATGGTAAACAAACAAGTCACTCATTATTGAGGAATTACTTTACTTGCTTGTAAAATATTTTTCCAGTGTTTATTTACGCTTTACTCATGTTCTCATCCTGTCCTCTGTTTCCATCCCACCACCTCTCTCACACTCCCCCCCCCCCCCCCCCCCCACCAATTTCCACCTCCCTTTCCTCCTGTCAGCTTGCGCACCACCCTTCCATCCTCCCCATTCATTCATCATCCACCTTCATTCCACATCACCTCTCCCATCCCTCTCTTAAACATTTTTTTTTGTCTGTCCATCTCTCTTCTCATCCTTCATTCTCTCTCTTTGTAGTCAGTCGATATCTAATAACATCAAAAATATATTTTCGCAATTAATTCCAATGAAGATTCTTGATGCCAGTGTCTTAGCAACAAGGATCAACCACCTGACAAAGTCCCTTTGGAACAAAATGTCATCAGCGTTCTTCATAAATGGGTCTTTAGATTCCCTTTTTACCCCACCCCCTTACTGCCCTCCCAATCCCCTGTTTTGTTTGTTTGTTTAACTTTAATTGACTACTGACTTATGCCTCTTGATTCCTTGAGGAACATTCGTCTAGGGCCGCGATGACACTCCTCCAACGCACGCGATTCTGGCAGGTCCTTCTACTCTTAGCTGGGCCACGTCATTCCGCGGCCTTCACCTCAGCGTCAACACTCCTGCGCCAAGTCTGTTTTGGTCGACCCACTTTCCGCTTTCCTTGTGGATTCCAATCCAGAGCCTGCTGGTTACGTTGGATACAGGCTTCCGTAGCGTGTGGCCGATCCATCCCCATTTCCGTTTCTTTATCCAGTTTCAATTGAGACTTGTCTCGTCCTGTCCCGCAGTTGTTCTTCGGAGATGACTTCCGGCCACCTGATGTTGAGGATGTTTCTGAGACATCTATTGATGAATGTCTGTAGCTTGTTGGTGTTGGTCTTGGTTACCCACCGTGTTTCTGAACCAAATAGAAGAAATTTAATTGATTTGGTGAAATGTTTGCACTCTGTACAGTGTCATAAGGGAAGACCTAGTGGACATGATAGAAGCATTCTTTAAAGGTCTACTTTAGAGGTTTTCGATAACATGGTCAGCTTATGCAGAAATATGAAATGTTTGATAAATTGGTAAAATAAACATCCGATTCGCTCCGATCACACGAAAATCGATCCGTGAAAGTGGGCATTTTCACCTGTAATCAAGAAAACGGGAGGTAATCAACTAAATCTTGGCATGGCTTAACTACTCTTGGATGTGACGTCACATGATGGACTGGCCGTCAGCCGCGACCTACACAATAAGCCAACAGCGACAGAAAGCGATTCTGATGGTTCTTGCACATCTCGATCGGTATTTAATTTATCATGTAAAAGCAGTGACTATGATTGCGACAGCCAATGTGACTCTGGGGATGTTTCTGCAAGGCCTTTACCTTATCAGTTTGAACGCTAAGTTCTTTTACCACGTCAGTTCCAGCTGGACCACGGAAACGAGCTATTCAGTTCCAGCTGGACGCCCGAACACATCATTCCGAAGGCGTACGGACTTTACCGAAGTCTCGAGGGAGGCTACCGACTTACTTCTAGATGCGATCACGCGTGGACGGCGAGCGGAGATTCTCCTTCCTCAAGCCTTAACGTGTACATTCAATTTAACAAGTGTGATCTGTCCATAGGTAAGAACAGAATAAATGTGCGACTATCGTACTCATCTGTACGAGGTTACCACTCGCCTTCAAAGTATACGCGCACAATGCAGACGAAGTTTTGATCCGCTCGAACGGGCTCGGCAATTGTCGGAATAGCTTGTTTCCGTGGTCCAGCTGGAACTGACGTGGTAAAGAGAACGTAGTGGCCGGCATGGTTGCACGAACCGAATCCACTTCTTTCGAGTATCTTGATCAGATGGAAATGTGTGCAAAGAATATCCGTCTCCTGCTGAGCTGCTGCACTCGCCTACAGCACAATATCTGCCACCCTCTCGTGACTTTTTAGGCTGTGGGGATCGCAACTCGTGTTGATTTCACTTGGCGTTGGCTTGTTGTGTAGATCGCGGCTGACGGCCAGTCCATCAAGTGACGTCACGGTTTTCGGTCTACGCGCGGGGTTTGAACAGGTGTGCAAACTCGTTTTTTATCTATTAAATTCTTCTGGCGATTTTTTTTGAAAAATGAATACCATACTGTACTTTTATGACATGTAGACCTGTTTTTAACAAATTATCGAAAATCTCTAAAGTAGACCTTTAAGCATTATTACATTCAGGTTGAGTTTTTAGTCTTTTTTGTTGTTGTTTTAATACTATTCAATTTTCATCAGCGGAAACCTGCTAATGATCAAACTATTATGTAAGTAAAACCTTTTAATAAAGGCTCACTTAGTATAGACACCCTCCCCCTCCCTTCCCACTGTTAAAGAATATTTTGTAGCATACTTCTTAAGCATCATAGTATTTGTCTTCTAGATTGACCAATCAACAGAAGACTTGTGCCCTCTGAAGACTCTTTTTCTCAGAATTTCTGGTGGTCTTTATTGACCTGTTCTGTTTTATACTTTTTCCATTGCATGATATTCTTTTCATTTTGTTTGGCGGAACATGTTGGAGTTACTCCCTTTGCAACAGTTTGAGTTTATATAGAAGGCCTCTGTCACTATTTCAGTTTGGAAGAGTCAGAGATGTCATCCTTGCTTTGCTTTTCTGCTGATTGCTTGTTTGAACTTTTTTCTCCCTCACATTATCATTTTCGTTTAGGTCAGTCATTTGTTTGAAGCCCAGCTGACCATAGACGCCTTACTCTGGGTTGATCTGAACTCAAAATGTCGAACATTATAGTGAAGAATGACTGAAATAAGGTAGAAACAATGACCCACTCATTACTATTCAGCTGAGCTATAGAAAGAGCTCTGGTAGATCCTATGTCATATTTGTAGCATTTATGTTTTTGATGAACTTGTTGAGAGCTCAGCTAAAGTTAAGACAGTCTGGTGTGTTTTCAAGTGGACAACAGCATCACAACCTGAACTGATATTGTGGGCCTTTCAGCATCTTGGTGACAAATGATGTTGATGGAAATCTGTGAATGATACCCATTCACATCTGCAGGAGCTATATTGCCATTCAGCCAGCAAGTTTTGATAGATGTATGTTCTAACAGTCTCATTATGCAGCTGATAACATGTCTAGTGCCATTATGTGTCATGCTAGTAATACAAAGGCAACTTCTGAGTCGGACAGTAATTTTATCATTAGTGATCATTTTAGCCACTTAAACTGTTCAATCCTACTATTGTGCAATGACATTATTTTCAAATATTGTTGATGAACAGCTGAAACCTTTAACATTAGTAACAAAGAAGAAAATTACTGATGTGTCAGCGTGTTTGCAGATATTATGACACAAACTACACAGAGTTTGAAGAATGATTGCAAGACACAAAAACATGCAACGCACACACACACACACACCACACACCAACACACAACACACACACACACACACACACATGCCCTCCTCCCACTCATCAGCATCTCCCTTCCTTTCACCACCTGATTATACCCCTCCCCTCCCTCCACCAAAGCTCCTGTACTTCCTTCTCCTTTCCCCACCACCCCTTTTCAGGGAATGAACTAGACCAAATTTTTTTTTTTTTTTTTTTTAATGATTTTCCAACATTAATAACAAAAGGGATAATCGACATAACATACAATAAACATCATACAAATGGGTACACTAAATCAAGGGAGGGGATAGGGGTAAAAGGGAAAAAGTATATCACATGAAAAAACAAAAAAATCAATAGTCCATTCAATAATCAACGAAGAAAAAGAAAAGGAAAAAGGTCAAAAACGTACAACTAAAACTCTATCTCATTATAAGGCACCCGAGGAATGAATAGGGCCCAGTTATACCTGTCTAAATAGGGTAAAGTGGTTATTCAGAATGTTTTCACATGTATATCACATATTTTCATAAATTTCATTAGCTACTTATCACCCCCGATTACTTTTTGCTTGTTCTTGTTCTTTTCCCTCCTCGTCTAACTCATTCAATAGACTAGACCAAACTTGGTAATGAACTAGACCAAACTTGGTCATGAACTAGACCAAACTTGGTAATGAACTAGACCAAACTTGGTGTTTCTTGGATCTCAGAGCATGCTGACAGGATTTTGTACCCAAATTTCTTTCTTTTTTTTTCTTTTTTTTTTTCATTTGCACACAAATATCAGCCATTCTCGATTTTGCAGTGCGCCATGCCTAGAAATGTATGTCATTAACAAGGAAGCAAATAAACAAACATATATCCATCTGTGTTAACATACTTCGTCCGGTCATGAGTGTCAACGTTCACTGGCTGTCATCTGGGTGTTGGGAGATACCTTGCACGCACTTGCCGCCTGGCCAAGACATTTGATGTAATATTTGTTTTACTTTGTTTTAGTTTCACCACTATGTTTGGCAAGTCATAAGGCTGTGAATGTGATACAGAAAACACTTCTCATTTTAGATATAGGAGAAAGAGTTTACTACAGTACAAGTCATACGGCGGGTGATACAGGAACCTTTTCTAATTTTAGACATGGGGGAAGAGTGAATTGACAAGTCATAAGACTGTGATACTGAAAATCGTTCTAGTTTTAGATGCAGGAAAAAAAGTGAGTTTAAGTGACAGCATGTGTGAGAAATAGAGCAAGGCACAGCATTTATGTGTGTATGCATGAAGCTGTGCATTTGCATCTGTACATAACATTTTCATACACTTGTACACTCTTTCTGTGTGTGTGTGTGTGTGTGCGCATTGTGCGTGCGTGCGTGCGTGCATGCGCGTGTGAATGCCAGCATGTGATGTATGCAAATGAATATATATATATTATTATTATTACATATATATATATATATATTATTATAATATATATATATACCAGTTTAAATAGGAGTTTAAAATCCTATTTTAAACTGGTATGCCGCTCCCATGGTCGAGCACTTTTAACATTCTGAGTGGCTTTTTAACTCGATTGTATATATATATATATATATATATATATATATATTTATATATATATATATATAATGAACAAGAGGAAAGAATACTGGCGCACACTGAACGCAAGAAAAAAGTAAACCTGAAATTCATTCTGACATTGAGTTTGGCTCCTGTTTCCTGTTTTATTTTGGTTTTCCCTGCAGCATGTACTTTGATCCAGAGCAAACTCTAAGATGTAGTCTGTCTTTTCATAGTTTTCTTGTTCGTTTTAATCAATATTAATCCATGTTTAAATTGATTGTGTTTGAGCATCATGCTGAATCCATTTGTTTAAATGTCAGTTAAAAAACTCACTGTGTGTGTGTGTGTGTGTGTGTGTGTGTGTGTGTGTGTGTGTGTGTGTGTTTGCATTTGTTATTAAAATTGCAGGTGAAGATACTTAGATAGGGAGGAAGTGTAGTGAAGGTGGGAGAGAGCAGAGGGCAGGTGAGAGGGAGGGAAAAGGGTGGGAGCGGGGGTACCATTCACATTGAGAAGTATGAAAAAACAGTGATTCTGAATGCTTTCCAGAGAACAAAACACAACAAAACAAAAGTGCACACACACCCCACACACACACACACAAAACACACACACACACACACTCACACACGCACACGCGCACACGCTCATACACACACACACACACACACACACTCACACACACACACACACAACACACACACACGCACGCATGCACACATCACACACACACACACACACACACACACACACACACACACACCACACACACACACCATGTCAAACAAGGGAATGTTGCAGAAAAAATCAGCATCGCATCACACTGTAATCTCCATGCTTTCCCTCTAATCGTAACTTCCACAAGCTGCTAGTGTCAATCCCCAGCTCCCGTCCCTCTACCTAGCCCACTGATACAAGACCTTTCATAGTCCATTCATCCAGGCGTCTTTTGAACGAACTGAAGTGATCTGCCTCTGCCTTACCATGTCTCCTTTCTGCACGGCAGTGTAAATTGATCCACCAGGAGTCGCGTGATGTGTTCGTCATCTGATCCTGTCTCATCCAAGCGAAGAACCAGCTCACGTGAAGATTCGTGGATCTCTAGGGATAAAATGCTGAAGCCAGCAGTTTCTAGTCTGTTACCCCTCGTGCATCTGTGGTGCCTTTTAGTTTAGCCACTGGAATAGCGAACTTTGGTGTAAGTGTAACAATTAAACAACAACAACAAAAAAACGTTTTTGTATAAAGATCGGTGTTGAGAACTATTGTGCTGCACTCTTTCATGTTAAGGCAATGGTTTTTTCTTGCTGAACAGGATTTCAAGTTAATTCATTTTGTTTAAAGCGTGGCCAACCACTGAGTTCATCAGCCAGAGCAGAAGTGGTGAAAATCTGTTTGAAGTTAGGATGTGTAATAAATTCAATGAAAAATAAGTAAATTAAAGAAGAAAAAAAACAGTTCTACATATATTCTGTGTGTAGGGAAAGTACTAGTAACAAACTCAAAGAAAAATAGGTAAATGAATGATTAAAAGACCGTTCCACATGATTCTCTGTGTATAGAAGAGATAGTAAAGAAAGGTGTTTGATCTGATTTCGTTTGCCTTTCTTAGTCTTACGCTCAGTATTTACAAGTACAATGGATGGTCACTTGATGAGCGAAGCATTTAAACAAGCACCGAGGGGTTAATGCTTGCAATAAACAATACCACATGCAGGGGATATTGCATAGTTTTACTTTCAAGGTTTGTGCACAAGTGTTGGCTTCATCAAGTTGATGCACAGGAAACACTGCTCAGCATTTCAGGTGTGCATGTATGTATTCTGTGAAGCTTCCCAGTCAGGAACTACAGGTAAAAAGCTCCTTCTCCCCCCCCCCCCCCCCCCCCCCCCCCCCCCCCCCCCCCCCCCCCTCCCCTGCCTCATCCCCGTTGGAAGATTTGTTTCTTCTAGAATATTCCTCTCCCTTGTCAATACTAGAGTCATCTTGCATATAGACAGACTCCCTTTCTTTAAGGCCTAGTTTTCAAGGATTGCCGTAAGTTGTTCATGAAAAGTTCTACAGTTTTTAAAAGACCTTGTAACTGTAAGTTTTACATTTGTAAATTGTTATCATGATCCTGTATAATTGGGATTTGTTGGTTTGATATATAGTGTTTGTGAAGTGTTCGGCTTCCTATCAACAGTGAACGTCTTGGTTTGTTGGGGAGGGTTTGGGGGAGAGGGGGAAAGAATCGAAGCAGAACCAAAACAAGGCTCCAAAGGCAACCAGCACCCCCAGAGTCAGCATCCATCAGCTTACGTTAACTGCGTACCTTGAAATCTAAAGTAAGAAAATACAAATAACAGAAACCACACAACACACACACCACACAAACACACACACACACACACACACACACGAGGAAAGGAATGTAGCAATCGGTTTAAAACAGATCACAGGCCATGAGATTGCAAAAGTCAGCAGCTATGAAATGGCTGAGCTCTACCCAGGCCTGAGTCATCGGACGTGTTTTGTCAAGCCAGTACCGGCATTGGGTAAGTCCTGGGGTTGGATAAGGTCCTGAGTGTGGCTATCAGCGGTCGGTCGCCAGGGCAGTGACATCATATTATCAATTTGAGTCTGTAGGCCATCAAGGGATGTAGCCCTAAAGAAGCGGAACCAGTCGGATAGCGATTGTTGGGTCTCAAGAGGTTGTCCTAATTTCCTGTAGTTGTGTCGTTGAGTTGTGTCTGTTTCCCTTGTGTCATGATAACTTTTCCCCGGCTGTCTGCATCATATTAAAGCTTTTCCTCTCTGTCTGCATCATATGAACTCTCTTCAGTTCTTTCCCTTGAATTTCGATCACCGGTGATCGACAGTTTTCTTCCCGGAATTATGGTATTTTAAACAACATTTTTGTTATCTGAAGCAATGTATCACCTAAAAAACCTGAAATAGACGCATTCATCACAAAAGTATATTTTTAGAAATAATGCCCAGAATGTTATGAAAAAAAGAACATTCGTCATGAAAAATCTATAAAAAAATGTTGAGAGTTAAACTTAAAGCTTAAGTTTTTCCTCTCTGTCTGCATCATATTAAACTAAGCTTTTTCCTCTCTGTCTGCATCAAATTAAGCTTTTTCCTCATTGTGTTTGACTGTGGAAGGTCGGTGTTAGTGTGGAAGTTTGCTCATGATTGATTTGTTTTCATCAATATTATTATTTGCAGTTATTTAGGAAGAAAAAAACAAGTCAGATTAGGACATCTTGGTGTATTGATGTGAAAAAAAATCTTTCTTTCCAATACAATTTTTTTTTTTTGGTTCATCAGTCTCTTTCAGATTGGTTGGTTTAAAAATGTTGCAAAATATCATCATAAAAGATTTTAGTGTGGCAAATTCAGGTGACTCTCATGAGAAGAGCATGTGAAGATGGCTTCTTGATTTTTTGTGGGTTTTTTTTTAAAACTTTTTTTTCAGTAACATCTGTATCTTTATTATTTACCTGTCAAAATGGTTTTCCTACTGACCTTTGTCCAAGGGTCAGCTTTGTTGCCAGGGTCTCTTTTTTTTTTTTGGGGGGGGGGGGGGGGGGGGTGGGGGGCTGATTTTTTTTTTATTACAAGGGACCCATGGTTGCTCAGATTTTCTCCCTATATACCCTGAAAACATGCACTTAGTTCAGATGTTCCAAGTCTTCCCAGAACACATGCACTTAGTTCAGATGTTCTAGATCTACCCTGAACACATGCACTTAGTTCAGATGTTCTAGATCTACCCTGAAACACATGCGACATTACTGATCAGATTGTTCTAAATTTACCCTGAACACATAGCACTTAGTTCAGATGATCTGAATTTACCCTGAACACATGCACTTAGTTCAGATGTTCTACACCGCTCTGAAAATATGCATGAAGTTTTCAGATATTCTGAGTTCATTTTGAAGACATGCAGTAAGTTCAGATGTTCCAGATTCACTTTGAAAACATACACCAGATGCTTTGAATCCAGCGAAAACGTGCCTTAGGTTCAGATCTTCAAGATCCACTTTGAAACATGCAGTAACTTGGGTAAGTGAAATAATGTTCTAAATCCAGTGAAAACGTGCGTTAGTTCAGATCTTCAAGATCCACTTTGGAAACATGCAGTAAGTGAAATAATGTTCTAAATCCAGTGAAAACGTGCGTTAGGTTCAGATCTTCAAGATCCACTTTGGAAACATGCAGTAAGTGAAATAATGTTCTAAATCCCCTTACGCTGCTCCCCTCTTTCAATCTCATGACTGGCTTCCTGGTTGAACTGGTTAGATGCTGTCTCTTGTAGCGTCAACTCTCGAAAGATCAGGCTTCTTCACCTCTTCCTGAGCTTTCTCAGTGCGCACTCTTGCTAGACCCTTGCATTCCTCTGCAGGTGTGCGTCATCATCAGATTCCTTGTTTGATTTACCTAGACCTTTCAGAGCGCGTTCTTTCTTTCTTTTCCTTAAAAATTTTTTTATTTTTAAAGGGCTTGCTGCTTGGAACAGCCTTTTGTTCTTTCTCTATAGCATTAATTCTCTTGTCTTGCTTCAGGTCTCTCAGGGTTACTCTTTTTACTTTTATAGCCTTGTTCCTCTCTGTTGTATAATCATGGTGTGTGTGTGTGTGTGTGTGTGTGTGTGTGTGTGTGTGCGTGCGTGTGTGTGTGTGTGTTGTGTGTGTGGTGTGTGTGTGGTGTGTGTGTGTGTGTGTGTCGTGTGTGGCGTGCGTGTGTGTGTGTGTGTGTGTATAATTATGTACACACTGTCTGTGTGACACGAGGGCTGACTGCCAGAACCCAGTGTCTCTTTTATGTATATGAGATACTGGGTTCTGGCAGTCAACCCTCGTAAGACAAAAAGCAGCAGACAGTGTGTGCATGCTCTAAGAACTTTGTGAATCGTTTAGGGTTATTCATGTTTAAGCACTGTTAACACCTGTTATTATCACTGCTGTTATTAAGTGCAGGCTACACCGGAGAACTCACTTAATTTATTATTGTCTCTTCGTCATAAGTTGGAGTAGACGGCTCGACATCTCACATCTGATGTCTATGTCTGCTTTATGTGTAGGCTAGAGCGGAGACAGCATCCTAACCTGTCAAACTTCGGACAGGACTAAGTGTTCAAACATTTGAGACCAAGAGGGTTTGCTGTTACCCTCGGAGTTACTGTCGCTGACATCGTCATTGGCTGTCGTTGCTGTGTTTGCCAAGTGAATCATAATGGCACAGCCCAATCATCCTCCTCCGGCCTACGACTCGCCACGAATTATCCTACGGGTAAGTGTGTGAATGTGTTTTTGTGTGCGTATTTACCTTGCTGTCTTAATGAGGACTTCCTTCCGTTAACTGTACAGGGTGCTCACAAGCTTACACAACCGACATGGTTTCCGTGTGCCAGGATGTGTTGTTACACACTTTTTTCATCCTTAAGACAGCATTCCCAGAGTCTGCACTTTTAACGGGAAAAAGGAAGAAAAAAAAATCCAGTGATCAGAAGGCTTTTGACATTTTTTCAGATATAGTAATGAAAGTAAGTCAGCTTTACATCATTTTGACTTTCCTCATGTGGTTTGCCAAACAAACATTGAGTCCTCATGAGATATGCAGTGCAAGATGTTTTATGTACATAATATGTGTGCAGATCATATGTGTGCACAGTATGTGTGTGCTTGATGATGGTGATAAATTATATAATAGAACGTGTGGAATTATACATTGTGAT
This sequence comes from Conus ventricosus, assembly GCA_018398815.1. Classification (NCBI taxonomy): domain Eukaryota; kingdom Metazoa; phylum Mollusca; class Gastropoda; order Neogastropoda; family Conidae; genus Conus; species Conus ventricosus. The sequence continues at coordinate 40,340,086 of CM031627.1, read as the reverse complement.
GATATGTTTTGTAACAAAAGTCGTGTATGCACGTATCTTTGAGTATTCATCATTGTATCCGAGTACATGTGTGCGTATATTTGTGAATTTATGTAACCTAAGTAAGATGTTTACTCAGAATTTCAGACAAAATGATGCATCTCATTTTTATATGAGTGACAGGGCTCCCTATCTGATTAAAATTTACCGAGTTTCTTCGTTCTCTGTTCTCAGTTCATACAGGTGTTTTCACCCTGAGCTAGAAAATGTCAAACGGTGAAGGCCACATACTTGTCCATGCCATGGTCAGTGTGCAAGCTGAGATCGTGTGTTCATATTCCTCTGATTTTCTCTACCAGTTCCAGCCCATGGCATATATCGTTTGTTGTAGTCTTCACACCACTCTACTCTTTGAATCTGCCCTTGTTGTTCGAACCAGTGGTCTTGAAACAAATTTCAAAAAGACATAGTATTAGTTCCGCCAGACGATACGGACAAACAGATTTAAAAGGACAAAACATAATGCATTTCAACCCCTTGGGTCTTCTTCAGGCAAAAACAAACAACATTTAGGACAGTGAAAACGAAGGACGAGAAGCCACTTATCTTCTCATTTCAGCACAAAATGGCCAGTGGTCTTGTTCATGAAGCAACAACAGTGACATGTTTTCTTTTTCTACAGTTCACTCCCAGGAAAGAATTTTGTCGTTGGACTATCCACATACGTCTGGCAAGAGTAAGTTCAGGAAGTGGGATGATAGTACTGATATGAACCGCATGGATTTCTTTGGATGCCTGTTCCATATGATAATGTGCGTGATGATTATTGAATATGTTTTTCATTTGGGTAATGTTGAATTTGCCACTTCCATCAGCATACTGAACTAGTGAACATAAAGGCGTTTGGGTGTTTTTCAGTGAAACTGAGAAATAATAAAAGAGCTGAACGACGAACAATATTACAAAACGCCTGTTTTTCTCATTACTGATAAGGATTGAAAATTCTAGGAAATAAAAAAACAACAACCTTGCCTCGTGCACCGATCGCTGCAGGAGCGAAGAATCTCATTATTTCTGTCTGCTTTCCTCTATCAATGGGTAGACAACTCACCATCCCCTTTTTTTTCTGGCGAGTGATGAAAGGCACAGTGCTGTATTTTAGAAGGTTAATTTCATGCACACAATGAAAGGAGTGAACTTTGAACTTCAGTGCGTAAAATGCGTACATAGCATACATCATCGGGAGCCCTGATCATTACCATCATCATCAATATGCTCAACACATAATCATGGCAAGATCGTCTGCATATTAACACACATCATATTAGATACGTGAAGAGAAGTAGAAGGAAAGAGGTGAACGCTGACCTGTTGAATCATGACTGTATTGATCGACAGGGTACCCAGGTCCTCAACCAAACTATGCCAGCGTAGTTATGGTTATGCGAAAAATCCTGGTAAATAAAATCTGTGGCGCATGCATTTTTTTTTTCATTTTTCTGTTGTGTGCTGTTGCTCTAGTGTGTGTGTGTGTTGTGTGGTGTGTGTGTGTGTGTGTGTGTGTGTGTGTGTGTGTGAGTGAGTGCTTACAATTTCTGAGTTTTTCTTTTACACATATAATGTGTGATGGTAGCAGTAGTAGTACTAGCACAGTAGTAGTAGTGGTTGTAGTAGCAGTAGTAGTAGTAGTAATAATAACAGTGGTGGTGGAATTAGCAGTATAGAAGTCGATGTGGTAGTATAGATGTTCATGTTGTCGTCGAAGTAGCAATAGTAAATACTAGTACAATTGATATTGATATTGTGATTATCATTAATAATGTGATTTCAGCACTTGACAATTCAAATTTAGATAATTAAATTTGACTTGTTCTATATATAATTTCCAGTATGTCTATTGTTCTGTAGTAATAATTTCCAGTATGTTCTATAGTATAATTTCCAGGCTATAAGCCAGTAGCTTTCGCTCGACTTGCACCCACGTGGTAATACATTAATAGCTGCTTATTTATGGATTTCTCCAAATATCTGACAATGCTACAGGGTTATCTTGTGATCGTATGAGTGGACAAAAGTAAAAATGGATGTTTCTAATTGGACTGCTTTCTGTTGTTGTTGTAGTTGCTGTTGTTTCTTTTGTTGTTGTTTGTTGTTGTTTTTTTTTTAGAAAAAATTATCCTTTCCTGAATGGTATGCAAAATATTCTCGATAGCTGAATGTACAGTTGGGTTAGCTTGATCAGTCGGTGACCAGCTAAACACAATCACGCAACAAACTTCAAATCTTTGATCCACATTTCTGCTGCACATGTAGGGTGGCACTGTTGATGTAAGTATATGCACTGCTTTCATTTCATTCGCTCCTAACTTTCCCGCCATCTGACTCATCTGTTTGGAAATGTTCTCTGCTTCCAGTCGGTTGTAACTCCACTCGGGCGATTTTGCCCCCTCCCCCTCCCCTCCCTCTCCCCAGAAGTCAGGAGTCTGTCATTCATGACATGTACATAGCCTGATCTTGGTGACCCCCTCCCCCCCCCCCCCCCACCCTCCCCCTGCCCCAGTAATATTCAGCAGGGTTATCTGTCCCTGATGTGACCCCTTCCGCTTGAGACACCTGTTTTCTGTTTGCTCATGTGGTGCACCAGTGAATTCCCAGGGAGGTAAGACAGAAGTACCAGAAGACATTGTACCGGTCTGTCATTGGAGGTTTCTTTGGCGACCAGCCAGTAAGCTCCGGGTTACGTCATGTTTCCTTCACTTAGGCCAACGATACTGGAGTTCTGTCACCGTGTGATAAAGCGAATGATTGTAAGATAAGATAAGATAGTGTTGCTTAGACCGTACAAAGTTCTGAACAGTAATAAAGAGTGGTTGTGTCATGGATTTTTTTTCCTTCGCATTGTAAGGGTTGCCACTTTCTGTTTGTCTGCCAGCTCATAACGATCATTTCTCAGTCATTACATTTCATTATGTCTCTTTCTTGTTTTTACTGCCTTATTTTTTCTCTCACGGTTTTATGACTGATTTAGGCTGTGGTGATTTTTCTGATTTTTTTTTTTTTTAATCACAATTCAACATGTGTGGCTTACACACCAGAGAGCTTTTTTTTGTTTGTTTTTAAATCCAGACATTAGGAAAATCGTTTTATGCATGCATATGGAATATGTATTGATTTCCAGGATATACTGGACCAAAACCAGAGTATTCTGGAGAGGGGTATGGTTACGGCAGGGACCCTGGTGGTAAGGATGTATGTCTTTGCATATAACATGTGTGTGAGTGTCATATATGTGTGTGCGGTGTCTTGTATACATGCTATTGCTAAGCGTGTTTTTACATGCTGTACGTGTACTTATGTGTGCTTTGTACTGTGCATATTATGCTTAGTCTGGCATTCGTTTCAGTTCTCCCCAAACCAAGTAGACATGCTCAGGGTTGGCATGCATGATGATTCTACTCCCCTAGCAGCAGTGGATAATTCCTGTTTGAAAAGAATTGTGTCTGTGCCGCATGGGAAAACTGAACCAGTCGCTCAGTAGAAACCATCCACTCCGGTAGGGTGGTTAGCTTCAGGATTCTATGTCTGGAGGTTGTGGGTTCGATTCCCATCAGCCCTTTGTATCTGGGACTTTTCGGCCCATGACCTGCACCTGCCCAGAGGTGAGCATGTTCCAAGTTCCACTGGAAGACGTGGATCACACAGTGATGCTTCGTTCCCAGAATGGAGGTGTCTCAGAGGCGCTGCTCATGTTATGATAATAATGAATAATAATTATGTTAATTTTTATAGCTCCTGTTCTCTAAAGATTAGGGCTGTAAGCGCTTTACATATAATGTAATAAACGCTCTCGTTTACACAACAGGCTGCCTGCCTGGGTAGCGCCGACTGAAGAGCTGCTTGCCGGTGCATCATTCAGTCGTTTCCTGTGTCATCCGGTCAATATCGTTCACTCAGTTTCCTTACTTCCTTCATTCTTTCCATTTCTCACGCAGGTGCATGCTATGTGTAACGTGTCATCCATACCAACGGCCAAACTGGCCTTCTTTTTTCCGAAAGTTGGGATTTTACGTGTGTGCAAGATGTTATGCGTGCGTTCACACGCGGAACCTCGGTTTATAGTCTGGTCTGGCAGCTCTTCGGTCGGCACTACCCAGGTAGGCAGACCGTTGCGTAAAAGAGTGTGGATTTAAAGCGCTTAGAGCTTGGTCTCTAGCCGAGAATAGGCGCTGTGTAAGTATTCATAATAATAATAGTTGTAGCTTACAACCTTTTCTGTCTCCCTGTCGTCTTCTCCTTACTTTTCACTTCTCCACTGAGTTGAGCTGTGCTGCGGCCTTGACCTCAGTCATGACCTGACCGTATTCTGGCGCCAGCTGAACTGCATCAGTTCTGCCCTGAGCAGCACCTCTTTGTAGCAATGCTTCCATGGGATTTTCAGCATGATGCTGTGCACATTAAAAAAAAACAAAAGAAAAAAAGAAAACTAGTGTCATGTGATATGTTATAGGTCACATGTGTTGACTTGTTTGAAGAATTTCTGTCAAGAAATGTTGTGCATCGTATATCATCACGTGAAAGGAGACTGTAATAAGATGTTGAAGCTAATCAGCTGCACTTGCATTACTCTTTGCACTTTTAGAGTGATTTTTTTTGTGTGTGTGTCTCAGTTATGTGAGGAACATGTGAAAAAAATGCAAGAACGGCAAAGGAATGCTGAAAATGTCTGTGACATATGCATTAGAACTGTTTATTCATCGTTGCAGTAAAGTCTATTGAGACACGAAAGGAGAGCTGCCAAAGCCTTTTGTTAAAAACGACACTTCAGACTGACGACATGGAAATGAAGGAAATCTGTTTCTTGGGAGACAACAGCTAATGCTTGTTCACTCACTGACATACATCCCACAACCGAAATGTCTGTCTGTCTGTCTGTTGATCTCTCTCTGTCTCTCTCTGTATCTCTCTCTCTCTCTCTGTCTCTCTGTCCCTCTCTGTCTCTGTCTCTCTGTGTTCCCCCCCCCCCCCCCCCCCCCCCCCCCTTGAAAAATATAGCTGGTTTTTCTCATTTAAAAATGTGTTTCATTTTGATTTTGAAAAGTTTCTCAGTGTCATAACAGATAAATGGCACAGAATAAATTACGCAAGATTTAGGTTGAGAACTTTAGGTTTTAATGCGAACAAAAGATGGTTTGAATGTGAAACATCCACTGAATCTCCTTGTCCTGCATGTAGACACATTATTGATGATGAAGAACACTTTCTCAGTTTCTGTTCCACTGTACTGCTTATAATGAAGTGCGGACAAATTGTTCATTTTTCCTGTTAGATGTAGCGAAAAGACAAAATGTCGCTGTCGTGTTATCATCAGATGATGAACTTGTAATTGAACCAGTTTGCGAAATTTATTGCGGAAGCATTGAAAATTAGACAGATGAAGGATTGTGAAATTAAGATAATGCATTATAAGAGATATCTGAATGAATATTATCATTCATCGCATGTGGAAGGGATCAGTAAGACACAATGTCATCATTTGATAGAGTGGATGATCGAGTCAGTCTTAAGATCAAAAAAAAATTTTTTTTTAAACCTTACTGTGTTACTACTGTGCGTGAAGACATAAGGAAACATTACGAATTTATTTGTTTTTAACCTTTGATGTGATTCACACAAGGAATGAATGTGTACTATTTGTTTGCAGAAATAAAGAGGGAAATGTTACTGTTCTGTTACCCCCCCCCCCTTGTCAAAAGACCTCTTTGGTAATGACAATAAAATATCAGTCAAAGTGTGCCCCCCCCCCCCCCCCCCCACCTCCAGTCTGTCTTTAAACAGATATATAAGAAGTAAAGAGAGAGAGAATGGATGAAGGAAATTTGTTTGATGAAGAAACAGAAAATGCACAATGAACTTACGTAGATTGGCCTTGAAAAGGAAAAAAAAAAAAAAAGGAAACAAACCAGCCCCCCCCCCCTTTCCCTTTATCCGTTCTCTCAATCAACACATGTATGGAAAGTTTATTCTTTCTGTTTGTCTTTCCTTTAAGATCATGACTTGCATGTGAATATCATCCCTGTTGTGTTTGGTGTTAGAAGAAAAGTTATATTTGACTTTGAGAGTGTTCAATGGCGGAAGAGTTTTGTGATGATTTATTAAACTCTGGATCTTTTGTCTTGGAAGTTGTTCAAGTCCCTGTCGTCTGGCGGATTACCTATAATTTTTTTTTTGAAATCTGGATCTTTCATTATCACATCCAGAATGCATTTTTGGAGCTTGTTTCAAATTTGTTGATCACATTCCCAATTACGCTTATGTCAGGTAACTTTTTATAGTGAGAGTGTAGGAGATTCTGAAACATATTCCATTCCAGGATGGAAGTTGCAAATAGTAAGTCATTCTCTTTCGTTTTCTTTCTTTCTTTATTCTTTTTTAACTGCTGTCCCATAACTTTTTTTTGGTGTTTTTTGGTGTCAGCTAGAAATTTCTGAGTTTTGTGATAGTTGGGAGATCAGAGGAGGAAAGGTATGTTGATACAGACTGTGGCTTTGTGGACCAGTTCATTGCAGCTAGGGCTCTATATATAGCGACTATGATCTGTATCATTATGTATGTCAGTGTCTGTGTTAAAGACTGGTTTGAACCACTTCCATTGTAGCTTACCGCACGATGACAGTGCAGTAATGATTATCAGCAAAACCTGGAAGCAAATGTGGATTGTTTGAATGATTGCAAGAGAAAATTTCCGGTTGAGATGTTTATGCCACCTGTACACATAGACCATAGCCTTGGGTTTGTTTTCGTTCAGCACTGTTTGTGGCAATTGTTTGCCATCATTGTCTTCTCTTTTGTCTTGCGGTACTTAAAATCCTACGCCAGTTGGAAGAGATCTGCCATCAAAAATTCATTGTCGGGGAAAAGAAGTAGCCACTCTTCGGGAAAGCCCCCTCAAAAAAGTGTAGCACGGTTCAGAGAATATTCCAGAAATAACACAGTATCGTCATATGACCTAGGTCGACGGCTACTGGACGTCCACGTCACAAAGCTTAATGGGCCATATCCTCCCTCCCTCCCCCCCATCCTCTCTCTCACTCCCCTTCCTTTCCTATCCGTCCCATTCCCACCCAAGAGCTAACGATCCTAGGTTGGGGTGTGTCCTCTTGCGACACTCAGTCTTTCCCGCTTGTTTATGCCTGATTGTTTGTGGCCACGTTCCCTCTGAAGACAAAACTGATTTTGGGTTGTTGGCAGCCGGGGCCCAGCCCAGCAGCAACATGAACAGGATGGCGGACTATCCCATGGAGGCAGATGGCATGAACGGCGCCTCCTTCTCCGACAAAGCCATCAGGCGTGCCTTCATCCGAAAGGTAATTGCGTTTTGATTTTCTCTTCTACCTCATCTTCTGATTCTGTCTGAAAACTCTTCATTCAGGCTTCACAGACGCAGCCGCACCCAGAATCATACGTACCGTCACAGCCCCAGCTGCAGTAATATGCTTGGAGCTGTTTGTATTTTTTTTGTTTTTGATTAGAGTTATCATTGGATGTACCATTGCTTAAGTTATCTCCACAAGCAGAAGGGATTCAAAAAGAAGTTTTTGACTGTTGTGATTGACTGAATTTTGATCAGGTTGAAAATTTTTTTAAAAGCATTAATATGTATGTAGGAATAATACAGGTCAGGACGTTAAATGGTAATGATGTATATTACTTGGTGTTGCCTCCCTTCAGGGAGTTCTGTCTTTTTCTTCTTTTTTTTACCCCCGTGTTTTGTGATCAGCCTGTGTTTCTGTCTGTCTGCAAGAATATACAAAAACTGCTGAACTGATATTCAACCAGAAAACAAACCAACAAAAAATTTCCATATAATTCCTGCACCTCCACAGAAGTTGTTTTTTTTTTTTAGAGCATCAGACAAACTGAAATTAAACTTTAAAAACTCAGTTGCGTAACAAGAACAAAAAAGAAAATCTGCAAGGAAAAAAAAAAGAAGGAAATCACAGCAAGTTTTCTGTAAAAATCTGGTTGTTGGTGTAGTTTGCTGTGCATGTTACCTGTACGTTTGTGATGTGTAAAACTGACCCCTGTGGTCACATACCAGAGGACAGAAAATCTGCAAATCCGTCAACAAATTTCTCGCCGTCTCCCCATCTGTAGGTAACCCAAATCTGCAAAGAAACCATGATCTGGCTTATCATGAAAAAATATCATGATTTCATTGACAATGCTTTGCTGCTGCACTGTATGATGAAGTGCTAAACAAAAAAGAAAAGGAAAAAAATTCACGAACTTAGTAGTGGCTTTCAGACAGATGTTTAGACTATAGACTTATATGTAAAAAAAAAGAAAAAGAAAAAAGAAAAAATGGCCAAGTTCTCTAACTAAGGAAACGAAGAAAAAGCAGAACAAAAAAACAAAGTGCTGTAGATGACCACAAGCTTGCCGCCTCATTGATTGGGTTTCACTGTCAGCCATTTTGATTTTTTGTAGGTCAGGTCAAAAAACACAATAAGTGACCCAAAAAACAAAAACAAAAAAAAGAAGAAAGAAAGAAAGAAAACTGTATGTATGACAGGTATGGTAATTTGGCGGTTTACATGCGGACAATATGTTTCAGGCCCAAAGTAGACATCTATCAGCCATTTCGTCCCTCTCATGATGGTTTGATTTGCTTCTTTCTGATGTATTTTGAGTTGACGGGAAAAGAATTTTGTTATTGTTGTTGTTTTCAAAGAAAAGAAAAGGTTGTGCGTTTGGCAGTGTAAGCTTGTTTGATCATCCTTTTGATTTTTTTTGTAGGTTGGGTCAAAGCCACACAATAACTGACATGATTTCCGTCTAGTCGGCCATCTTGTCTAGTGCAAATCAAAGTGTGACTAAAAGTGCTATTGAGTCAGACATCAGATGCTACAGAGACAGATTGAAAACATTGAGATCATCAAAGAAATGCCCCATTACAGCTTTGGTGATATGGCATACGAGTTGAATGCTTAACTCCTTTATTCCTACTTTTCTATGAACCATTACTTCCTCTTGTTCCTAGATTCGTAAAATATGAGTATTCCCTTCATTCCTGGATTTAGAGAGAAAAAAGAAGAAGTGTAAAGTGAGAGCTGCCATGTGCGCAGTAGCAAACCGGCCAGAATAGAGCGGCAACCACTTTCCCAGGCTGTAGGGGCCATCTGGCATCCATTCCACTCATAAACACTGCCCTGCAAGCGACCGGGTCCTAACGTGTACCAATGACGCAAGTTGCGTTAAGTTCAAAGCGCTTACCGCTTACCGCGAGAACCGATTTTCCGGGCTGCAGGAAGGAAAGGAGGGACTTTGTCCTGCCCGGTTTTCCAGGCTGCAGGAAGGAAGGGTACATATCAAAATGCTTTGTTACGGTGTGTTTGTGAGGCCATGGTGGCTGTGTTGTCCGATACACGCTCCTGAAATTTCAAGCGTGCAGTTACCGAGGCTTTCCGAGTGACCAGCGTCACGGGGCTGAATATCTGGCAGACACACTAGCGGGACTCCAACCCATGATCTCATAGTTGGCAGGGCATACGCCACTTGCATCATGTTGGCATCTTGATGGCTTGTGTTCAGCTGCAGTATTTTTTATTATGTTTCTGTTTGTTTTGTTTTTCTTCATTCTCTTTATATGTGTCTGTTCAAAGAGAGGGATGATTTATCTCTACGATTTGCATGTATAAACTCCATGTGTTCCTGTTGCAAGTGTATGTGTGTATAAGGTGGTGTGTGTACACAGATTTGTGTGTGTGTGTGTGTTCCAATCAGAATGGAAAAAAAAAAAAACAGACTAAATTTGAAGTGATCTCTGATCTGAAATGTTTGTGTGTTGTGCTTATGTGTGTGAATGTGTTGTCCAGTGCAAAACCAAATTGAATCTGACAGGGTTTCTCATGTGATCTGTGTGTGTGTGTGTGTGTGTGTGTGTGTGTGTGTGTGTGTGTGTGTGATTGATGTGTGTGTGTGATGTGTGTGTGTGTGTGTGTGTGTGTGTGTGTGTGTGTGTGTGTGTGTGTGCGTGTGTGTGCGTGTGTGTGTGTGTGTGTGATTGATGTGTGTGTGTGTGTGATTGATGTGTGTGTGTGTGTGTGTGTGTGTGTGTGTGGTGTGTGTGTGTGTGTGTGTGTGGTGGTTTTGTGAATGTGTGTGTGTGTGATTGATGTGTGTGTGTGTGTGATTGATGTGTGTGTGTGATTGATGTGTGGTGTTTCAGGTGTATCTCATTTTGACAGCCCAGCTGCTGGTGACGGTGGGCTTCATCGCAGTCTTCATTTTCGTGTAAGCTCTCAACCAGACCCATGCCCCTTAGCCTTTGCCCTCGGAATATATCTGACTCTCTGCCACAAAATTAACCTCAATGTCCCATAGTGTGTCATCTCCAGAGTTGTTCCCCCCCCCCCCCCCCCCCCCCCCCCTCATTTCTAGAAAGGAATTTTACACCCCGTACAGCTCCATATCCCTCTCCTCACCTCACCTCAGATCCCCTCACCCCCCCCCCCCCCTCCTGCTCCTTCCCCGTTCAGCTCTCCCACACTGCTTCCAGATCAGACCAACATTGTCAAGAGCTGCGGTCTGTTGAAGAGGACCCGCTGTGTATAAACCGTTTTGAGAAAACCGCGTCGAGTTTTCAGGTGGCGTCATTAGGCGTTACTGTGGAAAGCATTCAAAAGAATTTTTCCTGTTGAAGTCTGTGCAATGTGTCTTCTTTACCATGCTTTAGAATAAGAATCGATTCATCCCTCAGATTTGATCTGTGAGACTTTGTTGTTCTTGTTGTTGTTTTGCTAAATTATCTGATGCAATCGAGGCAGCTGTTTGTTTGATGATGGAGGATCCTACTTCAACCTAAAAGCTGTTGCACCTGTTTGCTGGCAGGCAGAATGTTTTCAGTAATGCTTCGACAGTGATATTCACAAACATGAATCCTGTTGCCACTCTGGGGCTATAAAGGATACGATAAAAAAAAAAAAAAAACTGAGCCCAAACAGTGTCCAGTAAACAGTATCAAAAGAACAGTGCTGAGTAAACAAACACGTCCATCAAACACTTTCAAATCAAGGAGCAAGGGGTATGTACCTTTGCAAATTGGAGTCAGTTTGGTTGTGATGCTCTTCTCCTCTCCAGGTTGCAGTCAACGACGTTTGTTGAACATTGACGGAGGTGAGCAGAGCTCAGGAAGCATCAAGCTGTTTCAAAGTCCCATGTTTTAGGGACTTTTTATCACTACCCCCACTCCCACCCACCCCAACACACACACACACACACACACACACACACACACACACACACACACACACACACACATGCATGTGAAAAAAAAGAAAAAGAAACAAAAAGCAAAATGGAATTAATTGTCCACATTTTTTCGAACGACATTGTATTCATATTCAAGGAAATTACAAAAGTATACTGTTGAAATTAAAGAAATGCGTTGACTGCATGCACATCAAGACCAAAGACTCTTATCACCACTTTCACAGATGTAAGAAGTTTCTGCCTGTAGTTCACTTCACCCCGTGTAGAATTACTGTCTTGATTACATAGAACAGGTGCCTGTCAAATGGTGACATCCTGTTACTGAGTTTGAAGAAGGGGAGAGTAAGGTGCTGGTTAAAAAATGTGAATACTAGGTGCTTTTCTCTTGATCCATTGTTTTGGGTCCAGTTCCCATTTCAGACAGGTTTGGGTCCAGTTCCCATTTCAGACAGGTTTGGGTCCAGTTCCCATTTCAGTTAGGCGAGGGTCCAGTTCCCATTTCAGACAGGCGAGGGTCCAGTTCCCATTTCAGACAGGCGAGGGTCCAGTTCCCATTTCAGACAGGCAAGGGTCCAGTTCCCATTTCAGACAGGCGAGGGTCCAGTTCCCATTTCAGACAGGCGAGGGTCCAGTTCCCATTTCAGACAGGCAAGGGTCCAGTTCCCATTTCAGACAGGCGAGGGTCCAATTCCCATTTCAGACAGGCGAGGGGAGATGTTCTCATTGGAGTCAGCGTTGTTGCAGACTCATTCCTCTTCCAGGTTTTCGGATGAGACTTAAAATTGGGGTCCCCGTGCTTGGACGGACGGATATATAATAAATGGCTTTCCCCTTTGCCCTCATCCTCTCTCTGCCCATTTCCCCCTTTCCCTCCCTCAACAGAAAAAGAAAGAAGTTGTTCAACCCCCGTTGTAATGTTTTTGAAGCAGACTTGTAATGTTTTTGAAGCAGACTTGGCATCATTTGCCAGTGAAATGGGGTCGAATTGTCACGCCATGTTTGGACATATGCAGATTGATGTAATTTATTCGTTAATTTTAAAAATGATGGTTGAATATCCCATGTATTTTGAATTTTTGCGTGGTTGTTTGCGGTGACAGACATTATCAAAATAATTTATGCCTTGAATATTCTGCATCAAACATGTGAAACCATAGTTCTATATATATATACAAATTGATTTATTCCTTAAGGTTGAGGATTGAACTGTGTCAGATATATTATGTGAATCAGCTGATGTTATCGAAGTCTTAATCCAGCATATCTCTTCTAGAGGAGGTTTTTTTTTTTTTTTTTTCTCTTTTAGGCAAAGTGTGCTCTCAGCTTGTTCACAGTGTAAATATCATGCCGTAAGGTTTCAAATTATCATCGATTCGGAGAGCAAACGTTTGTTATGTTCTTCATTATCGTTCGCAGTAAAAAGTACATGGAGATTTCTTGTTGAAAAAACACACAAAAAAACTGAGAAAAAAAAAAACCTGAAAAAAAAAGAATTGTAATGTTTGTAGCAGACTTGGCCATCATGGGCCAGTGAAATGGTGGGACGGATGAAAAAAAAAAGAAGACCCCCCCCCCCAACAACATGTGCAAACAGAGGTGTCACATTTAGACATAATCTTCTAGACCCTGATGAGACTATCTCAATGATGGGGATAACAAGCCAGTGGCCTTTGCACACAAGTCAACAGTGGTTAGCCTCTGAGTTCAAGGGAGACAGAAGAAGAGGTGTTTGACGTCTCATGTGCTGCTGTACTTGTTGCAGGGACCCCATCAAAAATTGGGTCCAGAATGACGGACTTTGGTTTTACATTGTGGCCTAGTAAGTACTATATATATATATATATATATTATATATATAATTTTTTGTTTTATTCATGTTAACTCTTTCATTCCTACTTTTCTTTGAACCATTACTTCCTCTTGTTCCTAGATTCTTATAAAACGAGTATTCCCTTCATTCCTGGATTTAGAGGGGGAAAAAAAAGAAGAAGAGTAAAGTGAGAACTGCCACGTATGCAGTAGCAAACCGGCCAGAATAGAGCGGCGACCACTTTCCCACTCTGTAGTGGCCATCTGGCATCCATTCTATTCATAAACACTGCCACGTGAGCGACCCAGTCATGAGGTGTACCGATGACGCGACTCATGCGAAGTTCAAAGCGCTTACCGCGAGAACCGATTTTCCGGGCTGCAGGAAGGAAGGGTAGGATTTCTGCAAACCGGAAAACCGGGTAACCGGGGTTGTAGGAATGAAAGAGTTAATATACATTTGTGTGTGTGTGTGTGTGGATATGTGTGTGTGTGTGTGTATATGTGTGCGTGTGTGTGTGTAGTGCGTGCATCGTGTGTGCTTGCGTGCATGTATGTGTGTATGTGAAGTCAAGTCAGATCAACATTTTTATTTTGAAATGGCTCATTGAATAAGCAGATTCTGGGTTTTTTTCGGTTAAGCCATCAGCATAAGCTGAACTAAACCAACAGTATGTAAATGAAAAGGATATGTAAACACAGCCGAGTAAAGAATAGTGCAATATGTTGACAGCTTATTTCTTCCATTTTTGTCTTGTATCCAAAAAAAAATTCTTTTGTGTATGTGTTTGTCAGGAGTGGCTTAAATAATTTTTTTTTTTTTTTTTTTGGTCTGCGATGTTTGACATCGGT
>CM031627.1:40298675-40321175 GCA_018398815.1 Conus ventricosus | reverse complement strand
TTCTGCTAAAAAAAAAAAAAATGATGAATCATCTCCTCAGCCATTAATTTTTTTTTTTTTTTTTGTAGCTGGGAGCCGGTAGAGAGCATTCTCTGGGAAACACTGAATATTTCCTATGACACGCTGAAATTTGAAAGTTGGGTATATCTCCTCTGACGAACAGTCATGTCTTCCTGTGATCGGACGGCGCTGCCCTGTTTTGCCTCATTGTGAGTTTAGGCCTCCTCCGAGGATGTATGATGATGATGTGTTCAGTTGGGTCGCCTGCATGAAAGCTCAGTCCGTCGGGAGCTGTGGATCAGTGAGTCTGTGTGTGTGTGTGTGTGTGTGTGTGTGTGTTTAAAGTTTTGGTCAGCTGTTTTATTCAGGTTGATAAACAGCATTCTTTGTAACAAGGTAAGTATCAGAAGACTCTTTTATATGGAAAGAAAATTTGGAAGAATGATGGGTTCAGATCATGTGTTTCAATTCTGTCCATCTCCCCCCCCCCCCCCCCCCCCCACCCTGTTTTTCTTTTCTCCCTCCCCCCACCCCCTCCATCATGTTCCTGCCCCTCTTTCCTCCTTCCCCACCTATCTTTTGCCATCCCTCACCTCCTTTCTGAATTGTTTGCATTTCCTTGCTTGTAACATACATGTTCGTGTGTGTGTGTGCGTGTGCGCGCATGCGTGTGTGTGTGTTTGTGTGTGTGTGTGTATGCGTGTGTGTGTGTTGTGTGTGCGTGTGTGTGTGTGTGTGTGTGTGTGTGTGCGTGCGCGCGTGAACACGTGTGTGTGTGTGTGCTTGCATGCAGATTGACTTCACCATGTGTTCGGGCTGCTGTTCGCTCTGCTGATGGTTCTCTTCTTCTTCGGCTGGGCCTGTCTCATCACCTACTACGTGTGGGGATACAACCATGTGAGTCCTTGTTCATTAAAGATTCATCTGTCAGACCTGACTACTGCTACGATTCGGCCGTAGCAACTACGTATTTGAGGGGTCTGCTACGGAGCTACGACGAGCGATAATTTTGCTACGTTTTTTTCAAAGTTAAAGTCGATCATGGCGTTTTAGTAGATTTTGCGCTTAGTGAATAGAGCAGTTCCGTTAGACGCGAGTGTTGAGCGGACTCGGGTTTTCCTGTTCCTATCGCGCATGCGTGCAAGTCATTCAGTCTCTTCGAATCGATAATGGCGGCACCGGCGAGCGAAAGCGATTGTGAGAAGATTTCAACACCTCCACGACCTGGTGAAAGACGGTGTCTCGAGGGAAGTGAAAGCGGGCCGAGCAAATGTAAACGTAAAAGAGTTCGTGCGGCAGAGCAGACGTTTAGGCAAAGTTACACGGAAGAATGGCCATGCATAGTGAAAAGTCATAATGGCGATCCACACTATACCTACTGTAATTTGTGCAAAGTTCAGATCTCGGTGAAACACGGGGGCAGGAATGATGTCTTCAACCATGTAGAGACGAACAAACACAAATCCAACAATTGTGAAACAGAACAAAGCTATTGGATCGTACTTTGTTTGAAACCTGGCCGAGGTCTTGTCTTGTTGCGTGCAGGATTGGAAAAAGGCAAATGTCACACCGATTTTCAAGAAAGGTAGCAAGATGATGCCAAGCAATTATAGACCTGTAAGCCTGACCTGTGTAGTCTGTAAGGTAATGGAGAAGATCGTTCGAAAGCAAGTAATGGATCATTTACAGAAAAACTCACTGATTAGTCAAGACCAACATGGTTTTGTTCCAGGAAGGTCGTGTATTACACAATTGTTGGAAGTCATGGATGCCTGGACAGACATTATTGATGAGGGAGGTAGTGTTGATATCATATACATGGATTACCAGAAAGCCTTCGACTCTGTACCACACCGTAGACTCCTAGCAAAGTTATCAGCATTTGGAATACATGAAAAAGCCTTGAACTGGATCAAAGATTTCTTAACCGACAGAAGGCAGAATGTTGTAGTCAATGGTGTGAAATCACAAGAAGCCGAAGTGACAAGTGGCATTCCTCAAGGTAGCGTTCTTGGACCACTCCTCTTCGTCATGTTTATAAATGACCTACCACGAAAAGTCAAGACTTCTGTAAAGATGTTTGCAGATGATACTAAGGTATTTACAAGAACAGATACTGAGATGGGAGCAAAGGAACTGCAAGCTGATCTGGATGAACTCCAAATATGGTCAGACAAATGGCAACTAAAGTTCCATCCACAAAAATGCAGTGTTCTGAAACTAGGCAATAAAAAATCAGCAGCATCATACACCATGAAAGGAAAAACTGAAGGAGAGCGGAGTACAACAACACTGGCCGAGAGCAAACTGGAAAGAGATCTGGGAGTAACAATAGATGAAAACCTCACATTTAAAGATCATGTGGCACAAGTCACAGCCAAAGCCAACAAGATAGTGGGGTTGATTCGGAGGTCCTTTGATTATCTTTCAGAACAGACTTTCAGCCAGTTGTTCAAAAGTCTTGTACGTCCACTGTTAGAGTATGGGCATTGTGTCTGGCAGCCATACCAGAAAACGCTTTGCAGAGAAATAGATGTGCAGCGCCGAGCAACCAGACTCCTCAGTCATTTGAAAGACAGGCCTTACTCAGAGAGACTAAAGGTACTAAAACTACCAAGCTTAGAACACAGACGTCTCAGAGGCGATATTATTGAAGTCTTTAAATATCTGAACGGCTACTACAAAGTAAGTGCTCCTGTCTTCAAATTAGCTACTACCACTGACCTTAGGGGAATTCTTTGAAACTGCAGAAGCAGAGACCAAGAATAAATATCAGATCAAATTTTTTTTTCCCACAGAGTGGTCTCCAGCTGGAACAGTTTGCCAGACACGGTGGTCTCAGCCCCTTCACTGAATGCTTTCAAAAGACATTTGGACCAACACTGGAAACAACTAAAGATAGTTTACGAGCCAGAGTGTCTGACTTAAGTTAGGGACATGTATTCCCACGCATGTGAAAACTTAAGCCAGTAAGCTAGGACCAACGAACAGGCCCCAAAAGGGCCTCAAACGTTGAATCAAGTCAAGTCAAGTCAAGTCAATGGATGAGTGGAAGGAAGTTGCGGGCCTGAGCTGCCTACTGCAGCCTGGGGCCAGCTAGTCCATAGTAATGGATGAAAAGCGACCGTGGTAGCCTGCTGGCAGCTCCGCACTTAGTTTTTACCTTTTTTGGGGGGGTTTGCTTTTTTTGTGTAGGCTAGTGAGTAGGTAAGTTAGGGGTGGGGGGTGTTACTTTGTGGTATGAATGTGTGTAATCTCATGTTTATGAAAAGGAATTAGAATAGGTTTTTTTTTGTTTTTTTTTTTTTCCAGCAGATCCCCTGTTTATAGTCTCATAATAATCAGCCTGTTGATTGTGGAGACTCAACGGAAGAAGAAGAGGTAGTGGCTACAGGTTAGAGGGTCTTGCTACTGGAAACAGAAGTCTGTGCTACTGGAAATGGTTTGCTGATGTAGTCAGGTCTGATCTGTTCGCATTCCAGGGATGTTAACTTTGAAACCCCCCAGATTTATCTGTTGGCATTCCAGGGGTGTTATACTTTGAAACCCCCCAGATTTATCTGTTGGCATTCCAGGGTGTTATACTTTGACACTCCACAGATTTATCTGTTGGCATTCCAGGGTGTTATACTTTGACACTCCCCAGATTTATCTGTTGGCATTCCAGGGGGGTGTTATACTTTGACACTCCCAGATTTATCTGTTGCATTCCAGGGTGTTATACTTGAAACCCCCAGATTTATCTGTTGGCATTCCAGGGTGTTATACTTTGAAACCCCCCAGATTTATCTGTTCGTATTCCAGGGGTGTTATACTTTAAAAAAACCCAGATTTATCTGTTGGCATTCCAGGGGTGTTATACTTTGAACCCCCCAGATTTATCTGTTGCATTCCAGGGGTGTTATACTTTGAAACCCCCCAGATTTATCTGTTCGTATCCAGGGGTGTTATACTTTTTAAAAAAAACCCAGATTTATCTGTTTGCATTCCAGGGGTGTTATACTTTGACACCCCCAGATTTATCTGTTGCATTCCAGGGGTGTTATACTTTGACACTCCCCAGATTTATCTGTTTGCATTCCAGGGGTGTTATACTTTGACACCCCCCAGATTTATCGTTGGCATTCCAGGGGTGTTATACTTTGACACGTCCCAGATTTACTGTTGGCATTCTAGGGGTGTTATACTTTGACACCCCCAGATTTATCTGTTGGCATTCCAGGGGTGTTATACTTTGACACTCCCCAGGTTTATCTGTTGGCATTCCAGGGGGGTGTTATACTTTGACACCCCCAGATTTATCTGTTTGCATTCCAGGGGTGTTTACTTTGACACTCCCCAGATTTATCTGTTGGCATTCCAGGGGGTTTATACTTTGACACTCCCCATATTTTATCTGTTGGCGTTCCAGGGGGTGTTATACTTTTGACACCCCCCAGATTTATCTGTTTGCATTCCAGGGTGGTGGTTATACTTTGACACTCCCCAGATTTATCTGTTGGCATTCCAGCGGGGTGTCATACTTGACATCCCCAATTTATCTTTGGCATTCCAGGGGGGTGTTATACTTTGACACTCCCCAGATTTATCTGTTGGCATTCCAGGGTGTTATACTTTGACACCCCCCAGATTTATCTGTTTGCATTCCAGGGGGTGTTATACTTTGAACACTCCCCAGATTTATCTGTTTGGCATTCCAGGGGGTGTTATACTTTGACACTCCCCAGATTTATCTGTTGGCATTCCAGGGGTGTTATACTTTGACACCCCCCAGATTATTCGTTGGCATTCCAGGGGTGTTATACTTTGACACCCCCCAGATTTATCTGTTTGCATTCCAGGGGTGTTATACTTTGACACCCCCCAATTTATCTGTTTGCATTCCAGGGGTGTTATACTTTCAACACTCCCCAGATTTATCTGTTTGCATTCCAGGGGTGTTATACTTTGACACCCCCCCAGATTTATCTGTTTGCATTCCAGGGGGTGTTATACTTTGACACCCCCCAGATTTATCTGTTTGCATTCCAGGGGGTGTTATACTTTGACACTCCCCAGATTTATCTGTTGCATTCCAGGGGTGTTATACTTTGACACCCCCAGATTTATCTGTTGGCATTCCAGGGTGTTATACTTTGACACTCCCCAGATTTATCTGTTGGCATTTCAGGGGTGTTATACTTTGACACCCCCAGATTTATCTGTTGGCATTCCAGGGGTGTTATACTTTGACACCCCCCAGATTTATCTGTTGCCATTCCAGGGGGGTTATACTTTGACACTCCTCCAGATTTATCTGTTGGCATTCCAGGGGGGTGTTATACTTTGACACCCCCCAGATTTATCTGTTGGCATTCCAGGGGGGTGTTATACTTTGACACTCCCCAGATTTATCTGTTGGCATTCCAGGGGTGTTATACTTTGAAACCCCCCAGATTTTATCTGTTGGCATTCCAGGGGGGTGTTATACTTTGACACTCCCCACTCCAGTATCCCTTCCATCAAGTCATCTCACATCAGCTACCTCAGTGTTACTGTATACCTGGTCATCATGTACGCTTAGGACTGGCCACCAAATGCACAGTGCCACTCGGAAAGTAAATCATCATAAATCTCATTTTCAAGATAAGATACAATATTTTTTTTTTTTTTTTTTTGCACTTGTGTGTAGAAAATGATATGTCTAAATGTCGATCAAATTTTAGGGCCAAAAAAAAAAAAAAAAGAAAAAAAAAGAATGCTTTGATGTTGATTATGTTGTTGCTGGTGGTGGTGGTTGTGATGGTGGCAGATGGATAAGAATTAAAGCTTAAGAAAACTATCGTGCTGAACACAAACTTGCTCATGAATATGGATGAAAGAGAGACAGAAAGAAAGCGAAATGAGTACCGAGTTCAGTTATTACGCAGTATGCGAGAACGGGTTTCACAGATTCATCAGCAGTTGAACACGGTGACAAGTGCATGCGTAACTGCACATAGAATATTTGTAAAAAGAAAAAAAAATCCATTGTGCCAGCTTGTTTTAGTCATGATTTGGCCAATGATTGCTTCATCAAAAAAATTACCAAACACTTCGGGAACTTATTTGCAACCAGTAAAATGTCGATTGGCCTACTCGCCTTCTGAAATTCTTTTATCCAGTCCGATCGTAAGCTCTGAATGCAGGATCGTCAATATCTCCCTCATTAAAATTTGGAATGGAATCTGATTCCAGCTCAACTAATTGGAACAAATTTGCTAGCTTGCATGGCGTGAACTTTATATATGTAAAGTCTTTCATCACTCATTTTCATTCCCTTTTGGCGGCAGCCCTGATGTGGCCCTTTGCGGTCGGCTGGGCTATAAGCAACATTATCTTATCTCCCTTTTGGCGGTCTCTTTGAGCATCAAGCCTCCAAATTCTTCATCATAGATAGCTTCCTAAATCAGCCAGGATTTGGCTCAGATGTTAGCTCTGGCATTTGATATTTTTGTTGTTGTTTTATGTCAAATGTTAATCAGATAAGTTGAGAAATATGGACGTGCCAAGAGAAGACAGTGCGCAGAGATTTCCAGCACATACGCGACACACACCTGTAGAACATGAAAATACATGCACACAGTATTCATTAGGACTTGCAATATAAATGCAAACAAAAGAAAAAGAAGAAGATATAGATTTTTAAAATCTGAAATTTTGTAGAGTCAAAACTTTCCAGAATTTTTTGTTTTGTTTTTGGTTAATCAAAGAAAATAGCATGTAAACAGAAGAGCGGGACAGAAAGAAACGACATCCCTTTGAATGACGTGTGTGTTTTGTGTGTGTGTTTCAGATTCTGAACTGCGTGTACGCTGGTCTCGGAGCTCTGGTGTTCAGTCTGGTGAGTGTGCTCTCTTTGATGGCTGCACTTGTTACGAAAATCAAACATCCCCGAAAATGGCATGTGACAGCTTCGATCTGTTCTTCTCTCTCTTCTCCTTCTCTCTGTGGGGAGTCGCTGGGGCACCAGAGAACAACAGTTCACCAGGCTTCTCCGGCGCCGTCAGAGGAGCGCCAAGGCCTGGGCTCCTTCAGACGTTTTCCCCGTCCACTGTGCAGTGTTGTCAGTCCATCATTTTTCCCGTCTTCCCCTTTGTTTCCCTCTTTCAGCAGTTTCTTGGGGGGTTGTTTTAGCACATCCTTGGTGTGAAACGTCGCCACGTTATCAGGATTTCCCCCCCAGAAATAAAATGGGGAGAACAGGAGCGACCTTCATGAATGAATAATGATGATGAACTGTTGTGTCTTTCAGTTCCTGATCTACGACACGCAGATGATCATGGGCGGCAGGAAGATCGAACTGTCCCCCGAAGAGTACATCTACGGCGCTCTGCAGCTCTACATTGACGTCGTCTACATCTTCCTCTTCCTGCTCGCCCTCTTCGGCAAGAGCAACTAGAGGGGCGGCTTGGCAGTGGACGACAGTCGTCAGAGTTCTCTCCCTTCGTCAGAAGGAAGGAGGCGGTTTTTTGGTCGCTGGCGGTGGGGTTGGAGACTGCGCTGATCACTTAACATGGCTTCTTTTTCCTCCCTCGCGTGGAACTGGTTTCTGCTTTTCTTGGAGTGATGATGACTCTGTATGAGTTGTCACGCAAAGACTTTGAGATGGAGGAGGGCCTTGTTTTTCTTTTTGTTTTTTTTTCTAGTTTGTTTGATAGGAACCTTGAGACACGTATTCAAGATAACGTGCAGTGTGTGTATGTATGTATGTATTTAAAGTAATCCTTGGGGTAGTAAGGAAACCTCTTTCTTTCCTGACTTTCTACATACAAGTAAAGGTCTGTGATTAAGACCCTTGAAATGGATGCTCTCTCTCTTTTTTGAAGACATGGGTTTTTTTTTAAGGCACATTTTTCTCTTTGCCTGTGAAGGTTGGATTTCCTGACCAGCAAACACTCATTCCTTGAAAAGACCCAGTCTTTGCAGGCTTCTGGAGAGAGTCATGGACAGGTCCTCAGCAATGATTTAGTTTGTGGGGGGTGAGGAGGGTGGGTGGGAGGTGGAGGAAAGAGAGAGGCTGACTGAGGGGAAAGAACAAACAAGTCGGGTAACTCTTGCTCCCACAATGAAATGATTGCAGGCCCATGACTCCGAATGAATGCTGCTCACGACACCAAATCACCTAGACCCAAATCACCATGACACCAAATCACCTAGATAAATATGTTACAGGATGTCCCTTTGTTCTGTGTGACCATTTCTGCTGGGCAGTTCAGTGTCGTAAGCAGCATTTTTTTTTTTTTTTTTTTAAGTTCTAGGCCTGTCATTATTTCATCATTGGTGCAAGAGTTACCTTACTTGTGTGGTATTTATTGTTCCGTGACTCATTTATGATTTCCTTTCAGGCTGAGGGGTTCTTTGTTATCTCAAGTTCCCCCCCCCCCCCCCCCCCCCCTTCTCTTCCCTCTATCCTCCCCCTCTCCCAGAGTCGAGAGTGGAAGCAGGTTGTTTCTGTCATATATGGGCAGCTGTCGTGCTTTCCAGGAGCATAATCTCCAGGTTAGGGTGACCAATATCATACCACACTCTTTTCTGTTTCCCCTCTTTTTCTTGTTGTGTATGTACATATGATCTAATATAATGTATATTACTGGTGTTGGTAAAGTTGTTGTTTTTTTGTAGATTTTTCAGCATAATGTCATTTTTTGTGTGATGCTTGTGTCTTTTTTTTTTAACATGTATAAACTGTGAACAATAATTGAGATTTTTTTCTTTTCATGTTTCATATTTTGTCTGATTTAATGTTTGATGTCTTAGAGAGCACCGGAGGTTAAAAAAAAAAAGGAAAACAAAGTTCCAGGTGTTTATAGAAAGGAGGAGAAAGTGCTTGCTCTTTATACAGTCGTGGGTGCATTCAGTCAATGTGAATTGTAACTTTCAGTTCGAATTTTTTTTTTTTTTCTTTTTTTTTTTTACTTCATGTATCATCATTCAGTCCATGTTTCTTCCTATTTGGTGTCATCTTGGTCAGCTCATCTTTTTTTCTGACTTTTTCTCAATTAATGTGAATCATTCTGTCTGCTCGAATGTTGACGCTTTTTACAGTAGGTGTCGCTGACCCAAACGCTGATTTTTCCCTCGTCTGTCATTCAGCCGATGTTTTCTTCTAGTCCATGTGTCATTCAAATGATGTCGTCAGACTTTAGGGGGGGGAGGCCCACTACCACACTCCCTTTTTCCTGTGCCTTTGAGCTTTGATGGGAACGTAAGGTGCTGCAGCAGCAGCTCAGTACCCAGAGTGTAAGCAGGAAGAGCAGACACTATGGTTTGTGTCTTGGTCAGCGGCGACGTCGGGGAAAAAGAAAAGAGTTGGACTTGGGTCAGTGGCGACGTTGGGGAGAGGGAAAAAAAAGAGTTGGACTTTGGTAAATGGGGACATTGGGAAAAAAAAAGAGTTGTCCGTTGGTACTTCACTGATCGGCTTAACAATGTGGGGGCTGTGGCGCACAACTGCTGGGGTTTGGCAGTTCCCGTAGTCGCCATTCAGGGGACGCAAGTCAGTGCTACAAAGTCTTCAGGCAAGAAGCTTCCCAGTAACATGGGGAAAACGTAAAGGAAGGTTGTTCGTGTCGTCTGACGCGTTTCTCAATGTGAAATCGGTGACTTTTTGGGGCAGCTGCTTTTTCACTGACCATTCTTTCTTCTTCTTCTTCTTCCTTCTTCTTCTTCTTCTTTTCTCTCTCTCTCTCTCTCTCTCTCTCTGTCCTCTTCTCTTTCTTTCTCTCCTTTCTCTCTCTCCCCTCTCTCTCTCTCTTTCTTTCTCTCCTCTTCTCTCTCTCTTCTCTCTCTCTCTCTCTCTCTCTCTCTCTTCTCTCTCTCTCTCTCTTCTCTTTCTTTCTCTCCTCTTCTCTCTCTTTTTCTTCTCTCCTCTCTTTTTTTCTCTCTCTCCCCCCCTCACATCTCTCTCTCTTCCTCTTTCTCTCTCTGTGCTATCTGTACATGAGCGCGTGCATGTTTGATTACATGCACACTTGTACGCACAGGCAGCTAAGCATACACAGGATTGACGTAGGATGCATGAAAACTTGTCAGCAGTGATAGGTGATGACATGCTCACAGCACCGCGACGCACGCCTGCCTTGTACACGTCCCTGCCACGTACAGTCATGCTTATGTGCACAAAAACTCATCACACTCACACATGTGCATGCATGCGCGCGCGCTCACGCACGCACGCACGCACGCACGCATGCACGCACACACACACACACACACACACACACACACACACACACACACACACACACACACACACACGGACAAACGCATACACACAGGGTTATTTACCTGTAAGTTTCTTGTACACATTGGGTTGAACCACTTCCATGGGTCACAGGTGTATGCGACAGTGACATCAAAAGTGCCTATCAGACTGTCCAGGCATTGTCCACTATCATGTGAACGTGCAGGGGCCTTGAACACATCGTTTCCATCTGAACGTTGTCAGCGTAGTGATCTAGACGGCCATTTCACTTCACTGTAACTCTGTTACCCCTTTCAGTGTTTCTTTTCTCTCTGTCTTTATTAACTCTTTCATTCCTACTTTTCTATGAACCATTACTTCCTCTTGTTCCTAGATTCTTATAATATGAGTATTCCCTTCATTCCTGGATTTAGAAAGAAAAAAAAAAAGGTAAATGAGAACTGCCACGTGTGCAGTAGCAAACCGGCCAGAATAGAGCGGCGACCACTTTCCCCACTGTAGGGGCCGTCTGGCATCCATTCCATTCATAAACACTGCCCTGGTCGTTTCTGTGGCAGCAGCATGTTCTGCATTATATTTTTTTTACACATTAAAAAAAAACCCAACTCATTCCACTAATCGGGCATACACAAGTGATAGGACTCGTCACGCCCAAACAGAGGTCAGATGTCATTATCCGTTCAAATCTAGCACATTTAATCCTTCTGTACATACATCCTAAGTACAGGGAGAACAATTTTTAAAGCGTTTTCCTTTTTTTTTGTATTGTGTGCTGCTTTGAATAAATGAATTTCAAAATTATTGCAAGCTTTCCTTCTGTTATTTTTCCCCCCAACTCCTTGAGCCAGTGAAGTAATGTTACAGTGAGGCAGGTTTTTGTGTGGAATCAAAGAAGTGGACAGTCTTAGCAAATAGCTCTAAAAGTATAAAACACACACACAAAAAAATGTGTAAGTCGACCTAGCTGCAAAAAAAAGAAGTAGTATTTGACTCTTACGCAGTCAAGTTTTACTTGCACATGATCAAAAGTATAATTACACAACCTGTCTGAATAGGAAGCACTGATTTAAGTGATGAATTACGTGTTTGACTCAAATTTATCAAGGAACACTGAGTCTCAACATTTCAAAAAATGCAGGAATTGAATATGTTATAGAAAAATTGTGTTTCTGTGACTTGATCCATTTTCATCAGTGGTCCCATATGACAACAGTTTGACTAGAGCAGCCCTGATCTCGCGACTGAAACATACCAGGTTGGGAAGGCTGCTGTGTTAGGGCGAAAGGGTTAATGTGGGCTGAAAAACGAAGCAGGTGTGCTAGGGGCCTCAACATAGTCAGGTGTGTCAGGGCCAAAAGGGTTAATGTGGGCTGAAAAACGAAGCAGGTGTGCTAGGGGCCTCAACACAGTCAGGTGTGTCAGGGCCGAAAGGGTTAATGCGGGCTGAAAAACGAAGCAGGTGTGCTAGGGGCCTCAACATAGTCAGGTGTGTCAGGGCCGAAAGGGTTAATGTGGGCTGAAAAATGAAGCAGGTGTGCTAGGGGCCTCAACACAGTCAGGTGTGTCAGGACCGAAAGGGTTAATGCGGGCTGAAAAACGAAGCAGGTGTGCTAGGGGCCTCAACACAGTCAGGTGTGTCAGGGCCGAAAGGGTTAATGTGGGCTGAAAAACGAAGAAGGTGTGCTAGGGGCCTCAACACAGTCAGGTGTGTCAGGGCCGAAAGGGTTAATGTGGGCTGAAAAACGAAGCAGGTGTGCTAGGGGCCTCAACATAGTCAGGTGTGTCAGGGCCGAAAGGGTTAATGTGGGCTGAAAAACGAAGCAGGTGTGCTAGGGGCCTCAACATAGTCAGGTGTGTCAGGGCCGAAAGGGTTAATGTGGGCTGAAAAACGAAGCAGGTGTGCTAGGGGCCTCAACACAGTCAGGTGTGTCAGGGCCGAAAGGGTTAATGTGGGCTGAAAAACGAAGAAGGTGTGCTAGGGGCCTCAACACAGTCAGGTGTGTCAGGGCTGAAAGGGTTAATGTGGGCTGAAAAACGAAGCAGGTGTGCTAGGGGCCTCAACATAGTCAGGTGTGTCAGGGCCGAAAGGGTTAATGTGGGCTGAAAAACGAAGCAGGTGTGCTAGGGGCTTCAACATAGTCAGGTGTGTCAGGGCCGAAAGGATTAATGTGGGCTGAAAAACGAAGCAGGTGTGCTAGGGGGCCTCAACATGGTCAAGTTTCTCTCCGCCCAAAGGCTCTCAGCAGTCCTGTTATGAATTAACCCATTTTACCCACAGCTGTGTCGTGTTTGAATATTCCACTCCAGGACAGGTTTTTGGGGTTCCTGTGTGAGACAAACTTGTGTGGTCAGCTTAGCCATAAAAAACAGCAGAGCATTGAATGAGGTGATATCAGAAAGAAGTGTACAGACTTCATGCGCGTCTTGCAAGAAGTCGGTCCCGAAATTGCCGACACAGTGGGCTGGGCTGGCTACAGACCATGTTGATTGTTCTTTCTTCAGTGTGATGCAAGGCGCTCTTTGACATAGATAATGTGATATATGAGCACTTCAAGCAAATGGCACAGTTCGTGTGTAAATGATGTGCACTTTTGTGTTGAAATGGTCCACGGTCATGCATACTGTACATTGTAGTGTGGTGTGACTGCATCGTCTCAGCAGTTTTGTACATGGGAAGTTTGGATCCAGTTACCCTGGCGGGAAGGTCATCAAAGTCATTCACACGTCTTTCTTTCTGTTGTCTGTCTGCGTATGATTTTGTTTGCTTGTCGCGGTGGAACTGTTAACAGGCGGAAAGGAAAACTTGGACAAGCGGTGCCAGGGACAGTTAACTCCCTTGTTTCTTTGACGTGTACTCTGTGAATGCTACAGACAGCACCCTGATGTATTTGTCCGGCATGAAAGACTAGCTTTTGGACCACTACTTCAGGTCGACTAAAGAAGAGGGGGGGGGGGGGGGTGTGCTAAAACAACAGCAGCTACAGCAACAACAAAGACAACAACAGCAAAAACAACAACACCAAGAATTGAACCACAGATGGTGAATTTTGTCAGAACGGAGTTGGAGGACTTGAATCATTGTCAGTGTTATGCTAGTTGAAGGGACACAACAGATGAGGGAGAAACAGCATTGTAGTTTTAAAGTGACAAAGGATGGTAAATTGCAGTATCTTAGCTGCTAACCTTAATGCTTTTTTTTTTTTTCAATTTCTTACTTTAAAAAAAAAAAAATTGCAGTCCCAGTGTGAATAATTCATTATGCTGATTTCTTTTTTTTTTTTAAAAGAAGAAACATCGGCGTTTGTTTGTTTCAGTTCTGTTTGTGTTTTAATCTGACTGAGGTTTTTGAGCAAGAGTGAGTTCCCACAATGGAAAGATCCAGCAGAGATCACACCCTCTCAAGGCATGCTTCACCCTGCTGTCTTTGGTGTTCTCAGTTTTGCGGATTGGACCGGCATAAAAAAGTGAGGTAGAAGAGCGTCGAAGGAACGGTAATTCCTGGCGGCACAGACGTTTGACTCTGTGCATTTTTGTTTGTTTGTGTTTAATATGTACTTGTTGAAAATTATATCAACAGCAATACAGGAATGATAGGAAGGCATGATATGCATGATTGTTTTGAGAGGGGGGGGGGGGGGGAGGGGAGTGTGGAGGATGGGAGTGCTCATCATGGTTTTTTTAATAAGAAATTTTACTAACAGCAATACAAGGTTAAAAAGGGTCTGACTGAATCGCATCCTAAGCCCCCTACTTCTGTTTAGCTCTGATCTGCATTACTGTCAAACCTCCAATGAAAAGCCTCCAAAGAGATGCTTTTTTCCCTTTGACATTCATTTTTTGTTTGTTTTTAGTTGTTTTTCTTTTCCAAGTAAGTTAACCTCCCTGAAAAGACTCATTTTTCATTTGAAGTCTTGATACATTTTTTTTTTTTCCTGTTGTACATTTATTTATCTCCCTATAGATTCCCTCCCTTTAATTCTTTCCCAACGGGCGTGGCAGCACAACGTCACTTCCCTTCCGCCGCGTGCTCCGCATGTACTTACAACCGCTGCAGACGCATGATTTTCGCACTTTTTATTTTATTTTGCCACCCCTAATATAAATGCAACAACCTATTGTTACATATCAACGGAAAGGATAAAACGTGAACTTTGTAATTAGCATACACTTAAATACATTTTTAGGTAAAATAGCAAAACACAACAGTTATGGAAATAACATTACTAAACATAGGAGAACACAATCATGTTTTACGGGTCTCTTTGTTCAGACTACTCTGGATCACAAATGTCATCGCTTGTGCATGCAAACTTGAATCTTTCCAATGGTTTGAACCCTGTTCTAAATATTTAGGGCAGCTGCATCCCTTGGATTGTAGACGAGAGAACAGGAGACTTTTTTTTCTAGTGGTGATGGAACATCGCTATGGCTCATCCAGGAGTACGGCATTGTTGCCGTAACCATGGAACGGTCCGTTGTGAGCGGGCCGACTGAGTTGCCGTAACTATCGCACGGTGTGTTGCAAAAAAGTTACAGATTTGCTCGTCTGGAACATTGTTGTCTTTGTCTCTACTGGATTTACCTCCCCTCTCAGACTCTTGTCTCCCCCTTCCCTCCTCTCTCTCTCTCTCTCTCTTTTCTTTCTGGCTCAGTCCAGACTTCTTTCTTCCCTTTATCTTTTTTTCTTTAAATACGGATTTCCGGAAGTTCTTAAGGAAAAGTTCTGTTGTCGTCTAATTACTTGCCACCTGTTATTGGATTATTGAGGTGAATGGCTTTCAACAGAACTGCTTTGGTTTGGCTAAAGGTTATACCGGTTTCCTTTTGGCCGCAAAATGGAGAGAAAAAAAGGTGATACTGTTTATGAAGAATAATTTTACACAGACTGTTGCTTAAATTCTTTTTTTTGTTTTTAATTTTGTGACTCAAGTGCACAATTGTTTATTTGTGGATTTGATCAGTTTGTTTGTTGGTTTTTCTGTCGGTGAGGAATCGTTTCCAGCATCCAGATTTTGCTTGACGGGGTTGCCCAAGTTGTTCATGTTACAAACAGTGAGATAACTGTGTGATAAAAATGCTTACAAATGTCTACGGGGAAGTTGTGTGTTGGCAATGCAGTCCCGGAGGACAATGCTTGATGCGCCAAGTGAGGTTTCTCCTAGGGTCGTGAACAGCACCTGGTGTGGCTGTGCAACCCAGTTCTGGAGTGACAGTCTCTGTTGCAGTTGGTGCAGATGAAGCAGGACGACTGGGAAGAAGCAGAGGCTGCTCGCTGTTTGCGGCGTGCTCGTTTCTCTGCTGCCTGCTGCGTTCTCTCCTCCTCCGCTCGTCTGATTCCTCTCTGCACCTGTAGTAGTAGTAGTCCCTGGTAATTAAGAGACAAAAAAAAAATCAAGTGAAGAAGCAAAGTCAGTGCAGTAAATGCTCCCTGTGTGGCTGACAACAATGTGACATCAACTCAACTCCTTCACTTTCACACAAGATTTCTGCAAAGCTGCCCCCTTCTCTCCCCCCCCCACCCCCCCCCCCCCCACCCCAGACTCTTCTCTTTTCCTGCAACCATTTCTTTTTCAACCAGATGTCCCCCCCCCCCCCCCCTGCCCCCCCCCCCCCCCCCCCCCCCCCCCCCCCCCCCCCCCCCCCCCCCCCCCCCCCCCCCCCCCTTACCCACCCTCTACCTCTCCATTTCAGCACGTAATCTCTTTCAACCCTGCTGAACAAAGTTTTTGGTAAGTGGATTTCTGTTTTAGGAGTGGTCCATAACTTGGAAGAAAACAAAAAAAAAAAAGAAGAAAAAAACTCCCATTCTCTTGCACCCACCCTTCCCTTTCATCCTTTTTTTCTTTTTTCTTTCTTTCTTTTTCTTTTTTTTTTTTTTTTTTTTGATGAAGGTGATCCACTTGTGCCCCCACAAAGTGTTAGTGAAGGTTACTTCACTGTTGGGTGTTTAGGATCTGGAGCTGTGGTCATACACAGCTGAGCATGATGATGT
Organism: Conus ventricosus; assembly: GCA_018398815.1. NCBI lineage: Eukaryota > Metazoa > Mollusca > Gastropoda > Neogastropoda > Conidae > Conus > Conus ventricosus. The sequence goes on along the minus strand of CM031627.1, from coordinate 40,304,958 downwards.
TGTCCTGTGGGGATTTTAACAGGCTGTGCCCGCCTTGGCTTAAGGCTGTGTCAGGACAATTGACAAAGGTCAGAACACCAAGGCTACATCAAAATGTTGTTATGCTCTGCATAGTTATGGGGGATTGTCTTCAGTCGTGACAAGCTCCTAGCATAACACCATCAGTCTCCAAAATCCCCAAAGTCGGAGTGTGGCTGCCCACGTGGCAGGGTAATCAAAAACGGTCACACACGTAATGTTCTCATCCATAGCTGATGCATTTGTACCATAGTGTTCAAGTACTTCGGCTGTTTGGATGATCCCTGAGTCTTTTAGCCAGGGTACGACAGCAACAACAACAGGCTGTATCTGTACTGGGAGTGCCTCGGGCAACTAGGTTAGACATTGAAAAAAAAAAGAACCCACTTCTAGGTTAGACTTTGAAAAAAAAACAACCCCACTTCTTTGTGGTGTAAGGATCAGTGTACAGAAGAGGACAGTCTACGACAAAATGATCATGATCATTGATTTTTGTTTTTGTTTTGTTTAAGGAGAATTGTACATGGGAGAAAAACATGATCATGAAAAGAAATCATCAGAACTGTGGATGGGGTCGTTGAAAACTGACTGTAGTTGCAGAATTGATCAGGAATCGGAGAGTGGATGATGAGTAGCCGGCCGCTTCTGATTGTCACTCCTCTTGTCAGTGTGGCTTTCATGTTCTGGGGGTATCTCTCACTCTGCTCTGTCCTGTCCTGTCTGCTGTCTCTGTCTCTGTCTGCGCCTGTCTCTGTCTCTGTCTCTGTTGCCTGTCTCTTTCTTTGTCTGCTGCTCTCTTTGCCTTTGTTTTCATGATCTATCGTGCATGCTGTTGTTTTTTGTGATTTCAGCTTCTTCAGGTTACAGGAGAACGAAATGTGAAAGACCTTCTTTAGAAATCTGTTTACTTCATTGCTCAGTAACTGGGGTGTTGTTTTTTTTTTTTCTTTAACAGTTGAATTTGCGACTTAAGACTCTCAGAAGGAAGAAGACACTCTCATTTGAGGACAGATTTTTCCGGAAGTTCTTTTTTTAATTTGCATCTTTGTTAGATTTTTTTCCCAGTTAGAATTCCCTCCCTGTTGCGACTTTTTTTTTTTTTCCATTTTGAAAGATTTTTAAAAGATGGTTGCTGTTGTGGTCTGTACAAGATTCAGCTCACAATAAACCGCCTTTTCCCCCTTTGGAGACCTCATTTTTCAGGAGTTTGGGAAGAACTGTTCTTTCTATGATTTTTGTATTGAATTTATTTATATGCTTCTTTGACTCTTTTGGTGTACTTATGCATTTGTGTTTGTTTGTGTTCCAAGAGTAGCATGTAGGAATCGCTTCGTTACAATGGTAGTGTATTAACGTGTTTTTGTTGGTGTTTCAAAATCGTGGTGTGGTGGCTTCGTTGCATGGGGGTCTCAGTTGTGTCGTGTTCTGGATGGGATGGGGAAGGAGGAGCTTACATTGGGAGGAGGGGTGTAGGAGGGGGGGGGGGGGGGGGGGGTGTCAGAGATGGGATGTGCCTGCAAAATGCAGATTGTTTTTATGCTGTACATACCCTCACTGCCTGTAGTGGCTGTACTTAGTCATGACTGGCATGATGTCAGCAGCAGTGTTACTCCCGTGGTTGACGGACCGTTACCATGGGCACAAAACACGTTGACTCCACCTGGTGTCATGGGAGACCGTAGGAAGGTCGAAGCGTTGAGATCGTCCAGCGTTTGACTTAATTGATGAAAATACTCCGAGAATCGTTCCAGGGCGACGACAGCACTCCCCCCAGGGGACTCGGTTCTAGGCTGACCCTTTCAGCCGGGTCCATGCCATTCCCGCTGTCTTCAGCCTGGAATCTGTGCATCAACAACAACCTTCCAACCTACAGCTGCCGCCCTTTATTCCCATGGCTGCCAGAAACTAGGGGATTTTTGTTAAAAAAGGAAACAAAACGGACGGGGGAAAAAAGTGAAAAAAGGGCGAGAAACAAAAAGAAAGAAAAAAAAGAAATTGAAGTCAGTTGCAAAATCAAGACAAATATCCCAGTGGAGCCATGATATTTCTGATTTGTAAACGATGTATATGAGCCGGTTGTGTTTGAAACCGATGTTTGTAGGGTTCAATCATGTATCAGTAACGGCGTCACGACGATTCGATGCTTGCTTCCAATACCAGTTTTGGACAAACAAAACTTGTTTGAAATTTAGGAGGGCAGTGAAATTCATGATATTTATTATCGTTAATTTTGCAAAGGGTGGATAACCACCATGAAGAGAAGGAAATTTTTTTTTATTTGAATAAACAAACAAACCCAGGAATGTAATAAATCTGCGCAGGTTGTACAGGTGTTATCGGTAGATGACAATAAAGCAGAAGGCAATAAATCTGTGCAGTTTGTACAGGGTAGATGACAAAAAGCAGAATTACTTCAGATATTACATGTTCAGAAATCTTTGCACAGGAAACTGATACGTAATTGAATATAAAAAGAAAAAAACAAAAAAAGAAAGAAAACCTGAAACGATAGGAGTTCTTGTGAATGCATGCAAGAATAGCGATTTTCCTAAAATAGATTATGTCTGAAATTAAATCATGAATCATGTGATATCAAATAGACACACACACACCACGCACGCATGCACACGCACGCACGCATGCACTCAACACACATACACACCACACACCACCACACACACACACACACACACACACACACCCCAACACACACACCAACACACACACCAATTGCCTTCCTTAAATATATCAGACTTCACTCCACTACTTTGTACATCTTGTTATTTTTTTGCTCTTCCAGCTTGGCTTACTTCCCTTTCCTCAAAGTACATTTACCTCATCGTTGTCAATCAATGCGCCGCTTTAAACTGCTCTGTTAATTCCAGCATGACACTGACCTCCACAGTACTTTTGTCATGGAAACTCCTGACCCTCTTGTCATTCTTACATTAAAAAGATATACAGAGCAGATTCCAAGCTATACGACATCTGTTTGTCATATGGGTTTTTTGTTGTGTGTGTGAGCCAATTCCACAAAGTGTAGCTTGTGTTTGCAGTGTTGTTAATCTTTGTGAGTCTATTCCAAGGGAAAAAATCATCTGCATTGCAGGAAAATTGACCAGGAACTTACCTCAAAGACACACACACACACACACACACCACACACACACACACACACACACACACACACACACAACACACACACACTTGCACCAAACCTTGAACGCTCGCATGATCACATGGTGTGTGACTGTTGGCTGAAAATGGAGCGTATGATGTAGTCGCCCCCTGACAGTGGAGACAGCCGTGGTCCAGAGTGAAAGGTTTGCAGACTTATTCTCTCTGCCAGCGCTAGACTGACCGCCTGACAAACAGCTACCTCCCCTATTTTGAGATTTGATTGGGGTGGGGGGGGGGGGGGGGGGGGGGGGGGGGAGTTGTGGGGCTCTTTAGGGGAAGGTTCCACCACAGCCAAGAGGGCCCTGTGGTCAAAGCGTTTGCCTGGGGAGCTGACGGCTTTGAGTTTGAACCTCTTGGGGTTGGATTATAATGAGTGAAAACCTCAATGTCTACCAGCAATAAATGGCATGGTTGCCAACTCTCGCAAACTTTTCTGCTATTTTAATGATTTAACAGTTATTTCCAAAATCCTGAATAAAGGGGAGGGGGGGGGGGGGGGAAGGAATCCAGAATTTATAAAATTGGGGAGGGATCATTTTTTAATAAATTTGATAAAGTATTGCCAAATGAAAACCTAAAATGATGTTACATGGATATTGGTAGTTGTATACATAGATATATAAACAGAAAATGCATTTTCTTTTTAAAGCTTCATTTATCAACCGAAACATAAAGGATTAGAAAGTGCGTTCAGCTGAAAGCGGAACAGCCCTCTCTTCAAGTACGAAATGGATACTTGATTCAGATCAGAGAAGGTGTTAAGGCAGGGAAGGAGAGGGACGGGTTCAGCCTTTCCATTCATGCCGTATCCCAGACTCGGTGAACCTCTAACAGTTCACAGTCCCTACGTCCATTAGGTTTCGGGACGTTGACCTTTGCCCTTGACCACAGCCAGCCTGATGCAGCCAGCAGGACGTCTGTGTGCCACAGGCGGGGACTCCAGTGGGGTAGGGGGCCCTGAGGTTCTGGAAGAAGTTTTGCTGTTCCCCTTTCTGTTCCCCTCCCCTCCCTACACAACAGTTTTCCAGCCACGGAAGATCTGTGAAAGCACTCACCTCCTTGTCGTCGATGAAGTGATCCATCGCCTCTTCTCCTCCCTTCCCGTCCCCTCCCCACTTTGCTTGGTCACATGCGCATGTATATTTGCACAAACACACACACACACACAACACGCACACACACACACACACACTTCAGATTGCAATGGCTTTCACCCAAAGTTCGTAGAAGATTGCTGCACATTGCTTCACTTGGATTTGCATGACTTAATGAAAATGGGCTTGGTGAACTCACACAATCGAGGCAAGTTTCGTTGAAAAGGATAACGCCAGACCACAATTCTCCACAGTGCCTGCTGAGCTTTCATTCCGAAACCTTTGTGGCTAGAAGAAAATTGAAATATCAAATCAAAGTGCTCATATCCTGTCAGCATTACGTGAATATAAGATTTCACTGGGGGGGGGGGGGGGGGGGGGGAAGGGATGATAGGTGTTCTTTGAAGTTCTTTGTTGGAGAAGAAAAGGGTGATAATATATTCTGTACGTCTTTTTTTTTTTTTTTTTTTTGATCAAGTCATTTTGATTTCAAAAGTGTATGAAAATGTTAATTTGATACAAATAAGGTTGCGGCTGTTCAGAGTTTTATGTTTGTTTATCTCTTGTTTTTTTTTTTTTTTGTAGCTCCATTATGAGGTGTGACTGTGAACAGAAAACTAATGAAACTGAGCCTACATGAATTTTAAATGTGATTAATAGCGAACTACACAAGAAAACACAGTGTTTTGTCTTGTGATTCGTTTGTCCATGTTTTCTTGGCGGTTTGCTATTAATCACATTTAAAATTTGTTTAGATTTCCACCTGCACTCCCTCCCCTTTGCAACTGATCAAACGTATTTGATTTAAAATGCAACAGATCAGGTTAAATCTTACTGTTTGAAATTACACTCATGTAACGAGAACAAATTTGGTTTTATAATTGTTATATAATTTGCCGTCGTCGTTTTATTCCCAAGTTTGGCACAGACTTGGTCACATTATTGCTTCTTGAGAGTGGTGTTGTATATCTCTGATGGATCCTATGCTTTCTTGGCCGTTTCTCTGTGTGTGTGTGTGTGGTGTATCTTTTTTTGTAATTTTTTTCTAATGTATACATTCTCTGTGCCTGGATTTTGCCTGGATTAACCTGTTATTGTCTTTGAGTGTTAATGTCATACAGAGGCTTCAAATGCATAGAAAATGAGAAGAAAACCTGGCCCGCTGGCCCGCTGGCCCTCAATTGACTAACAGGGATTGGAGCAAACATCAGAATCCAATCCAGAGAAAATGCACTACTTAAAAAGGCAGATTTCTCTTTACGGGGGGACGGAGACACGAGTAGTAAGAATTATACATTACTTTGCTCACCTCCTTTCTACTCTTGTGGCAGTCCCTCGAATCTGTCTTTTATAGATGTGTGTGTGTGTGTGGTGTGTATGTTTTTTTTTTCTCTTTTTTTGACCAGGATGGATTCTAATATTAGCTCTACTCTTTGCCTGAAAAATAAAGGCATGAAGCGACTATCATCATTTCCATATTCGGGCATGACTGGCATCAAATTGTGAGCCTTTTGTGGAGAGGTGTCCAGTGTTTTAAAACTGGGATTTTCATGTCTGAATCATGAATGGATGCCTGTAAGTGTGCGCAACATGTATGTATTATCACGTACACAAAAATTCTAGAAATGAGAACAATCAGCGAGGAAAGTGGTTAGATGTGAAACTGATCATTCATTCAGGTGTGCCATGTGTTATTTGGTTGGTTTGGTGCTGTGTGTGTGTTTACTTTCAGGTTATTCTGTATTTTTCCTGTTGCCCAGTACAGACCAAGGAAGGAGCAATTTTGGGTAGTCAAAATTTCTTTTTTCTGCAAGCAATTTGAGTTGTTTTTTTATTTTTTTTATTTATATCGATTGGCAGGAATTTCCAGAAATATATGTTGCGCTGTACAGTTTGCCGAGTATTGTAAAACTTGCTTATCGTTGATGTCCACTGATGGAGGATTTACCTGTAGTGAGGTGAACAGTCTCCTTTTCACGACCAATGATCTG
>CM031627.1:40294305-40297675 GCA_018398815.1 Conus ventricosus | reverse complement strand
TACTGGCTGTGCCTGAATATGAAATACTGGGAGTTTGGATCATGGTGCAGCTGAGCAAACACAAAACAGGTGTGAAGCGGGAGGGGTACTCGGGAGATAACCTGTGAATATTCTGGGGCAGGGGGAGGGTGGGGGGGGGGGGGGAGGGTCACCAAGATCAGGCTATGTACATGTCATGAATGACAGACTCCTGACTTCTGGGGAGAGGGAGGGGGAGGGGGGCAAAATCGTGGGTGGAGTTACAACCGATTGGAAGCAGAGAACATTTCCAAACACACGAGCCAGACTGGCGGGAAAGTACGAGCGAGTGGAATGAAAGCAGTGCATGTACTTACATCAACAGTGCCACCCTACAGGTGCAGCAGAAATGTGGATCAAAGATTTTGAAAGTTTGTTGCGTGATTGTGTTTAGCTGGTCACCGACTGATCAAGCTAACCCAACTGTACATTCAGCTATCGAAAATATTTTGCATACCATTCAGGAAAGGATAATTTTTTCTAAAAAAAAAAAAAAAACAAAACAACAACAAACAACAAAAAGAAAACGACAGCAACTACAACAACAACAGAAAGCAGTCCAATTAGAAACATCCTTTTTTACTTTTGCCCACTCAATACGATCACAAGATAACCCTGTAGCCTTGTCAGATATTTGGAGAAATCCATAAATACGCAGCTATTAATGTATTACCCACGTGGGTGCAAGTCGAGCGAAGCTACTGGCTTATAGCCTGGAAATTATATATAGAACATACTGGAAATTATACTACAGAACAATAGAACATATTGGAAATTATATATAGAACAAGTCAAATTTAATTATCTAAATTTGAATTGCCAAGTGCTGAAATCAATTATTAATGATAATCACAATATCAATATCAATGTACTAGTATTACTATTGCTACTTCGACGACAACATGAACATCTATACTACCACATCAACTTTACTATGCTACCACCACCACCACGTTATTATTACTATACTACTACTGCTACTACAACCACTACTACTACTGCTGCTAGTACTACTACTGCTACCATCACCACATTATATGTGTAAAGAAAAACTCAGAAATTGTAAGCACTCACTCACTCACAAAACACACACACACACACCCCACACACAAACACACACACCACACCACACACAAAACCACACACGCAGAGCAACAGCACACACACAGAAATATGAGGAAAAAAAATGCATGCGCCACAGATTTATTTACCAGGATTTTCGCCATAACCTAATACCGCTGGCATAGTTGGTTGAGGACCTGGGTACCCTGTCGATCAATACAGTCATGATTCAAACAGGTCAGCTTCACCTCTTTCCTTCTACTTCTCTTACGTATCTAATATGATGTGTGTTAATAATGCAGACGATCTTGCCATGATTATGTGTTGAGCATATTGATGATGATGGTAATGATTCAGGGCTCCCGATGATGTTTTGCTATGTACGCATTTTACGCACTGAAGTTCAAAGTTCACTCCTTTCATTGTGTGATGAAATTAAACCTTCTAAAATACAGCATGTGCCTTTCATCACTCGCCAGAAAAAAAAAAAGGGGAGATGGTGAGTTGTCTACCCATTGATAGAGGAAAACAGACAGAAATAATGAGATTCTTTGCTCCTGCAGCGATCGGTGCACGAGGCAAGGTTGTTGTTTTTTTATTTCTAGAATTTTCCACCCTTATCAGTAATGAGAAAAACAGGCGTTTTGTAATATTGTAGTCTGTTCAGCTTTTTATTATTTCTCAGTTTCACTGAAAACACCCAAACGCCTTTATGTTCAGTATGCTGATGGAAGTGGCAAATTCAACATTACCCAATGAAAAACATATTCAATAATCACCACGCACATTATCATATGGAACAGGCATCCAAAGAAATCCATGCGGTTCATATCAGTGCTATCATCCCACTTCCTGAACTTCCTTTGCCAGACGTATGTGGATAGTCCAACGACAAATTCTTACCGGAAAGTGAACTGTAGAAAAAGAAACATGTCACTGTTGTTGCTTCAATGAACAAGACCACTGGCCATTTTGCGCCGAACATGAGAAGATAAGTGGCTTCTGTTCTTCCTTTTCACTGTCCTAAATGTTGTTTGTTTTTTGCTGAAGAAGACCCAAGTGGTTGAAATGCATTGTGTTTTGTCTGTAATCTGTTGTCCGTATCATCTGGCGGAACTAATACTATGTCTTTTTGAAATTTGTTTCAAGACCACTGGTTCGAACAACAAGGGCAGATTCAAAACAGTTTGAGTGGTGAAGACTACAACAAACGATACATGCCATGGGCTGGAACTGGTAGAGAAAATCAGAGGAATATGAACACACAATCTCAACTTGCACACTGACCATGGCATGGACAAGTATGTGGCCTTCACGTTTGACATTTCTAGTCAGGGTGAAAACACCCTGTATGAACTGAGAACAGAGAACGAAGAAACTCGGTAAATTTTAATCAGATAGGGAGCCCTGTCACTCATATAAAAATGAGATGCATCATTTTGTCTGAAATTCTGAGTAAACATCTTACTTAGGTTACATAAATTCACAAATATACGCACAAATGTACTCGGATACAATGATGAATACTCAAAGATACGTGCATACACGACTTTTGTTACAAAAATATCATCACAATGTATAATTCCCCACGTTCTATTATATAATTTATCACCATCATCAAGCACACACATACTGTGCACACATATGATCTGCACAATATTATGTACATAAACAATCTTGCACTGCATATCTCATGAGGACTCAATGTTTGTTTGGCAAACCACATGAGGAAAGTCAAAATGATGTAAAGCTGACTTACTTTCATTACTATATCTGAAAAAATGTCAAAGCCTTCTGATCACTGGATTTTTTTTTCTTCCTTTTTCCCGTTTAAAGAGCAGACTCTGGGAATGCTGTCTTAAGGATGAAAAAAGTGTGTAACAACACATCCTGGCACACGGAAACCATGTCGGTTGTGTAAGCTTGTGAGCACCCTGTACAGTTAACGGAAGGAAGTCCTCATTAAGACAGCAAGGTAAATACGCACACAAAAACACATTCACACACTTACCCGTAGGATAATTCGTGGCAGAGTCGTAGGCCGGAGGAGGATGATTGGGCTGTGCCATTATGATTCACTTGGCAAACACAGCAACGACAGCCAATGACGATGTCAGCGACAGTAACTCCCGAGGGTAACAGCAAACCCTCTTGGTCTCAAATGTTTGAACACTTAGTCCTGATCCGAAGTTTGACAGGTTAGGATGCTGTCTCCGCTCTAGCCTACACATAAAGCAGACATAGACATCAGATGTGAGATGTCGAGCCGTCTACCTCCAACTTATGACGA
>CM031627.1:40279305-40291805 GCA_018398815.1 Conus ventricosus | reverse complement strand
GCCACACTAAAATCTTTTATGCTGCTATTTTGCAACATTTTTAAACCAACCAATCATGAAGAGACTGATGAGATGAAGTGTGGTTGTGAGATTAACTTGCATTAACTATTCTCTAAAGACAACCGTACAAAACAAGAGATCATACTTAAAAATAAACAAACAAAAAAAAGGGGGAAAAGGAATGTCACAAAATGAAAGTTCAAGCCTTCACTTCTATCCAGTATTTGTATTTAATTTTTTTTTTTTTTTAAACACAAAACCTTTCACCCTCTGATTTCGTATTGGAAAGAAAGATTCTTTTTTTTACATCAATACACCAGGATGTCCCTAATCTGACTTCTGTTTTTTTCTTCCTAAATAACTGCAAAAAAATAAAAATTGATGAAAACAAATCAATCATGAGCAAACTTCCGACACTAACATCGACCCTTCCACAATCAAACACAAAGAGGAAAAAGCTTTAATATGATGCAGACAGAGAAGAAAAAGCTTTTAATATGATGCTGACAGAGAGGAAAAAGCTTTAACTCTCAACAGTTTTTAAGATTTTTGTATGACGAATGTTCTTTTTTTCTTAACATTCCAGGCATTATTTCTAAAATAATAACATTTTTGTGATGAATGCGTCTATTTCGGGTTTTTTAGGTGATACATTGCTTCAGATAACAAAAATGTTGTTTAAAATACCATAATTCCGGGAAGAAAACTGTCGATCACCGGTGATCGAAATTCAAGGGAAAGAACTGAAGAGAGTTCATATGATGCAGACAGAGAGGGAAAAGCTTTAATATGATGCAGACAGCCGGGGAAAAGTTATCATGACACAAGGGAAACAGACACAACTCAACGACACAACTACAGGAAATTAGGACAACCTCTTGAGACCAACAATCGCTATCCGACTGGTTCCGCTTCTTTAGGGCTACTTCCCTTGATGGCCTACGGACTCAACTTGATAATATGATGTCACTGCCCTGGCGACCGACCGCTGATAGCCACACTCAAGGACCTTATCCAACCCCAGGACTTACCCAATGCCGGTACTGGCTTGACAAAACACGTCAGACTGACTCAGGCCTGGGTAGAGGCTCAGCCCATTTCATAGCTGCTGACTTTTGCAATCTCATGGCCTGTGATCTGTTTTTAACCGATTGCTACATTCCTTTCCTCGTGTGTGTGTGTGTGTGTGTGTGTGTGTGTGTGTTTTCTGGTTCATTTGTATTTTCTTACTTTAGATTTCAAGGTACGCAGTTAACGTAAGCTGATGGATGCTGACTCTGGTGGTGCTGGTTGTCTTTTGGAGCCTTGTTTTGGTTCTGCTTCGATTCTTTCCCCCTCTCCCCCAAACCCTCCCCCAACAAACCAAGGCGTTCGCTGTTGATAGGAAGCCGAACACTTCACAAACACTATATATCAAACCAACAAATCCCAAATTATACAGGATCATGATAACAATTTACAAATGTAAAACTTACAGTTACAAGGTCTTTTAAAAACTGTAGAACTTTTCATGAACAACTTACGGCAATCCTTGAAAACTAGGTTCTTAAAGAAAGGGAGTCTGTCTATATTGCAAGATGACTCTAGTATTGACAAAGAGAGGAATATTCTAGAAGAAACAAATCTTCAAACGGGGATGAGGGCGGGAAGGGGGGAGAAGGAGCTTTTTACCTGTAGTTCCTGACTGGGAAGCTTCACAGAATACATTACATACACACCTGAAATGCTGAGCAGTGTTTCCTGTGCATCAACTTGATGAAGCCAACACTTGTGCACAAAGCTTGAAAGTAAAACTATGCAGTATCCCCTGCATGTGGTGTTTGTTTATTGCAAGCATTAACCCCTCGGTGCTTGTTTAAATGTTTTGCTCATCAAGTGACCATCCATTGTACTTGTAAATGCTGAGCGTAAGACTAAGAAAGGCAAACGAAATCAGATCAAACACCTTTCTTTACTATCTCTTCTATACACAGAGAATCATGTGGAACGGTCTTTTAATCATTCATTTACCTATTTTTCTTTGAGTTTTTACTAGTCCTTTCCCTATACACAGAATTACAGCCCTGATGTGGCCCTTCGCGGTCGGCTGGGCTATAAGCAACATTATCTTATCTTACACACAGAATTATGTAGAACTGTTTTTTTCTTCTTTAATTTACTTATTTTTCATTGAATTTATTACACATCCTAACTTCAAACAGATTTTCACCACTTTCTGCTCTGGCTGATGAACTCAGTGGTTGGCCACGCTTTAAACAAAATGAATTGACTTGAAATCTTGTTCAGCAAGACAAACCATTGCCTTAACATGAAAGAGTGCAGCACAATAGTTCTCAACACGATCATTATACAAAAACCTTTTTTGTTGTTGTTGTTTAATTGTTACACTTACACCAAAGTTCGCTATTCCAGTGGATAAACTAAAAGCACCACAGATGCACGAGGGGTAACAGACTAGAAACTGCTGGCTTCAGCATTTTATCCCTAGAGATACACGAATCTTCACGTGAGCTGGTTCTTCGCTTGGATGAGACAGGATCAGATGACGAACGCATCACGCGACTCCTGGTGGATCAATTTACACTGCCGTGCAGAAAGGAGACATGGTAAGGCAGAGGCAGATCACTCCAGTTCGTTCAAAAGACGCCTGGATGAATGGACTATGAAAGGTCTTGTAATGTCATCATCTAAAGAAGGAATTCAGTGGGCTAGGTCAAGGGGACGGGGAGCTGGGGATTGACACTAGAAGCTTGTGGAAGTTACTGACTGGAGGGAAAGCATGGAGATTACAGTGTGATGCGATGCTGATGTTTTTCTGCCAACATTCCCTTGTTTGACGTTGTGTGTGTGTGTGTGTGTGTGTGTGTGTGTGGTGTGTGTGTGTGTGTGTGAGCGTGTGCGTGTGTGTGTGTGTGTGTGTGTGTTTGTCAGTACAACCTTGAGTTAATCTGACAATAAATTGATTTCATTTCAGTGTGTGTGTGTGTGTGTGTGTGTGTGTGTGTGTGTGTGTGTGTGTGTGCACTTTCGTTTTGTTGTGTTGTGTTTTGTTCTCTGGAAAGCATTCAGAATCACTGTTTTTCATACTTCTCAGTGAATGGACACCCCTGCTCCCACCCTTTTCCCTCCCTCTCAACTGCCCTCTGCCCTCTCCCACCTTCACTACACTTCCTCCCTATCTTCACCTGCAATTTTAATAACAAATGCAAACACACACACACATACACACACACACACACACACACACACACACACACACACACACAGTGAGTTTCTTTGCTGACATAATCAAATGGATTCAACATGATGCTCAAACACAATCAATTAAACATGGATCAATATTGATTAAAACTGAACAAGAAAACTATGAAAAGACAGACTACATCTTAGAGTTTGCTCTGGATCAAAGTACATGCTGCAGGCAACCAAAATAAAACAGGAAACAGGAGCCAAACTCAATGTCAGAATGAATTTTCAGGTTACTTTTTCTTGCTTGATTACACCTGCACAAATGCATGTATGCGTTCAGTGTGCGCCAGTATTCTTTCCTCTTGTTCATTAATATATATATATAATATATATATATATATATATATATATATATATATATATATATTTTTTTTTTTCATTTGCATACACTCACATGCTGGCATTCACACGCGCACGCACGCATGCACGCACGTACACGCGCGCGCACGCACACACACACACACACACACACACACACACACACACACAGAGAAAGAGTGTACAAGTGTATGAAAATGCATGTACAGATGCAAATGCACAGCTTCATGCATACACACATAAATGCTGTGCCTTGCTCTATTTCTCACACATGCTGTCACTTAAACTCACTCTTTTCCCTGTATCTAAAACTAGAAGCGATTTTCAGTATCACAGTCTTATGACTTGTCAATTCACTCTTCCCTCATGTCTAAAATTAGAAAAGGTTTCCTGTATCACAGCCGTATGACTTGTACTGCAGTAAACTCTTTCCTCCATATATCTAAAATGAGAAGTGGTTTGCTGTATCACAGCCTTATGACTTGGCCAAACATTAGTGGTGAAACTAAAACAAAGTGAAACAAATATTACATCAAATGTCTTGGCCAGGCGGCAAGTGCGTGCAAGGTATCTCCCCACACCCAGATGACAGCCAGTGAACGTTGACACTCATGACCGGACGAAGTATGTTAACACAGGAGGATATATGTTTGTTTATTTGCTTTCTTGTTTAATGACATACATTTCTAGGCATGGCGCACTGCAAAATCGAAGAATGGCTGATATTTGTGTGCAAATGAAAAAAAAAGAAAAAAAAGAAAGAAATTTGGGTACAAAATCCTGTTCAGCATGCTCTGAGATCCAAGAAACACCAAGTTTGGTCTAGTTCATTCCTGAAAAGGGGGTGGTGGGGGAAAGGAGAAGGAAGTACAGGAGCTTTGGGTGGAGGGAGGGGAGGGTATAATCAAGGGGTGAAAGGAAGGGACTGATGCTGATGGAGTGGGAGGAGGGCATGTGTGTGTGTGTGTGTGTGGTGTGTGTGTGTGTGTGTGTGTGTGTGTGTGTGTGTGTGTGTGTGTGTTGTGCATGTGTGTTTGTGTCTTGCAATCATTCTTCAAACTCTGTGTAGTTTGTGTCATAATATCTGCAAACATGCTGACACATCAGTAATTTTCTTCTTTGTTACTAATGTTAAAGGTTTCAGCTGTTCATCAACTATATTTGAAAATAATGTCATTGCACAATAGTAGGATTGAACAGTTAAGTGGCTAAAATGATCACTAATGATAAAATTACTGTCCGACTCAGAATGTTGCCTTTGTATTACTAGCATGACACATAATGGCACTAGACATGTTATCAGCTGCATAATGAGACTGTTAGAACATATATCTATCAAAACTGGCTGGCTGAATGGCAATATAGCTCCTGCAGATATGAATGGGTATCATTCACAGATTTCCATCAACATCATTTGTCACCGAGATGCTGAAAGGCCCACAATATCAGTTCAGGTTGTGATGCTGTTGTCCACTTGAAAACACACCAGAATGTCTTAACTTTAGCCGAGCTCTCAACAAGTTCATCAGAAAACATAATGCTACAAATATGACATAGGATCTACTAGCTTTCTATAGCTCAGCTGAATAGTAATGAGTGGGTCATTGTTTCTATCTTATTTCAGTCATTCTTCACTATAATGTTCGACATTTTGAGTTCAGATCAACCCAGAGTAAGACGTCTATGGTCAGCTGGGCTTCAAACAAATGATCTGACCTAAACGAAAATGATAATGTGAGGGAGAAAAAAAGTTCAAACAAGCAATCAGCAGAAAAGCAAAGCAAGGATGACATCTTCTGACTCTTCCAAACTGAATAGTGACAGAGGCCTTCTATATAAACTCAAACTGTTGCAAAGGCAGTAACTCCAACATGTTTCCGCCAAACAAAATGAAAAGAATATCATGCAATGGAAAAAGTATAAAACAGAACAGGTCAATAAAGACCACCAGAAATTCTGAGAAAAAGAGTCTTCAGAGGGCACAAGTCTTCTGTTGATTGGTCAATCTAGAAGACAAATACTATGATGCTTAAGAAGTATGCTACAAAATATTCTTTAACAGTGGGAAGGGAGGGGGAGGGGTGTCTATACTAAGTGAGCCTTTATTAAAAGGTTTTACTGTAGTTTGATCATTAGCAGGTTCCCGCTGATGAAAATTGAATAGTATTAAAACAACAACAAAAAAGACTAAAAACTCAACCTGAATGTAATAATGCTTAAAGAATGCCTCTATCATGTCCACTAGGTCTTCCCTTATGACACTGTACAGAGTGCAAACATTTCACCAAATCAATTAAATTTCTTCTATTTGGTTCAGAAACACGGTGGGTAACCAAGACCAACACCAACAAGCTACAGACATTCATCAATAGATGTCTCAGAAACATCCTCAACATCAGGTGGCCGGAAGTCATCTCCGAAGAACAACTGCGGGACAGGACGAGACAAGTCTCAATTGAAACTGAGATAAAGAAACGGAAATGGGGATGGATCGGCCACACGCTACGGAAGCCTGTATCCAATGTAACCAGGCAGGCTCTGGATTGAAATCCACAAGGAAAGCGGAAAGTGGGTCGACCAAAACAGACTTGGCGCAGAAGTGTCGACGCTGAGGTGAAGGCCGTCGGAATGACGTAGGCCCAGCTAAGAAGGACATGCCAAAATTGCATGCGTTGGAGGAGTGTCATCGCGGCCCTATGTTCCTCAAGGAATCAAGAGGCATAAGTCAGTACGTCAATTAAACAAACAAACAAAACAGGGGATTGGGAGGGCAGTAAGGGGGGTGGGGTAAAAAGGGAATCTAAAGACCCATTTATGAAGAACGCTGATTCATGACATTTTGTTCCAAAGGGACTTTGTCAGGTGGTTGATCCTTGTTGCTAAGACACTGGCATCAAGAATCTTCATTGGAATCAATTGCGAAAATATTTTGATGTTATTAGATATCGACTGACTACAAAGAGAGAGAATGAAGGATGAGAAGAGAGATGGACAGACAAAAAAATGTTTAAGAGAGGGATGGGAGAGGTGATGTGGAATGAAGGTGGGATGATGAATGAATGGCGGAGGATGGAAGGGTGGTGCTGCAAGCTGACCAGGGAGGAAAGGGAGGTGGAAATTGGTGGGGGGGGGGGGGGGGGGGGAGTGTGAGAGAGGTGGTGGGATGGAAACAGAGGACAGGATGAGAACATGATTAAAGCGTAAATAAACATTGGAAAAATATTTTACAAGCAAGTAAAGTAATTCCTCAATGCTATGAGTCTGACTTGTTTGTTTACCATCAATAGAACATCATAATCTTTTGTTGACAGAGAATGAGTCTTTCTACAACATCATCATATCCATGGGATTTTTTGGCATACTTTTCTTTTTTCTTTTCATTTTTTTTGGTCTCTTTTTGTCAATGTTGTTGTTACCCACAACAGATCAACAAAAATAATAACCAGTAAAATTACTAGTTTTAGTCAATCCCCCCTCTGTTTCCGTACACGATGAACATGACAATTCATTATCATGTCACAGAAATGGGAGGCCTGTCCTTAAACATACAAAGTACTTTCCATGATTTTTGTTTGTTTGCCTGTTTCACACACACACACACACAAAAGAAAAGGATACCCTAATTAACATTTGACGATCATCATCGTGAGGCTTTGCCACACCCTCCATGTCACACAATCTGATCACACACTGAATGAGTCATGACAAGACTTTCTGGCTGCAGCAAAAAAAAATCTGTTACACCACGAGTAATGGTTAATGCCACACGTTTTGAATTCCAACACGGTGAATGAACAAAGTGAAATGCAAACCCATCACAAATGAGACATGGTCTGCAAGTTCTTGTCGCTTGCGTTAAGTAACCTTTTCGAATGTCCGCGTTTTATGACAAATGTGATCACCAGCGAAACCGATCTTCCAAAATTAACATTATTTTCGCAGTCAGACTGTACAATCAAATTACTTTAAAGTTACTTCTCAAGAAGTAATTGTTACAGAACACTTACCTACCCGCTTATGATTGAACTTCTTCCTCGTCTCCTATTGATATCCGGTTTCAGCAACTTCTATGTCGACACAACAGAGTGAAGTCAGCAGCAAACGCAATTTTGACCAATCAGTATTGCGATTTCGAAATTAGGCCAACTCGGAGTTGAAAACAAAAATAGAATGAACTGAGATAAGCGAGAATGTAATAACATATTACCGTGACTACAAACCAACATTCATCAGTTAAATGATATTTAGAAGTTTTTCAGTGAGTGTTCCATTGATAGAATTGACACTTACATTTCAATCAAGCAATGCAAAAGATGGTGGTTTAGCAGTGCAGAATGTCAGCATGGTTTCCGAAAACATCGATCTTGTGTAACACAACTTTTACTTGTCATGGAGGATTTAACAAAACTTTTAGATAATGGCAACAATGCAGATATACTTTATTTAGACTTTAAAACGGCTTTCGATTCTGTTCCCCATGAGAGGCTTTTAGTGAAATTATCAGCATATGGAATTACAGGTAGAGTGCATACATGGATAAAGGATAAAAGACAGCAACGAGTCAGAGTAGAAGTTCATATTCAGATTTTACGGAAGTTCTAAGTGGTATACCCAAGGGAGTATTTTGGGTCCCATATTATTTACAATATTTATAAATTATTTGCCAAACTCGGTGGAAAGTCAACTTATAATCATGATAATTACAAAATGATGTTGATAACTTATCCGATTGGTCTACCACATGGAACATGCATTTTAATGCGGACAAGTGCAACGTGTTACGTGTTGGACGTAAGAACCCAACATACCAAATACAATGCTAAACAGTAATACTGGTGAGCGTGCAGATATTTCAACATGTGATTATGAAAAAGATCTTGGTGTCACTTTTGATTCTGGCCTGGTATTCGATAAGCATATTCAAAACTCTATAAATAAAGCTAATATAATGATTGGTATAATTAAACGTACTTTTATTAACATAGATAAAGATATTTTTACAAAACTATACAAGGCTTTCGTTAGACCACATTTGGAATATGGCAATACAATTTGGTACCCTCGATTAAAGAGGCAGTCTGCTGCTTTGGAAAGAGTACAAAGAAGAGCAACAAAGTTTGTAAAGAATATACAAAATCTTCCCTATGAAGGTAGGTTAAAAGGTCTTGGACTGCCTACCCTAAAAGCAAGACGAGTGAGGGGCGATTTGACCAAAGTCTATAAAATATTTAATTGTGTTGACAATATTCCTATTTCAAAATTTTTTACTGCATCAAGAGTTGATACTACCAGAAACAGTGTGGATAGTAGAAAGAAACTCGTGGAGAGCGTGGCAGCAGAGAGTCCTCAGAAGAGAAGCCCCCTTCAAGCAAGTGTTTCGGCCCTTATCTCCTGACACTCTAGGGGGGTTGGGCCACACCCGGTTCATGACTCCGGATGTCCCTCTGCTGCCCCTTTTTTTTTTGTTTCCCCACTTGGGACGAGCCATGGCTGGGATTCGAACCCATGACCCTCTGGTAATGCTCATTTTCCACTTAATGACTCGCGCTTTAACCACTGAGCCACAGGGACACCTGATATTTGTAGGGAAATTAAGCCTTATGAAGTTCACTGGTTGTTCCTCCTTGACCAGATCCAGCTTGAACACCTCTCTGCCGCTTCTGCCATTGCTTTCAGGGCTCTGTTTTTTTCCTTCCCTGCAACTGAGAGCTGTTTCATGAGGCTGTATACAGACGTTCCTACAAATCCCTAGCTCCAATTTCTGCAGTGAGGACTTTGACCAGATAGCCTTCTCTCCTCAGGCTGTTTGCCAGATCAGCATACTTTTCAGTCTTGTAGATTTGAGCTGCCTCCATTCTGTTTTCATATGGCACCGTGAGCTCGATCATGATCAGCTGCTTGGTTGACTTAGAGTGGACTACTATGTCTGGTCTCATGCCACTCTTGCTGATGATCTCTGGGTGACTCTTCCATTCTGGTAGGTCTGCAGTGCACTCCAGTCATCTGCCCCGTCCAGCAGACTCTGCCTGCATGTTTCGAGTGGCACTGTTGTTCTTGGCCATGATTTGCTGCCTCCTGCCATGAAGAATGTTGCGGGTGCTTTTGGAGTCCTGATTCGCCCTTTTGTGGTGTTGGTACTAGCCCAGACTACTTGTACAATCTCTTGAGCACTTGGTTGTGCCTCCATGTGTACCTTCCTTGAGCCAGGGCTACTTTACATGAGCTTAGAACATGCTCCACTGTTTGTTTTTCATGGCAGAGGGGGCATGCAGGATCGTCTGTTTTCCCCCACTTCACCAGGTTTGCATTTGAGGGCAGAAGGTCATATGCAGATCTGAGAATGAAGCTGATCCTGAGAGGGGCCATGTGCCAAATGTCATTCCAAGTGAGACTTCTTTGGAGTGCATTCTCCCACGTTGTCCATTGCCCTTGCTGGCTCTGCTGGACTGCTTTTTGGAGTCTTTTTTGGTCTTCTTCTTTTCTCATCTCCTGAATCATCATGTCTCTTTTGGCTTTTCCTTTGGCCTTTGACCACCATTCAGTTTTGGTCACCCCCAGTCCTTGTCTGTTGGTCTGTGTGTGTCCTGTTATTTCTCTGATCTTGAGACTTTCTTTTGCAGAATCCATCGCCTCTTGAACTTTCCATTTCTGCCTGTCTTCAGCTGGGGCTTGATTGCTTCTACCACCTTGTCTCCTGAGTCCTCCAGCATGCTTTGAAGTCTGATCTTCCCTGCTTTGTATTCCTCCAGGATGGATTTCAGTGGTAGTTTCAGCTTTGCTGGGCGACAGTACAGCGCGATGTCAGTCAGACAGGGTGGGACACCAAGCCATTTCCTTGTGAACTTGTTGATTTTGGCTTCCATTGCCTCCACTGTGCTGGTGCAGATGTCGTATATCATCAGAGGCCATAGGAGCTTTGGTATCAGCATGAACTGCAGACACCAGACCTTGTATTTGCCAGGGAGCCCACACTGGTCAATGGTCTCCAAGCCTTCTTCCGCCATCTGCTTGGTTTTCTTTGCTCTTTGTGTGTTTTTCAGCGTATCATCATCCCATCTTCCAAGGCTCTTGACTGGTTCTTCTGTGACTGTTGGAATGGCCTGGTTGGCAACACTGAAGACCACAGATTCGGCCACTTTTCCTTTCCTCAGTGAGAGACTCCGTGATTTCTTTGGTTTGAACTTCATTCTGGATGAGGCAACTATGTCGTCCAGCCTCTCCAGCACATGACGTGTCTCGTCTTCTCTGGATGAAATCACTGTAGTGTCATCCATGAAGGTCTTGAGAGGAGCATCTTGTATCCATCGCCAAGGTCTGTTTGTCTCGCGTTGTTTGTTGCTGCTTTCAAGATGAGTTCCATTGCCAGCACGAACAGTATTGGGGAAATTGCACAGCCCATTGCAATGCCCACTTCCAAAGTTGATCCAATCTGTTGTGTAGTCCTTGGTAGAGAACCGCATTGAGAAGCCATTGAAGTACTTCTTGAGCATGTCGCGGATGTTCTTTGGCACATGGTACATCTCAAGAGCCAACTGTATCATCTCATGGGGCACAGATCCATATGCGTTTGCCAGATCAAGCCACACTGCGTCCAGGTCTCTCTTTTCTGTTTTTGCTTTTTGGATTGCGTCCCAGATCATTGTGGCGTGTTCTACACAGCCAGCCACGCCTGGGATGCCACCTTTCTGGACTGACACATCCAAGTACTTGTTTTCCATCAGGTACTTGGTCAGCCTTGCTGCCATGACAGAGAAGAAGATTTTCCCTTCGACGTTCAGTAGTGATATTGGCCTGAACTGGCTGATGTCACTTGAGTTTTGCTCTTTGGGATGTACACACCATCTGCCGTCATCCACTGGCCGCTGATCTTCTGGTTTCTCCAAGCCGATCGCAGCAGCCTGTGGACCCACTCCACACCTTGGACATTTCTTGTAAAGCTGGTAAGGTATTCCGTTTGGCCCTGGTGATGATTTGGCTCTGGCTTTATCGACCACCTTCTTGATTTCCGCCAACGTTGGAGGCTTGCCATTGAACTGTTTCTCAGGGTTGGTTGGCCACAGCAGACCTTGAATGTCGAGTGGTGCTTTGCTCTGTGAGTCAGAGTATGTTTTCCTCAGATGCTGCTCAAGAACCTCCTTTGTCCACACTTAGGGTCCCAGATTTTGGCTGCTCAAACAGTGTTCTGGCAAACTGGAAGGGGTCTCTGAAGAAGCGCTCTTGTGTCTTCTTCTTTTTGCTCTTCCTCTTCCTCGCAGATTCCGCTTTGCTGAGGGCGCTGTGTTTTTCTTTCAGGTCTTCCCACAGTTTTTCCAAGCTTTGTTTTTCAGCTGGCAGTGCGGTCTTCATTTGCTTCTTGAAGTTGTTCTTTTGGACTCTGATCTTGTCCATCTTTTCTTGGCGTCTGGATTTTCTTTGGAGGTGTTTTCTCTTTGGGTAGTTTTACTCCATAGGCGTCTCTACATGTGGCATACACAATGTCCCCATATGTGGCTAGTTTGTGTTCCAGGGTGCTTTTCCCTATCAGTGCATCGAGTCTTTGGACGATTTTTGCATCCAGTTTCTCCCAATCTTCAGTTTCGTTTGCTCGTGGCAGGTTGAGTTTCAGGCGCCTGGCATCGAGGGCCTGTGCAAATTCCTCATCCGAACCAACAGCGTGGATGTCCTTGGCACTGTGGTTTAAATCCTGGCCTTGGTCTTCCGACGTCTTATCTGCTGATGCAGTGCGCTGCTGCTCATTCAGATGAGTCTTCACACATCCCATCTTTGTTCTGTGGATCTTCATGCCACGGGTGGTAGCGAAACGCTTTCCACAGACACATGGATATTCCATTTGGTCCATGTTCATAGTCGTTTGGGATTTGCAGTCGTGATTGGTTGAGCACCGATGGATTCATCATTCTCTCCCCCTTTCGGTGAATCCTGGGAGCATCTTT
>CM031627.1:40243570-40258570 GCA_018398815.1 Conus ventricosus | reverse complement strand
CACACACACTCCTCACCCCCCTTCTTCCCCCGCATACTTATTAACGTCTGCCAGAAGCTGTGTGCATACAGCTGCCCTGTCTGTTTATACTCACCACACAACTTCCCCCCCCCCCCCCCCCCCTTTTTTTTTCTCTTTTTTTTTTTCTCGACTTCCTGAGCTGTGAAATGCACATGCTTTTCCGATGAGATTACATCATGAGATTTCCAGCCTCCGTCTGTTTTCAATTTCGTCAGGACGGCAAGACTTATGCTTGCTTCCCTTATTTGCGAACTCTCCTGTCAACGTTTATTTATTCAGGGCGGGGCAATATTCTTCTTTCTTTTTTTTTTCTTCTTTGCTGTGTCGCGAGCACCTGCAAAGTTTTGGGTGCAGTGCGGGTTTGCATAGGAGGCGAATGAGTTTGAGTCTGCCTTGTGTGGAAGAGCACAGTTTGAGCGACTTTCGGAATCAGAAAGTGGTTAGTGGGATGGAGGGTACATGTGGCTCCAATCCCCCCCCCCATGTCTCTCCCCCTCCCCCCTTTCCCCAACCTCTACCCCATCTTCTCTCCTTCCACTATTCTCCAAAGTAATTTTTTTTTATAAAAACAATTCTGATGATGTACGCAGGATGCGAAAATATGTACCCTATCCACCCCCCCCCCTTTGTTTTTTTTTTCCTTTTACTTTTTACTTTTTTTTTTAGATACTTCCACTTGCCGAGGATAGGTCACAAGTTTCCTTCTTTCCCTCTGTAGGACAAAGTGATCAGCTCTCTGTAGGACAAAGTGATCGGCTCTCTATAGGACAAAGTGATCAGCTCTGTAGGACAAAGTGATCGGCTCTCTGTAGGACAAAGTGATCGATTATCTGTAAGGCAAAGTGATTGGCTATCTACAGGACAAAGTGATCAGCTCTCTATAGGATAAAGTGGTAAGATCTCTGTAGGACAAAGTGGTCAGCTCTCTGTAGGACAAAGTGGTCAGCTCTCTGTAGGACAAAGTGATCAGCTCTCTATGGGCAAAGTGATCAGTTCTCTGTAGGACAAAGTGATCAGCTCTCTGTAGGACAAAGTGATCAGCTCTATAGGACAAAGTGATCGGCTCTCTGTAGGACAAAGTGATCAGCTCTCTGTAGGACAAAGTGGTCAGCTCTCTATAGGACAAAGTGATCGGCTCTCTGTAGGACAAAGTGCATCAGCTCTCTATGGGGCAAAGTGATCAGTTCTCTATAGGACAAAGTGATTGGCTCTCTGTAGGACAAAGTGATCAGCTCTCTGTAGGACAAAGTGTCAGCTCTCTATAGGACAAAGTGATCGCTCTCTGTAGGACAAAGTGATCAGCTCTCTATGGGGCAAAGTGATCAGTTCTCTGTAGGACACAGTGATCAGCTCTCTGTAGGACAAAGTGATCAGCTCTCTATAGGACAAAGTGATTGGTTCTCTGTAGGACAAAGTGATCAGCTCTCTGTAGGACCAAGGTTAGCTCTCTGTAGGACAAAGTGGTCAGCTCTCTATAGGACAAAGTGATCAGCTCTCTGTAGGACAAAGTGGTCAGCTCTCTATAGGACAAAGTGATTGGCTCTCTATGGGCAAAGTGATCAGCTCTCTATAGGACAAAGTGGTCAGCTCTATAGGACAAAGTGTCAGCTCTCTGTAGGACAAAGTGGTCAGCTCTATAGGACAAAGTGATCAGCTCTCTGTAGGACAAAGTGGTCAGCTCTCTGTAGGACAAAGTGGTCAGCTCTGTAGGAGAAAGTGATCAGCTCTCTGTAGGACAAGTGATCAGCTCTCTGTAGGACAAAGTGGTCAGCTCTCTGTGGGACAATGTGATCAGCTCTCTATAGGACAAAGTGATCAGCTCTCTGTAGGACAAAGTGGTCAGCTCTCTGTAGGACAAAGTGATCAGCTCTCTGTAGGACAAAGTGGTCAGCTCTCTGTAGGACAAAGTGATCAGCTCTCTGTTGGACAAAGTGATTGGTTCTCTGTAGGACAAAGTGATGGTTCTCTGTAGGACAAAGTGGTCAGCTCTATAGGACAAAGTGGTCAGCTCTCTGTAGGACAAAGTGGTCAGCTCTGTAGGACAAAGTGGTCATCCCTCTGTAGGACAAAGTGGTCAGCTCTCTGTAGGACAAAGTGATCAGCTCTCTGTAGGACAAAGTGATCAGACAAAGTGGTCGGCTCTCTGTAGGACAAAGTGGTCGGCTCTCTGTAGGACAAAGTGATCAGCTCTCTGTAGGACAAAGTGGTCAGCTCTCTGTAGGACAAAGTGGTTAGCTCTCTGTAGGACAAAGTGGTCGGCTCTCTGTAGGACAAATGGTCGGCTCTCTGTATGACAAAGTGATCAGCTCTCTGTAGGACAAAGTGATCAGCTCTCTATAGGACAAAGTGGTCAGCTCTCTGTAGGACAAAGTGATCAGCTCTCTATAGGACAAAGCGGTCAGCTCTCTGTAGGACAAAGTGTTCAGCTCTTTGTAGGAGAAAGTGGTCAGCTCTTTGTAGGACAAAGTGATCAGCTCTCTGTAGGACAAAGTGGTCAGCTCTCTGTAGACAAAGTGGTCAGCTCTCTGTAGGACAAAGTGGTCAGCTCTCTGTAGGACAAAGTGGTTGGTTCTCTGTAGGACAAAGTGGTCAGCTCTCTGTAGGACAAAGTGGTCAGCTCTGTAGGACAAAGTGATCAGCTCTCTGTAGGACAAAGTGATCAGCTCTCTGTAGGACAAAGTGATTGGTTCTCTGTAGGACAAAGTGATTGGTTCTCTGTAGGACAAAGTGATCAGCTCTCTGTAGGACAAAGTGATCAACTCTCTGTAGGACAAAGTGATTAGCTCTCTGTAGGACAAAGTGGTCAGCTCTTGTAAACAAAGCCAAACACTTTGTACTGTCCTGCGAGGATTGTGGCCATGTGGGCAATTCTTTTTTTTTGGGCCCAACCCTGAGAGGGGCACTGCCATGTCTTGCCGTCAAAAGCATGGTATCCCAGGCCACGGTAATCGCAGTCGGACAGCGTTCCAATGCCGATCGCCCCTCATCTCCAGGAGTCGTCCCCGGCGACACAGGTTAGACTCGCCGTCACCCATATTGCTGGAAGGATCGCTGCGCCACCTGACACTGACCTCTCACATCAGTGTCCCTCAAAGGAGAACCGCTCCCTTTCCCTCGGCGTTCACTGCTATGCCCCCTCGGATGCATATTTTATAAAAACATCACATCGCTTTCATCCTAATAATCAATCGTCTTATCGACAGGATATCTACATTTATGGCATCAAATGACAGAGGGACTCAATGGTAAGTGGTTCAGCTAAAGCAACAGGATTATGCCTGAAGCCTTACGTCTAAATTTCTGGTCCGTTTGGCTTCATGAACATGAGGATCAAGACCTCAATGGTAAGTGGTTCAACTAAAGCAACAGGTTTATGCCTGAAGTCTTAGGTCTAAATTTGTGGTCCGTTTGGCCTCATAAACATGAGGATCAAGACCATTAAAACCTTACCGTGCATCGAAGGCGCTCCAGTACCTAGACATACAAAAAAAAGGTCTTTATATCTCTCGGGACTATCTAAAATATCTTCAAATCTCCGGAACCATGTGATCTATTCTGATGAAATTTTAGGCATCGTTGACAAACTTAATGTAGCCTAGTTGCAAAGTAAGGCAACTGCAGGCAGAAATCTAAACAAATTTTTAAAAGTAATTAATAACGCCCCCCCCCCCCCCCCCCCCCCCCACACACACACACACAAAGTAGACAAACGAATCACAAGACAAAACACAACACGTTTCGACCTCTTAGGTCTTCTTCGGGCAAGAGACAAAGAAAATGAATGAGCAATCACTTACCTTCATCCACTTCAGCGCCCATCTTGCTGCCCTACAGGGAGGCAAAAACTATCATCGACAACCAATATCAAATCCAGTGGAAAAGGCTGGGTGCAGACAGTGGTGCTGATCCGATCCATCAGCTCCAGAGATACAAGCAAACAATCCTTTTCAGACTGAGAACTGGCCACTGCTGACTGCGGACCTACCTCAGCCGAATTAAGATTGCCCACACAGACGGATGTCCGTGTGGCACTGGATCTCAGACCCCTGAACACATCCTCCAACACTGTCCAGACCATGATGTTCTACGGCGTCCAACCTGGCCAGAGGGTGCAGAACTGCAGATACAGCTTTGGGGCAGCCGTCAAGACCTCGCAAAGACTGTTGGGATTCATCGTGGCGACAGAATGAAGATCTGATGCAATGATAAACAAACAAAAAACCAAAACAAAAAAAAAAAAAAAAAAAAAAATAACGGAAGGAACTAATCAGCTGCGTCATACTCCACGCTTCCAGTGAAGCAGGTCCAGGTGGACCATGCAGTAGAGTATGGTAATCAGATACCACAGCGTGTTGAGTATGGGCAAAGGTGGGTCCTCTTCATCAGGACGACTGCAAGTCCTCCATAACCAGCAATGTTTGAACTGGGTTGAGCACAGTAGAAACACTTAGGGGCCGGTGACCTTGTCACTTTGAATTGAGCCTGGCCCGAGCAGTAGCGTTGACATTTATTTTTTTTCCATGCCATGCCACAGAGCTGCTTCTGAGGGAAGCCACAGACGGGTCAAACGTGGCCACATTCCATTTCCATGCGTCAGCTGAGATGTGAAAAGGAATGGCAGGAAAAGCAGCCCCAATTTTCAAGAGAGAGGACAACATTAAAAAGAATTGAAGGTTGGGTAGATGAGGATGAGGCCATTTAGCAGAATCTGGATAAGCCTTGGCTAGGGCTGTGTCAGACCAACTGACATAGGCTAGAACACTAACGCTACATCAAAATGTTGTTATGCTCAGCATAGTTACTCAGGGATTGTCTTCAGTTGTGACAAGCTCCTAGCATAACATTATCAGTCTCCAAAATCCCTCGAAGTCGGAGTGTGGCTGCCCATGTGGTGGGGTAATAAAAAAAAAACGGTCACACACATAATGTTCTCATCCGTAGCTGATGTATTTGTACCATAGTGTTCAAGTGCTTTGGCTGTTCGGATGATCCCTGGAGTCTTTTATGATAACAACAACAACAACAGAAGCAGCTGGACTCGGGACACATGAAGTCTCTTCATATTTGCACACGTTGGGAACATCCTTGATGATGAGCATGGCATGGACAAAATGCAGTTCTGTGTCATGAACAAAAGAAAGAAAAAAGCACCACATGCTCCACATGCTTCGGTGAATCAAAGGTAGCTGAGAAGACGACAACACCCGACCGGCCTCTCACCGGGTGCAGGTGAACGCGTATGGCCGCTTGTGCCTGACTCGGATAGAGCAGCTCAGGTTAAATGTTGTGCATTTGATACCAATTATTCCACGCATAAAACTTGAATACAGGGAAAGTATTATGAGGGCATCCTTGTATCACGTATTGCCATGAGTGAGTGAATTTTTAATAATTTGTTAATTTTGTTTTTTTTTAAACTTGAAACTTAAAATCAATGAGTAAATACACTATGAATCAGCAAGGCAAGTCATGGCAGTTTGAGGAAAGCAGCTTCCATTTTTCCACCTGAGCTGTATGGACATGCCAGGCTGTGATAGTGACACAGGTGGTTGCCGTGTCAGGACTGAAAGGTTTAACATTGGAAAAGGGGGAAAAAAGGACTGAAAGGGTTAACATTGGAAAAGGGGGAAAAAATGTCAATGTGAATCCCATCATCAATTTTTTTAGAATACGAGGGATTGCTTGCTGTTCATTTTCATTGTCCTGAATGCCATTTATCTTACCTGAAGAAGACTAAATAGGTCCAAATGCGTTGTTTTCGTCCTTGTAATTTGTCCCTTTTGTCTGGCGATATAATTGTGATTTCAATATAAAATTTGTTTTAAGAGAGACCAAGCGACGAGTGATGATTTCTGCAGTGAGCGCGTGTGTATGTTCACTGTATATAATGGTTGCATACACATCTTTCTCCATATTATATATGAAGAAGTCTCTGTGTGTGCGGTGTGTGTGTGTGTGTGTGTATGTTGTTTATTTTTGCATATTTGCACATGCGAGATGTGTGCATGCCAGTGTGATAGGTGTATCTGTGTGTTTGTGTGTGTACGTGTACGCGTGTGTGCATGCAAGTGTGCATGTAAAGTGTGCACATATGAGCATTTTTGCAATTATGAGATTGTGTGCAAGTGTGATGTGTGGATGTATCTCTGTGTGTGTACGTACGTGGGCATGCTTGTGCCAGTGCTTGAGGGAGGGAGGGAGAGAGAGAGGCTGACAGTGAGCAATCAATAACAAGATGCCCAGAGAGTGAGACAAAGAGAATATTAAAAAAAAGCACAGACATGTACGTGTACGCACGCACGCACCCCACACACACACACACACACACGCACACGCACACACACACACTCACAAACACACACACACACACACA
Source organism: Conus ventricosus (assembly GCA_018398815.1). Lineage (NCBI taxonomy): Eukaryota > Metazoa > Mollusca > Gastropoda > Neogastropoda > Conidae > Conus > Conus ventricosus. The sequence goes on along the minus strand of CM031627.1, from coordinate 40,252,176 downwards.
CGCACACACACACACACACTCACAAACACGCCCACACTCACAAACACACAGTAGAACACGAAACCCCACAATCAAAAGGTGAACAGTTTATATCAATGGTGATGAATTCATGTAATACAAGTCGGCGACATATTATCATGGCGTGTGAACATGTAAACATTTAGAACATTCAACATGTAAGATGAACATGTAAACATATAAAAACATGGAACATATAATAGAAACATCATTTCATACATTCAAAATGAACGAATGTAACATATCATCGTCATGACAACATGGGTTCAGCATATATGATATAGATATCAATGTTTCAATCAATTTTTTAAAATTTGTACACATCACTGAAAGGTATATCAGCGGTCAGAAGACTGGCATAAAGTCTTCTACCTCCTCCACAACATGGGAAATGTAAAAAAAAAATATATATATATAATTTACAAAAATGTTGCTTCTGGAAAAAAAGAACAAAATCATAAAAAAAAGAATGGGGGAAAATGTCAAAAAATCAATTTTTTTTAAAAAATCAAGAAAACAAGGTTAAGAAATTGATCAATAAATCAATTTAATCATGAGAAATCATTTTCTTTCTGTTAACTGCCATTTTTGTGGGGAAAAAAAGAATCATTTGTCAAATAAACTGAAAAAACAAAAAATAAATGAATAAAAATAAAAACTGAATTGCCCAGCTTAAAGATGGTACCAGCTGGTTAGGTCATGTGTACAAACAGGTTTTACGCACAAATCTTTTCTTCCTGAGAATAACAGTAATATCATTGGTGCACACGTTCAGATCTTTGTGCGTACAATGGTCGTAACCTATCGTGTGGGTTTTCTAGTTGCAGACTAAGATGTATTATTCATGCAACCTTTGCAAAGAGCCTTGTTTTCTTCAAGGCTTTGCTCATAGTCTCTGCAAAGTCTCTTGTCTTTTTTTTTTTTTTTTTTTTTGCTTGTTTTGTTTTGCCGAAAAGTTCCCTAAGCCTTAAAGGCGTGCTTTCATTCTTCAAATAGCTGTGGCACTTTTTTTCATGTCTGGTTTAAACTTCAAATTAATGGTTATCATTCCTGCTGATGGTTATCATCAAAGCCTTTATCATTCAGCCACTTGGTAAAACAAGGTGATACATTAGTTCATTACATAAAAGGTGTTGTTGCTGCAATTCTTGATGAACTCGGATCACCGTGATGAAAGCAGGCAGATGGTGGTTGACACTGTTCTAGAAGCGTTATTTGATGGCAGATACTCATATTCGTTCCAGGTCGTTTAAGAATTATTCACGGAGTGTCATTTGATGGCAAACACTCATATTCATTCCAGGTCGTTTAAGAATTATTCACGGAGTGTTATTTGATGGCAAGCACTCAAATTCATTCCAGGTTCTACATGAATTATTTCTCGAGTGTTAGTTGATGGCAAACACTCCTATTCATTCCAGACTGCACCGGAATTATTCCCTGACACTGATTGAATTTTTTTTCCCATGCTTATGTTCATTTTTCATGTCAAAGTGATGTCGTTTTTGTGGTTAGCTGTTGTTGTCTTATCTGAGAGCATTGTTCATTCAATCATGGTAATGAATTTCCCATGGCATACGCCTTTTCTAAAATGCGTTGTTTAGCCAAGTTATCACAGTGACTTGCTTTAAGATTGAATTTCATCCTGCAGCACATTATTCTGTATATTGTAGTTTCTCTATTTCTGTTTTTCTTTTTGACTCCATTACTTTTTTGCTGCATCTCCTTCTGTCAGGGAATTCCCGATTCCAGCACAGCCTGCTGTTCACATCTCCTGTGTGAACTATTTTTGCTCTCAGACATCACTTGCTATCAGTTCTGATGGAATTGGTTGACACCAGTAGTTCACTGAATGATGAATCAGGAAATCACGTTTTCCTGTCCATTTTTATTCCCCTTGATGCTCATGTTTTCTGCACCTCAACGAACAGACGGTAGACCGAAGCGTTTATCCAGTCAATTCAAAACGTGGCTGTTATCAAATGTGGTTCATAACTATTAAAGGTGTCACCTGAGCCACGCTAATGGGGCAGAATTTCCCCTCCCCCCATTCTAATAACCATGCAATTCAACAGAAGAATTTTCGACTATTGTTCAGTCTCAATTCGTAAGTTTTGTCACAGTTGCTGATGTTGAAATTGAAAATGTGTGATTTTTGAAACGAAATTTTCTCGACAAATCACTTTATTCGTTGACTGGAGTAAGGTCTTTCTTTTCTTGGATTTCAGGTGGCACTTAAAACACCACCTTTTACTTTTCAAAGTTTTCTGATTGACATTTTCCACCAGCATTATCAAACTCTTTTTTTCTTTCAAATTTATGACATCAGAAGCTTGGACACCCTGATTCCGACAAAAAACTTTTTGTGACAGTTTTTGTTTATTCTCCTGCTGTGTTAAATCACTCATCATCTAATATTAACTTGCTGGGTATTTTTTTTTCTTGATGGTTCATAATGAGTCTCTTGTCATTTGATCACAAGACTTTGTATTTTTTTCATTTATACCAATAAATCAAATAGAAAAAAAAAGAAGTGTACATGCTTTGGAATTTTCCTAACTGAAGCAGACTTCACCAAGGTCAAGGCCAAACTGCTGGTTCTCCTGCCCAATGTCGAATAAAAGGACATCTGTGATTGGCAGGATGTCGGTTTGGTTGGTCCTGACTTCAAAGACAGCGCTGTGCCACTGGTTGTCATACACCTGCGAAACAATCCAATCAGAAACATGGTCAGGCTTGGAACAGCCAATCAGAATTGTGGTTAGTTGGGACAATAACCAGGAAAGATGTCATGGGTGACGAGTTTTTCCCTCAAGTTTCCTGGACGAAATCCCAAGTTGGTGTTAATGGAATTAAGAGACTTACCCCTTCACCCTCTCCTCCTTTGGTATATCACATTACTCCCCTTGTGTTTGCAAGCTGTAGACAATTCACTGCATGTGACATCAAAAGTTCAGTTGTATGGTGTTGTTTGTGTTCATAATGGGCAAGATTTTGCCAAAATTGCCATGATATCCCAATCCTGAAAAAGCAATTAAAGTTGAATCACCAGCCTTTTGTGTAAATTAAAAAACAACAATTTTAACAGACTAGGATACCTACATGCTTCAACTATGTGGTTACTTACACATTTCAACTTGAAGGGTTTTTACACTATTTAACTCCAAGGGTACCATTCACACTGCAACTGTTAGGGTACTTACTTTACCTGCTTCAGTGCTGTACTTACATACTGTAACTTCAGAAAGTTGCTCACTTATCTATCTAGAATATTTAGGGTACTTATATACCTTAAAACTTAGGTACTTGCACACTTAAATTCAATTATACACTTTCAAGTGCTTACACACTTATCCTCCTTGGGTACTTATTTCTTCTATGACAGTATTTAAGCATTTACACACTTAGGATTCTTTACACATCTGAACTGCAAGGGCACTTACACTTACCCCACCCCCTCCTTACCCACAGTACTTACACAAATAGACTGTTAGGGTGCTTCTGTACTTAAACTCCAAGGCAACTTAAGGTACTTACAGGTTTAAAGCAGATTCGGTATCTGCACCCACAAGTTTATAACAGCTAAGGTATTTGCACACTAAGGTATTTACAGGTTTAAAGCAGATTCGGTATCTGAACCCTTAAGTTTATAACAGCTAAGGTATTTGCACACTTAAATCTAAGGTACTCACACGCTTCAGAGTACCTGTATATTCATCCACTTTGGGCACTTCACACTTCTGAGTACCTGTATATTTATCCTCTATGGGCACTTTACACTTCAGAGTACCTGTATATTTATCCTTTTTGGGCACTTCACACTTCAGAGTGCCTGTATATTTATCCTCTTTGGGCACTTCACACTTCAGAGTACCTGTATATTCCTCGTCTTTGGGCACTTCACACTTCAGAGTACCTGTATATTCATCCTCTTTGGGCACTTCACACTTCAGAGTGCTTGTATATTTATCCTCTTTGGGCACTTATTTCTACTATTTATTTCTATTTAACAATGGTTCTTACACAAATACTGTTAGGGTTCTTATACTTGAACTTGTACATAAACCCTAGAATCCTTACGCACTTTAACCATAAGAATACCTGGACACTTCAACCTCCTGAAGTACTTGCCAACCTACCTGAACTGCTAGGGTACTTGCACACTTGAACCACAAGGGTACCTGTACACTTAAACCTCCTATGGTACTTGCCATCCTACCTGAACTGCTAGGGTACTTACACACTCATCCTGGGTGTGGAGGCGGGTGAATTTCCTGTAGGTGGTCTCCACAGAGTCGATCTCTTCGCCGTCATACAGGACAAAGCGGGTGCCGAAGGCCCGGCTGTTCAGGCAGTGGTACGTCATCATCTGGTGGGCGCTGCGAGAGCGGAGCTGCAAGAACTTCACCTGGCTCAGGTACTTGGTGTACATGAACTGCACAAACGATGAAACCAAATCAAAGAATTGTATGGGGGAAAAATGCATGAGATAATTCAAAACCAAATCGAAGAATCAGGGGTGGACTCTCCATAAAGGAAAAAAGAGGAAACAGTATAGGGGGTTTTGGGTTGCTACAATCAATTCTGTGCAATCTGGTGCATTTTTTTGAGACTGAAATTAACAAATTTTTAAAGGAAAAAGCCAATATTGTGTTGTTTTTTTTACATAAAAAGCTATAAAAATCAACTTTACTAATACTTACTATCTTTCACAACTTGGACCAAGTGTAGATGAGAGGAGTTCCTTTTCAGCCTAACAGCACACAAAATTAATGCAAGTGTGGAGCTGGACATCTTGCATTAATTTGTCCGCTGATCCAGAGCTGTCTTGTGCTTGTTGCTTTTAATGTGATCCACCAAAGCAACTTTTCCGCGTGAACTGTAATTTATTTGCACTCGGCAAAGATTGCAGTAAGCAAGGCCACGGGCATTAAATTTGGCTAATAACTGGCCTATCACTTCATCATCATCCACCTTACTCTCCAACCAGTCCCACTTCCACTTGTTCTTCAAAGAACTGTCGCAGGAAACATTTTCTCCGCGTGAAACGACGTCTCTTCGACATGTCGCCATTTTGAAGATCGCAAAACCGGAAGGAGAAAGTTACCAAGTTAACTGCGAATCCAAGCCGCTTAAGAATTTCAAACAGTTTGTGGATAAATGACACCGATGTTTTTGAAGACATGAACCACAGATCGCTCCCGCGGAACTGACACGCTGTTACGCGGAACGAACAAGGATCTACCACGGAAATCTGCGGATCCGCGGAAAAATCCCACCCTGAAGAATTGAATGCACAGAGTGCATGACATAAATCGATCATAAATAAGTTCCCACTGCATGTTCCTCTCACCCTCAATGAGAGCTTCTGGAAAAGATTTGTTTTTTCAGATCAATGAGGTAGATCCACTTTTCCATTCTTATCAGCCGACTGACTACATGGCTGTGTACAGAATATCACCATGCAAAAGAGATCAGAAGAAAAAAAAAAGAAATCTGTTCCTGGGTACAAACTGAAACAATGACGGTACCTGTGAACCATTAAAAAGGGAAACAAAAACATCCTTCATGAGATCTGAACCAGGAACTTTCCACATCCCATCCACACACTTTAACCTCTGGACCACCGCACATTCTGGTGACTGTGAGAATACTTCTGGGGAATATATTGTATCGCTTTCATCATGGCGGTAGCCAGCTTCAGCACTGCTTCAATCCTTCTCTGGTGAAAATGTGGTATCGTGTGGACCAGGTTGGAGTCACTTGGCTCTGAACTCTGGTGTGTTGATACCTTAGAATATCACCTGAGCTTCCAAGGTCAGTGTTTTGATGTGCGTAGATAGACGATAGCGATTTTTTGGGGGATATATTATGCAGCGATTCATCAGCCTGACAACTGATTGCCTCCAGACAGACAAGACAAAGTTGTGCACAATGCGTCGGCCATTTTGCTTCATTTTACATTCATTTTTTTTCTCCTGTTCTTCAACCCCTCGCCCCCCACCCCCCCCCCCCCCCCCCCCCCCCCCCCCCCCCCCCCCCCCCCCCCCCCCCCCCCCCCCCCCAATCCAACTCCTTTCTTTTCAAATCCCTGTTAAGTCATTTTCATTGTGACTGAGCACTTGTTTATCTGCACTTGCTTTGTTTTCCTGATCATTTATGTATTTCTGTTGGTTGTTTGTTCAAGGCCTGCCCTCCCCCCCCCAAAAAAAAAAAAAATTCTGTAGGTCAAGGCTCACTGACTTAATGTTTGTCATGTACATATGGCAGTTCAGTACTTCCACATATTTTGGTGCCTTTAAATCTCACCTGCAGTCATCTAAAAAAAAACCCATAAAACTTTGAAACTATCTAGAACAGAAACAGGTGGGTGGGCCACAAAGTATTTTTAAAAAAAAGGTTGAGAAAATCCCAAACGACAAGAGATAAGATGGACAGGCAAGGGAACATTTCTAGGGGAAGAAATGATTCATTTTGGAAAGGAAGAAATTATTCATTTTGGAAGAGAACATTTTGATAGACTTTCCAGGAGGGGAAGAAACGATTCACTTTGGAAGAGAACGTTTTGATAGACTTTCCAGGACAGGAAAAAACGATTCACATTGGAAGAGAACATTTTGATAGACTTTCCAGGAGGGGAAAAAACGATTCACATGGGAAGAGAACGTTTTGATAGACTTTCCAGGACAGGAAAAAAACGATTCACATTGGAAGAGAACGTTTTGATAGACTGTCCTGGAGGGAAGAAACGATTCACATTGGAAGAGAATGTTTTGATCAACTTTCCAGGAGGGGATGAAACGATTCACATTGGATGGAAGAGAACGTTTTGATAGACTTTCCAGGACGGGAAGAAAAGATTCACATTGGAAGAGAACGTTTTGATAGATTTTCCAGGACGGGAAGAAACGATTCATTTTGGAAGGGAACATTTTGATAGACTTTCCAGGACAGGAAGAAACGATTCACATTGGAAGAGAACGTTTTGAAAGACTTTCCAGGACGGGAAGAAACGATTCACATTGGAAGAGAACATTTTGACAGACTTTCCAGGACAGGAAGAATTAACGATTCATTTTGGAAGGGAACATTTTGAAAGACTTTCCAAGAGGGGAACAAACGATTCACACTGGAAGAGAACATTTTGACACACTTGACAGGTACGCCCCAGTGGCGCTACTGACCTCCTTTTTGCCATTGATGTCGTCATGAAGTACTGTCCAATGGGTCGCTCTGTCCACCTCTGCTTCTCATACTGCTCCATGGTCGGCTTCAGACAGGTCTCCCGCTCCTCCATGCGGCAGTACACCTTGATGGCGTCGGAGGCCACGCCGCCGTTGGGGTCGATCCAATAGTAATCTACAAGGGTAAGGGAGACAAGAACGCAAGGTAAGAAAGTCGGCTGAGTTTCATAATGGAGGTCGAGACAGAGAAAAAGGAGAGAGGAAGAGAGAGAAGAAGAGAGAGCCAAACACGCTTTGAAAAGAGTGACGGGGGGAAAAACAGAAAACTGAGCGTAAGAGAGGGCTAGAGAGAAACGGCAAACTCTGAGGACAGAACAGACAGCAAGTTGGACAGAGACATGCATGGAAGACAACTCACCGCTCTTGAACTCAGGGTTGCGGTCCTTGATGTCCTGACAACTACGACCAGGGCTGGATTTCTTCCCCACAGGGTTGCGGACACGGACCAGAGCTTCATGAGCGAAGTTCAGGCCCTCATAGGGATCCAGCTTCTGCACAAGCAGGGAAGGTGCAATGAAATAATACTCACACACACACACATACACACTCACTCACTGCATAAGCATCTACACATACTCACAAACACAAATATACGAAAAAACTTTAGGTGTAAAGGTCAAGTCCTTTGAAGGAACCCTTGCACAGCAGTTGAATATCATGAGCTATAGATGGCATGTGGCATGAACAAAATATCACTTACACTCACACACACACATACACACACACACACGTACACATATTAATTCTCACACACACACACACACACACACACACACACACTCGCATTCACACACACACATACACACACACATATTACCACACACACACACACACACATATGTAAAACCCAACAGATAGCAGAAGGGCAGACATTACTTACATCCAGCGGCTGGTCATATTGCTGCGAAAGAACAAAACAAAATGCTGGTTAGCAAGTAAGTCACTATGATCTGACTGACACCAATGAAATGGAGAGAACAGTATTTTACCAATCCTGGCTCACTTGCTCAACCACCGTGTTTTTGGGCGAAAGTGGCCTGAAAGCCGCCTTTTCCTGTGGCGGAAGAGAGAGAGAGAATCACCGGCAGACAGACAGAGAAGAGAGAGAGACAGACAGACAGACAGAGAGGCGGGCAGACGCACACACACACACACACACACACACACACAAGCGCATATTACTGTTCTCTGACAAGTAAGACGTCAATAACCAAAAAATAACGATTATCTACAAACAAACATATCGTGCAGGGTTATCCGTTTTTAATACTAATTTACTAAACTTTTCAGATTTTAGTTTTTGTTTAATCCTATGTTTTTCTTGGTCGTTTTCAATAACTCATT
>CM031627.1:40234397-40236458 GCA_018398815.1 Conus ventricosus | reverse complement strand
CGACTGGGCTATCATTATGCATTTCCCACCTCCATTTGTGCTTTATTTCTTCCCCCCCCCCCCCCCCCGGTGTTTCAAAATTGATTGTTTTGTATCTCTTTGGAATTTTTTGATTGACAGATTGTTCTAAACATGCTCTCTTATCGCACCCACTCTAGCCTCTTCCTCCCCCACCCTCTCTCTCTCTCTCTCTCTCTCTCTCTCCCCCCCCCCCCCTCTCTCTCTCTCTCTCTCTCCCCCCTCTCTCTCTCTCTGCAGGCTTACCCCGCACTCCCTTCGCTCCTGCGTCTCTCTCTCTCTCTCTCTCTCTCTCTCTCTCTCTCTCTCTCTCTCTCTCTCTCTCTCTTCTCTTCTTTTTTTTTTTTTTCCTTCCCTTTTTAAATTTTAATCCCCTATTGTATTGTAGTTCTAGTCACTTTTGCATGCTTCCTTTGTTGCCTTATATTTTATATTGTTGACCCTACACAGGGCGAGGACTGGATGTAAAAAAGCACATCAGTGCTTATCTATTATCCTCGTAAATAAAGAATTTTGTCTTGTCTTGTCTCTCTTCCCCCTCTTTCTCTCTCTGTCCCCACGCCCTTTCTCTCTCCGGCTGGCTCCAATTCTTTGTCTGTCGGTGCTTTAGTTAGCTGATACTATTTAAAGCACAGTTTGAAAGTCATCTGTCAGTTTCAATGCTGGTTCATGAGGTGATTCCGCCTTGACCAAACACGCCTAGACCCAATCACGACAGACATGCTCAAGTATTTTGCGAGTTGTTTACATTTTGTTATGCGCAGTCCTAACATTAGTCCTGAAACCACTCTTTTATGAACTATGCCTAGTGAACATATGACAAGAACAACCACTTTCGTGCTAAATCCGGCATCACTAAGAGCATAGCAAAGAGGCATGTACTTTGAAATTTGCTCTCATAGCATGTTTGTATGAATGTGTCAAATGGGTTTGAAACCTCGATGACGAATACCACCGAGTTTCGATGGTCGATGAAGCATAGATCATGTTTCAGCCTTGGTAGATCTTCAACACCGTTTATTGAGACAGGCTTATTTTGAAAAAACATCCACAAAATCCGTCGCAATGCATTTCTGTAGCTCCTTTCTGATGATCTCAACGCATCTGTCGTGTCTTTGTGTGTAGAGGCCCTTCAGTTGACGACATCCATTCAAGGCATGGGAATTTGTGTCAGAACGAAACCCGCACAAAGCACACTCTCTCCGGTAAGTATCAGGATAGTAGATGTTGTTCACTGCATTGGTCTCCAGCAGCTGTAGACGTCCTTGCTGATGAACCTGGTTATTTGGTCATTGACGTTGGTGTTGGTGAGGTGTCCTATGGAGTGGGTCACTGCCGCATCCGGAATTGCAACCCGGGTGATTCTCCCTTGTTGTTGCAGCTGCTGAAAAGGGTGTGTATCTTTGTCCATTTGCATTCTTTTGATTGCGCTGTACAATTGTTTAGAATTACTGTAGCGCATTTGAACTACCCCATTATCAGAAGCTGGGAGTACTATTCCGAAACTGTCGCTGTGTTCATCAAATTCCAGCTTAAGATCAAGTCGCACACACAGCTCATGGAGCTCAACGAAGGAAGAACGTGACCAGTTGACCTTGCTGCCTTTCCTTAACTTCCCTTCGGTGTCTGTGGCATTGTTATCTGGATCTGCGTGAGGCACTTTTCTCTTTTCTCCATGTGGAGATGGAAACTGTTGCGCGCTACCATTCTGACATGTTGGTCATCACTGTTCAGAACAGAGATCAGGAATGAGATGCGTTTGGCGTAGTACATGGTACTTGGTTTCAACAGACTAAGGCCGCCTTGTTTTCGGGAAGGAACATGTGCGCTCAATTGGTAGAAGAGTTTAGCTCGAGATGAATGCGAACAAAATCAACTATCTTATCTTCCAGAGTCTTCAGGAGCTTTTCTGTGAATTTTGAATTGCTGTAATAAAAGCTCATTTTGAAGAAGCCATGACGTTTACAGCCTCAATTTTCTTGCACAATGGTAAAGGTGAAAGCGAAATTTTTTCTAGCGTTCTTTCGAATTCCTCGCTCGCCT
>CM031627.1:40221897-40231897 GCA_018398815.1 Conus ventricosus | reverse complement strand
AAGTTGGTTTACCGACGTGTGCAGCCAGATCCAAAAGAGAGAGAGAGAGAGAGAGAGAGAGAGAGAGAAGAGAGAGAGAGAGAGATCATGCCCCATATCTGATGAGTGTAATATCACGCACACACACACACACACACACACACAGTGTTGGCATTGAAAACTTTTTGCTGATAAAATCGTATATGAAAGGTCAAGGTCACCAGATCTTACACTTTGACCTGAGAAGATGTTAACTTCGTTGTGTAAAAAGTTTATTGACATTAGAGGCTTGCAAAGGGGTACCTTAGAGAAAGCATAACAATTCTGGTAAAGATTACGCTCATATTCGTCAGCAGAAGCCTATAGATTTATAACGTTTTGGTTTTGAAAGAATAAAACGAAATGCATACGTGCTTGGTAATTATTGGCGACATAAAATGATCCTTGATAGCGCCTCAAAATATCACACCATCGCAACCCCAAGCAAGGGAAGCCACTCTAGTACCCAAAATGGCTGACAGAAGGAGCTTGCCGGGGAACAGCAGGATGTCTTTCGACTTGTTGTCTAAGAATTCAAGATTGTGCAGTGAAAACAGAGACGTAGAAAAGAAACAATGTTCAGAGTCTAACAGTAGCAAGATTGTTTTGGAACAAGAGCCGCCAACAATTCCGAAGAGAAGGTAGAGAATGACGAAGAATTGAGTCTCTTGCTAAAGACATTTTTTTAAAACTCAGCTCCCCGACTGCTCCATTCTTGAATCTCCCCCAGTCCCCGTTGTCCCACTAGATTTCAGCTTACCTTCCTTAAGTACAGAGACAGTTAGTGCAAGAAACTACTGCAGTGCAGTGTAAAGTCAGCTGATATAATTCAGTATGCGAGCAGTATGATTTGAAAGAAAGAAGGGGGGGGGGGGGGGGGGGGGGGGTGCGGAAGGGGGAGTACTCAGTGAAAGGGATCAGGAGGAGAGAAGTGGGGTCAGTCTGCACTGAAGCTGACGCCCCAGTCACCTTTTCTCTGTGGCTGATGGCCAGAAATTAGTCACCAGGCGGACAAGTGCAGAGAGCGCTTTCACTTATCTGCCAGGTGTAGTCTGGAACGATCAGACAGGAAGTGAGTCCAGGCCTGTAGACGGCACAACATGGCCATTGCACTGTCCCTTCCTTTCAGTTAAGCTGACACGACCCAGATGCATTTTTTCCCCCAATGTGATTGACTGTGATAAAGCAGTAGAGTGAGGAAGGAAAGAAAGTTTTGTGATTGACTGATAGAGAGGTAGGGTGGGAGGGAAATAAAGTTTTAACTTAGAATCTGTTTTGTTTGTTTTTGCTTCATCTTCTTCTTCTTCTTCATCTTTTGCAGCGAAGAGTACACGTTCTTGCCATCGAGTTATCTCGTCAAGTCGGGCATGGAACGGGTTAATGAGACCAGTTTTGTTTGATATTGGCTGTCAATCAATTTGTCTTGTCACTCAGGTTTTGCTGTATGAACAAAGAACCATGTTACCATGACTCATGAATTTGCAGTTTCGATAAAGGTAATGTTGCTTATAGCCCAGCCAACCGCAAAGGGCCTTATCAGGGCTGTCACCGCAATGAAGTCAACTTGAAAGTTGTTAAAAATGTAAAAAAAAACTCATTCACACAACCCTTTAAAATACACCTTCTAAAAACATATATACTGGACATTTTGTAAGAAAATCTTTCTGCTGTAAATTCTGACTAAGATCAAACGAAAAATGTTGATCTCTTTCAGAAACTCATAGATCACATCAGGAAGGACATCTCTGAACAAAGCTTTCATGGAGTCTGCTGTAAAATGTTTGTCTCACATCATGCACATCCCAACAGCTTCGATGTGATGTTTGTTTGCAGACAAGAGCTGCTGAAGTGGAATGGTTGGGGCTACAAAGATTCCAAGTTTTCTATCAATAAAGATGGAAATGTGGAATTTACTGGAGAAAGGTAAATGTTTATCTCTGTTTTGTTTCTTTTTGTTTGTGGTTGTTAAATGTAAAAATCACATCCCCCTCCCCCCCCCCCCCCCCCCCCCCCCCCCCCCCCATTTCAAGAGTGCTTTACAGTTTGAATAACCTGCTTGTGTGTGTGGTTGGTTGGTGTGGTGTATGTGTGTTCTGTAAACTGTACATGACATTTCACTACCTCAGTTTGGTACTTTCATTTTGTCATATTTCCTCCACAAATGGATGAAAAATGATTAGGTTGATAAGGTATGAATTGGTTCAGATTATTATAAGAGGGAAGATAAGAAGCAAAACTATTTTTAAGGATTAGGAAAGTTGGTAATTCAAAGTCAGATGCTATTTGACTCTATCGATTTTGTATAGAACTGATCTGTAATTTTGCTTATTGAACAACAGTGATTGCAGTTAGAGTGGAGTCAGGGTGGCACAAAAGATGAGAGAGAAAAACAAAACAAACTAACTCAGTACATGACGCTATTGCCTCACAATGAAGGCTTATATGAAAGTCATATTTTCAAGGATGTCGTGTTTTCGTTTGTTTACTGAGAGCGTACATTTCGGTTGAATGCTGATGCATGAAGCAAGAGTTGCCTTGTAAAATGTCATTGATTTAAGTTTGCTGTGTTAGAACAGTCTCCCCCTGGAGATGACATAGGAGCAGTCTTCTATTGGCAGCCTTAGAATGATAACTCTTTCCCAGTGGACTGCAGAAATGGAATTAGAAGAGGGGTTGGGGGGGGGGGGGGGGGGGGGGTGCAGGAGGGATCTGAGAACTGCCACAGAGAGGAGATAAGCACAGAACAAGCACAGCAGTAGCAAATACATGGGGAAAAAAAGATTTTCTAAAACAACACTCGATGAGGTACATGCATACATATACTCGCGTGAATGCACACTTACACACATGCATACACACACACACGCACAACACACACTCACACACACACCACACACGCAGCACGCACGCACGCACACTCTCTCACACGCTCAGACACACACACACACACACACACACACACACACACACACCACACACACACACACACACACACACACACACAGAGTGTCAAATGGACCAAGCCAAACGGACAAGCAACAAACAAACTGTGCTCCTGTGATGTCACCAGGTATCGGCTGAGCGGTAGTGTGATGCCTCAGCTGCGTGAATGGATGAAGAACACCGTCGGCATTTCCCTGGACCACAAAACGCCCTCACAGGTACGACCACCATTCTGCTTTACTCTGGTACATAATACGTATATTTTCCTAAAATGTTTTGAGTTTTTGCAGCTGCGGACTTGATCGAAAGGCCATAGGCTGAGTGAGAGTTTAAACAGCATCACCTTTTATGGTCCCCAACGTCACAGGTCGAGAATCCAACCAGAAGACTGGTCAGAACGGTGCATGTGACGACAGTGCCTGAACTCTTCTCACGCCAAGTAGTTTAGTACTGTTTCTATACATGGAAACCAAGTATTTTTTGACTGACTCAGAATATTATCACCTACGTTACAAAAAGATTCCAGAAAATACAATTCTAATTGAATTGCCATGAGATTTGGTGAAATTATGCAGAAATGCATGTAAATTGTTCTGACTGTAATTTCAAGTGTATGTGTTGTTTTTTGGTGGTGATGTTGTTGCTGTCGAAGATGGTGGCGATTGTTGGGTAACATAAAACGTTCGGGTGGCCTATCACTTCATCATCCTCTTCTTCCAAATCGGAGTTGTCTACACTTAACTGATTGATCTGTTCAGCCACATGCTCTTCTTTCACAGCACGCTTCTCTTTGTCGCCTCAAAACATTCCTCCAGTGTAAATCCCTTTCAAATACTCATCATCAATCCCTAAGTCACCGAAGAGCTCAGCTAGAAACGCTTCGCTCACCTCCATCACAGAAACCGCTCAAAAAATTTAAAAAATCCGCACTGAATTGATGTTTTGCCACTTGAAATTGCAGACAAAGGAAGTAACCATGTTTAGTTCAAGTGTGCATGCGCTAGGCTGTCCAGGGGAAGTGACATCAGCTTTAAAATTAGCTTAGTGTGTGCCATGTGCTTTTTGGCGGTGGCTACCACCTTTGGCTCTCAGGTATAGGAAACGTCATTGGCGGTAGCTACCGCTAGTGGCATGAGGAGAGTTAAGACCATCAGGGGTGCAAACAGACAGCATCTTTTTCATGTCAGAAGTTAGGCTTCGGACTTCATCTGTGTCTCAGTCTTAGAAACGTGTGTTGGAAGAACCTGTTTTCACTGCAGTTACTGCAAGATCAGGAATCATGTGATTTGTCTGCTTTGCCGTGGTGGGGGAAGATGAATGCCACCCCTCCACCCCCCCCACCCCCCACCCCCCCCCCCCACAATCACCCCCACCTGTCCCGCTCCTGTCCTTCAAAAATTAAGGAAGTCGTTGTACACACTCTGTCGATAATACACTCATTGTTTGTGGGAAAACCACACCAGCAGCATATTAAAATGAACGGATCTGGATAGCATGATGATTACCAGGCTCTTTTGGTTCTAGTGCGTTTATCTGATCTGCAGGTAGGTCTGTGATTTTTGTTGTGTCTGCCTTTCTCTCCTGCAGCCTGAAATCCCAGCCGCAAACGTCCCCATACCTGTGAAAAACGATGAGTTTCTCGCCGACATGCGTAAAACTGGCATCTCCTTTTCTGACGACTGTCAGGATCGCCTCTTCCGAGCTCATGGTGAGTGTTGGCTTTTTTTTTGTTGTCTTTTAGTGTTTGTGAGTGAGAGAGAGAGGAGAGAGAGAGAGAGATTTTTCTTTCAGTTTTTGTGGGTGAGAGAGAGGAGGGGAGAGAGGGGATGGAGAAACGTCACCGTTTTCGGGTCTAGCAAACCTACAAAAGCAGTGTAAGTAATCACAGGTGTGTTGTGTAGATGAGAATAAGGCTTGTGAGTGCTAGAGTATTTTGTGTAGTTGATGGTACCAAAACAGTCTTGAAAAGCTGTAGACAAAATAAAGGAGTGTGAAAGCTAATGAGTGAGTGAGTGTATAGTTTATGTTGGGGCATCATGATCGGATCACAGGTATGAAAAGCTGAATGATTTAGCTTGACACACCTCTCTTTCTGATACACATTTATTTGATTTATTGATCAATGAATCAGTTGCAGGGTAGCCAGTGAACTTATGAACTCTTGTCAGTTTGGACAGATTGGTGCCCATTTCAGAATTGGTTAAACTGAAACTGAATAAAATTAGGATATTTTGGGATATGTTAAGTTACTGATCATAAAATGAAGGTTAGGTATGAAAATGTGTCATTATTGTATCTTAAGGTTTAGCTAATTGTCTGCAGATTTTGATTTTGTAAGGAAATCTGCATGAATCTAAACACTGTACAGTTTTGTGATTGCTGAAAGGTAACAATTGTAAATGCCAACGGTGCCGCATTGAACGTAGACATTCATCAACCAAGGGAGCGAACTAGTAAGAGTTAACTACCTAATGCAGTCAGTTTTTTTGTTGTTGTCATTTCTTTGATTTCAGGACACACACTTCATGAGATCTTCACATTGCGAGAAGGGATGTTTGAGCGCATTCCAGACATGGTGGCTTGGCCCAGTGAGTTTCATTTCTCTTTTAACTCAATGCTTGACTTCAGATTTGGATAGGGTTGCTCTGTGTGTGCGTGTGTGTGTGTGTGTGTGTGTGTGTGTGTGTGTGTGTGTGTGCGCGCGCGTGTGTGCTTGTGTGGTCTTTACTGAGACTACTGAAAAATGGATGACCTGTATATTTGTGTGTATGTTGTTTCTATTGACATTGAAATGTAGATTGGGTTCCGTGTGTCACGTGCGTGTTCTCTGTATTGACACTGTTTGACTGAAAAGATAGACATGGTTACTGTGTATGTGTGTCCTCTTCATTGGTCCTTCTGATTTTAAACGATGGTGTAAGAGTGGGATCCCGTGAAGTCACTTTGTTCAATTTTGAAGGATTTCCTATAATGTTAACATTTGGACAGAGTGTAAGAGTGAGTCCCCTTGAAGTCACTTTGTTCAATTTTGAAGGATTTTCTATAATGTTAACATTTGGACAGAGTGTAAGAGTGAGTTCCTTGAAGTCACTTTGTTCAATTTTGAAGGATTTCCTATAATGTTAACATTTGGACAGAGTGTAAGAGTGAGTCCCCTTGAAGTCACTTTGTTCAATTTTGAAGGATTTCCTATAATGTTAACATTTGGACAGAGTGTAAGAGTGAGTTCCCTTGAAGTCACTTTGTTCAATTTTGAAGGATTTCCTATAATGTTAACATTTGGACAGAGTGTAAGAGTGAGTTCCCTTGAAGTCACTTTGTTCAATTTTGAAGGATTTCCTATAATGTTGACATTTGGACAGAGTGTAAGAGTGAGTTCCCTTGAAGTCACTTTGTTCAATTTTGAAGGATTTTCTATAATGTTAACATTTGGATAGAGTGTAAGAGTGAGTTCCCTTGAAGTCACTTTGTTCAATTTTGAAGGATTTCCTATAATGTTGACATTTGGACAGAGTGTAAGAGTGAGTTCCCTTGAAGTCACTTTGTTCAATTTTTAAGGATTTCCTATAATGTTAACATTGTGACAGAGTGTAAGAGTGAGTTCCCTTGAAGTCACTTTGTTCAATTTTGAAGGATTTCCTATAATGCTAAAATTGTGACAGAGTGTGAGAGTGAGTTCCCTTGAAGTCACTTTGTTCAATTTTGAAGGATTTCCTATAATGCTAAAATTGTGACAGAGTGTGAGAGTGAGTTCCCTTGAAGTCACTTTGTTCAATGGTGATGACACAAGCGGAGGAAAACATCTGTCGGAGCGAAGTACCATTGTATTCTACTCAGGAAAACGCATTTCAGATTGGAATGTTGCTCAGTTTGGCGGGAGTTTCACGCTGTCCCATCTGCCAGTGAGAAGGGGCGCACACCATGTCGACATGATGCTCAGATGTACTCACAGGCAAACGTTTTGTGGCATGTTGCTACCCACAGTCTGAAATGGTGAAATGTACTCAGTGATTTCATTGTATATGTGATGCTTGAGGCACTGTATGGGGAGCTGTGGGATCAACTTTTTCTCAAAATATAAATAAAAATGACAATAAGTGAGCATTAATAAAGCGCCTTGCCGAAGTTCTAGGCGCTGACACTCCACACTCACGTATACGCAACAGGCTGCCTACCTGGGTAGTGCTGACTGAAGAGCTGCTGCCGGCGCTTCATTCAGTCGTTTCCCGTGTCATCCAGTCAGTATCGTTCGCTCAGTTTCCTTACTTCCTTCATTCTTTCCATTTCTTACGCAGGTGCATGCTATGTGTAAACATCCATACCGACGGCCGAACTGGCCTTCTCTTCCGAAAGTTGGCGATGGGATTTTACATGTGTGCATGATGTTATACGTGCATTCACACATGGAACCTCAGTTTATAGTCTCATTCGAAGGAATTTTTGGGAAAAGGAGTCAGTACCAATGTTAACTCCGAGGGAAAAGTCCCCCTGTACCGAAACGGCACCGGTTGAGTTTCAAACCCACAACCCCAAGATCACGAGTCAGACACTCTACCACCGAGCTCAAAGAGCTATTATTATCGGGTTATTGAGAGGCACCTTACCAGAGGACTGCCTGCACTGCTGCTGAGTCACAGATTGGTGATATTGAAAGGGGGCGGGATAGAGAGACTGGTGATATTGAAAGGGGGCGGGATAGAGAGACTGGTGATATTGAAAGGGGGCGGGATAGAGAGATTGGTGATATTGAAAGGGGGCGGGATAGAGAGATTGGTGATATTGAAAGGGGGCGGGATAGAGAGATTGGTGACATTGAAAGGGGCGGGATAGAAAGATTGGTGACATTGAAAGGGGGCGGGATAGAAAGATTGGTGACATTGAAAGGGGGTGGGATAGAGAGATTGGTGATATTGAAAGGGGGCGGGATAGAGAGATTGGTGATATTGGAATGTCTGCACACTGTCTGTTTCAGCTTGTCACGATGATGTGGTGAGAATTGTGGAGCTTGCCGTCAAGCACAATGTTGTTATCATCCCTTTTGGGGGTGAGTAGCGTATCCATAGATCTGTCACTTTGTGTGTGTGTGTGTGTGTGTGTGTGTGTGTGTGTGTGTGTGTGCTTGTGTGTGCGTGTGCATGTATGTGTGTGTTTATGTGTGTGTGTGTGTGTGTGCTTGTGTGTGCGTGTGCATGTATGTGTGTGTGTGTGTGTGTGTGTGTTATGTGTTCGGTGTGTGTGTGTGTGTGTGTGTGCACGCGCGCGTTTGTGTGCGTGTGTGTGTGTACATGTATGTGTGTGTGTGTGTGCGTGCGTGTGTCAGTGTATGTGTGAGAAGGCTCTGCGTGCATATTTGTATGGGGTGGGGAAAAGGAAGAAGGTGCAGTAGGAAAGAGGTTGAGAAGGTGAAATGATATGATTGCATGTGTATTTGTATTTGCTAGTCATAAACCATCCTGCGCTCTTGGAATTTCCAAGAACAGTGTTCCTCTCTTCGTGACAGCTACAACATTGTTCTCTCTGATTCCCAGCCGTGTTGGCATTTATTAGACAAGAGTTTGCTGACGTGTTTGTCAAAAATGCCAGAAGTTGTTTTGCCTTCCTTCTCATTCTACGATTTTATCATTTAACACTTTGCTGTTGACACCATTCAGGTTTACCCTTTGTCCTGTCTTATCTCTATGTCGCCTGAAGTGCATGTTGTTTTTTTCTTCATTGTTTGGCTTCGATAACCCCCCTTGTATTCTTTACAAGTCATTAATCATCAGGTTAATCACATTCTCTGGCTGTGGTTTCTCTTTGTCTTCTTGCTCCTTGTGATATGCACCTGGTTTGAGTGGATATGCACTAGCTTTGAGTGGACATGCTCCTGGTTTGAGTGGCTATGCACCTGCTTTGAGTGGATATGCACCTGGTTTGAGTGAATATGCACCTGGTTTGAGTGGATATGCACCTGGTTTGAGTGAATATGCACCTATCTTGAGTGGATATGCACCTGGTTTGAATAGGCACCCGACCTAGGAGTCTAGGTCCTGAGTTTGATTTTTGAACCCACCCTGCCCTTGGGGATCCAGAGTTTGAATCCTGGAGCACAAGACACTCATAACCGCAGGGAACGAGTATTGCCACTGGTCTGGGTGTTCATGGGACGAGGAGAGGTCTGATGTTCAGCGTGCTGCATCACACCCCTGCCTTTCCCACAGTTGAGACGCCGAGCAGGAGGGAGAGTGGTAGGAGGGGTGATGCGGTTCTTGTCTCGTCACCTCTGTGCAGGTGGTTACCGTTAAGGTGTTCAGGGTTGCTCGTCAGCACGATTGAAAACTGAGTAGAAAGGTGGGAAGCGGCCTGGAGATGAAGGCATTCAATTTCGGTGTGGATCCGGATCGAAGGGCAGATCCAGGATCTGTCGGATGTTGACAGAGGTCCGTGCCCTCCCAGCTGCTGTTCTGGTCAATGCAGAGATGAACTGGATTTCAGATGCAAGCTTTTGACTGTCCAATCTAAAAAGACTTTGTTCCCAGATTGTGGGATTTATTTTTTTTGTGTGGATATAGTTACTATTGATTTGATCTGATTAACAAGGGAAAAGTGATAAAATATGTTAATATGGAGTCGTCTTTTGCATCCAGGAAGTAACTCTAGCTGTATTACTCTTCATTTTTTAATCTATAAAAACCTTTGACCTCAACTTGTTTTCAGTCCTGACAGGGGTGGTGTGGGCTGTAAACATGAGTGGATGCATGTGTGTATAAATCTGAGTGGACACGCTGTTTTTCTCCTACATAGTGGTGAGTTTTGGCATCGTCTTGTTGGTGTGTCGAGCAGGGGGCACAAGCGTGACCAACTCCCTGGAATGCCCGGCGTGGGAGAAGCGCATGATTGTCTCCCTGGACACGTCACAGATGGTGGGTCTCCTTGGATGGGGTGGGTGTGATAGTGCTCGTGAATGAGATTGAAGTGCATTGTTGTGTGGTTAGCAGTCATAAATTGCAGATTGATGTGCTGTGTAGATAATCATTGTTGTCTTCTTCTTCTTCTGCGT